>VZTY01030620.1:75990-99846 GCA_013400935.1 Turnix velox | reverse complement strand
GACAGGCTGAAGGAGTTGGGGTTGTTCAGCCTGGAGAAGAGAAGGCTCAGAGGGGACCTCAGAGTAACTTCTCAGTACCTGAGGGGGTCCTACAGAAAGGCAGGGGAAGGGATTTTTAACATAATATCGGATGGGAGGACTAGAAACAATGGATATAAATTGGAGGGGGATAGATTTAGACTGGACATAAGAAAGAAATTCTTTACAGTGAGGGTGGTGAAACACTGGAACAGGTTGCCCAGAGAGGTTGTGGATGCCCCCTCTCTGGAGGTGTTCAAGACCAGGCTGGACAGGGCACTGGGCAGCCTGGTCTAGTGGGAGGTGTCCCTGCCTATGGCAGGGGGGTTGGAACTTGATGATCTTTAAGGTCCCTTCCAACCCAAACTATTCTATGATTCTATGATGGAAAAAAAAAAATAAATAAAAATCAATGTTAAATTAGTTACACCTCTGACATACAGTTCAGATTTTCTCAGATAAGAATTTGAAATGAAGTCACCTTTCATGTTTTCAGAATTAGTTTGCTTGAACTTTATTAAGCAGTTTGATTTTGTACCTTGGGATGCATGGGCTCACTTCCTTCTTTAATGAACAATATTAACATGAGTTTTATAGGTGGTTTTAGCCACCAGGATCACAGAATTGCATTTCTAGCTCATTTCCTGGAATAGTATTTAAAAGACCAAAAATTGGATTTTTTTTTCTTTTACTTTTTATTATAAGCTGTAAAATATAATGCTCACCACTATCCTAAAACTTCCCTAACAAACCTAAAATGGTATAAAAGCTGGAAATGAACTCTTTGCATATTTTCATCTAATTTGTAATGGTTTTTTATCCTATAATAACAGAAAACCTGCATTCTATTCATAAGAATTTTCTTATTAGAACAACATTTGGAAAGATTTTTTTAAAGCCACATTTTGCTCACAGTAATAAAAATGTAATCTGCACGCAAGAAAAGGAATTATTTCATTCAGAAACATTTCACAGAGAAAGGGCATTCAGTCTAGTGCAGAATTTCTGAGCAATCTCTTTTATTTGAGGTAACTGGGGAGCTCACACTTTCCTTTCACTCAGGCTCCTACTCCTAAGGAGCATCATACAGACAGGGTGTTCACATGAGCCACCCTAATACATGAAGATCTTTCTTTATATAGGCTGAGAAGTTGAATTCTTGCACCTATCCACCTGGCAGAGAAAGCTTCATGCCATAAAATCATACAACAGTGTTGTTAGAAATAGGAATGCTCAGCTTTGAGAGACTTCACCACTAACTCACTCTGCAAATCCCTTAAGAATGGAGGGGGAAAATAGAGCCTCTGAGGAAACTGTGCTGAGGAAATTAAGAATAGAGGGGGAAAAAGAGCATCTGAGGAAACTGTGCTGAGGAAATTGCTTTCTCTGAACAGAAAGTAATCTGTGATGGGAAAATCTGACTTGCAGCTCATGAAACAATCTCTATTTTGTATTAGTAACTAGATTGGGTTTTGCTCAGATGCATGCTGAATGGGTGAATGGAAAGGACCAAATTCTGCTTTCTGACCCTGTCTCTGTATTTATCTGATCTGTCTCTGTGACCAGCCTGACTAATTACAAGGATTCAGTTATATTTAGTTATTTCTACTTTTGATCCTTTGGAGAAACACTGACCAGAGTGGGGAAAAAGGGACTTCTTCATACATCCGTAGCTACAACTGGTTAAGGTGGCAGATGTGAGAGAGGAAGAGCTAAAAATCCAGCCAAGAGATGAAGATGTCACACTGACATTCTGGAATAAGAGGGGAAATCTCATTCCTCTCCAAGCCTCCCACAACAAATGGTTGAAATGCCAACAAAAACATTCCCCAACATGCACCACGGCTGGAACCCACGCTGCAGGTGCAAACCCACAGCTGCCCCAGGGAGCAGGAGCAGCTGAGCTATGAAGACAATTCACAGAATCATAAAAAAACCCCCACAAGATGGAATGGACCCATAACAACCATTGAGTACAATTAGGTCAGGAGAGATTAATTTCTTCTCTTAACAATTAAAAAAAATGACAGACCAGTTCTCAGAAGAGCTCATTGAGGGAAGTGTCCCTACCCATTCTAGGATTCTATAGAATAGAATTATAAAGATTCTACAGAATCATAGAATGGTTTGGGTTGGAAGGGACCTTCAAGAACATCAAGTTCCAATCCCCCTGCCATGGGCAGGGACACGTCCCACTACATCAGGTTGCTCAGTGCCTCATCCAGCCTGGCCTTAAACCCCTCCAGGGATTGAGGGGGCATCCACAGCCTCTCTGGGCAACCTCTTCCAGTGTCTCACCACCCACATAGTAAAGAACTTCTTTCTTCTCTCCAGCCTGTATTTCTCCTTTATCAATTTGCATCCATTCCTCCTAGTTCTGCCATCCTGGACCCTATTAAAAGTCCTACCCTAGCCTTTCTGTAGCCCTCTCCAGGTATTGTGAAGCTACTATGATGTCCTCCATGAGCCTTCTCCAGGCTGAACATCCCCAACTCCTTCAGTCTGTCCTCAGAAGGGAGGTGCTCCAGCNCTAAGATAATATTGTTATGGTAGAGCCAAGAGTAAGACAGAGCTATTTTTAGGGTGTATTTTGAATTTTATACCACTTTTCTGCAGGAAAAAATATACCTACTTATGTGCAAAACCCTTCCTCTCCACCTCTTAATTCCTTATGTCACCCTACAGCTTCTGTTATCTCCACAAGACTACCCTAAATCCAAAACTAGCTATCTGGGTGCACTTTGGGAGATCATAAGCAAAAAGTCATTTCCTTAGAACACGCTGGATTTCCAAGCTGACTTCCAAATGGTAAACACAACCAGGTCTCCCCATCCATCTTTATCCAGTCTTACACAAAAAGGCATCACACAAACAGATGTTTGCTTTTATACAAGGTTTTTGGCATGGGAAACAGTTAAAAATCCAGGAACTGAGTAGAGAAATAAATACTTTTACTCATCCCTGTCTCTCTGGCAAACAGCAATTTAAAACATTAAGTTCTGTGACTTCCTTCCTCACCATAGCTTAATTCACAAGGTAATTACAAGTTCTGCTTCAGAAGATAAAAATAATTCCTTATCTAAGTTTATAATTTTTGTTCTAAAATTCACCAAAAAAATGGTGGAACTGGTAAAAATACAACAACACAGCTCAAATCTTACCTATACTGCAATTGCTCTAAATACTGTCAAAGTCAGGGGCTTTTCCTGTGCTTAAAAGCCATTTAATCATGGAAGCAGAAAAATTTAAGCTTCTCTATATTATATGTAATATTTTATTGTAATGATAAAAAAATAATTACTAAAGTCAATGGAGAAGTTTCTACTTTAGGGGAGCAAGTTAATATTAAAAGATAAATAACTGAACCACTGAGATTTGTATTTAATTTTTATTTTAATTTTTTAATTTTAATTTTATATGACTTGGGAAAACTGCTTGATTTGGGAAAACTGCTTAATTTGGGAGTCTCCATATCTCATGCAGAATGTCCTCAGTCAACAGAACCTTAGCAAGTCCAGAAAAAAAATGAAAATACTCAATATTTGCTCTTTATGGGCAATGCCAGGGAATTTGTAGGGTCATATAGAAAGGGAAAACCATGAAATCTTGTTTTTAGTGGTCACATCAGCAAATTTCTACTAGTCTTTTCTCTCCAAACACCTTTGGCTGCATCTCCATAACTTCTCCAGCAGTAGGTAGGAATACAAAGATGCAGAAGAGTGTTTTTGCATACTAATACATTTCTTTCTACTCCTAGCAAGCACTTACAGCACTAATTTCATAAGATACAATACTTATCATAAAAATGACAGGAAAAATCAACTGCTGATGGTCATTTCTGTGACCAAATGGTGATCAGGAGCCCTAGAGAATGTGGAACCCTCCACCATCATCTGAAAGGAATTAACAAAAACCTCCCTGTGCGTGTGGAACTGTTCCTAAATGGCAAGCAAGGAACTTGGCAGAATGGGAAGACATCTGTTTTCTCTTGCTCTGTGTAAGGTCAGAGGGAACAGATAGCCATTCAGAAACATGTGACCAGGCACTGCTCACAGCATGGGAGATCCTCTGGTTGATAGAGGAGGGATTAAATGCTTGTCTGCCTTCCTATAGAAACTACTTGAAAATTTACAATTGGCCTGTGTCTCACTGAAATACCTCTGTTTTAGCCACACTTTAAATGCAGACTATTAACAGGACAATTCAGTGGAAAATCCACTCCCATAATTTCCACTTGTTCTCCAGAATTGCATGAACACTGCCTAAGATTAAGAATCTAAACATTTGAATTCATTTTCACATTCACAAAGAGGAACAGGAACTGTAGAAAAAAAGGAATTTTTAACTACAAGAAGCTTTGTGTCCAAGTTTGCAATCAGATTATCATTGTAAATATAAATTCCTTTTTTATTCTTGCTTTCCCTTTGCTAGGAGGGCCCCAAACTCTTCTCCACAAAGACTAAACCCCCCAGAACAGATCTGGCAGGACATGTCTTCAAGCCATATCTCAGGTCCTAAGCAATCCTCACCTGCTCAACAATAACTAAAACATTTTGGAAAAGATATTTTTCTGGAGTCAGGTCAAGTTGGAAGCAGACCATTAAGTGTTGCATGATCTTCCCCCCATGGCCAGGAAAAGCTCACCAAGGCAAATATTTGAAGTTAACTCCACAAAACAAACAACAAAGGTTTTAATGCCTATAATCTGAATCACTTCTGCTAAAATAAGGATTTGTAGATGATTTTGCTGACATAAGCAATTTGTACCTCACTGACACAGGCATTTTCCTTCCCCTCCAGGGACTAGAACTCAGTCTGAGAGGAGATGAATGCACTGAGGAGCCATGCTGCTGGCTGACACCCTGGGCACAGATTATTAACAAGACCTTCCCATGGATAAATCCTGGCAACAGGCTTATTTTTTGGTCTTTGGACCTGAAACAGTTGTAGCAGGGTCAGCAAGGAAAAAATCACAGGCCAGACAGCAGAGAAACTCTCCTCCAAATCTTTCTCTGGTTAAATCCTCAACATTTTCACTGCAAAAAAATCCACTTCTTGGTGGGTGGCAACATGAAAAAAAGGCAGAAATATGAAGTACATAAACACAATTCAACTTCTCTAGTGCCTTGCATGCAAAGAGACTGATTTTTAAGCTTGCCAGAACAACTGTGAGTGGCAATTCCCAGCATCCAAGTGGAGACAAGATGTTTCAGACAGAGTCCAGAGGAAAAAAAAAAAAGAATTCAATGGCTCAAAATACACAAACATCTAAACACTCAAACGTTGAAGCACTTGTGAATGTTTGTTGTGGTGCTGTTCAATGGGTTAGGAGGGTTTTTTTATCAATTTAAACACTCTCTCCATGTTAAGAAGCAGAACAAGTTTCATTGGAGTGCAAACTTTATAGTTACAGGCTTGACTACAGTCTCAGAAGAATAAAATCAAATCAAAACTGGCAGTTATTAAGGTGCAGGTTTTTTCACTCATGCCAACAAATCAAAATATTATCAATATTGCAGCTGTCAGAGGAAATTAGATGAACCCATCATTGGAAAATTAAGGAACTATTTATTAAATTCTTATAGTGAATTATTAGAGCTTCTCTGTCTACTCAAAATACCAAATCTCATATAAAAATTAATTTGAAAAATGAACTTACATGACACTGTATTCTTTTTCCTCTCTTCCTACCTAGATATCATCCCCATAAGCTGGCAGAGGCTTTGAAAATCCTAGTGAGTATTATAAAGTTATTACTTAAAGCCTAAAGATTCATTAAAAGGTCTTTACTAACCCTACATAAAACCTTACAAAAGCCAAGAAAGTAAAGAAAAAAAACCAAACCAAGTTATTTTCCAGTAAGCATGTATGTTTGTGTCATGGGCTGTAATGAAACATGCATTAAGTATGAAACATATGGTTTCCATTTTGTTGCCTTGGAATCCATCCAAAGACATTTTATGTCAGCTTAACTGTTCTCCTCAGCTGAAAAGCTGTGGAAAAAGATCTCATCTGAAAAAAATCTGCACCTAATGGATAACTACTAAAGATTTGCTAGATCTGTGGCAGCCTAATTTACTCAAAGTCTCTGAGATTACTATTTAATTACAGGATTTTTTTCTTTTAGTTAGAATAGAATTTTCCTACTCAAATCATTCTGCTTTAGGAGGAACCACAAACTATATGAGGAGATTATGATGATAATATTTTCTTTATTTAATAAACTTGTAGTGGTGTTTATGGCACTCTATTGGAACCAGGCCATCTGATTTAACAAGAACATATGACCACATCATAACTAATGTATCAAATAACTTATTTTATGGATTTGAGAAATTTATGCCAAAAGAGTGTGGCTCTGAAGATAACTTTTGCCCAATAACACAAATCACTGCCAAGGATCAGTAAAAATGAGAGAAAACATAGATTTTTTTAATTTTTTAATAATACATGGACTTGACCTGATGCAGAAATAGGTTGTCAAAGTGTTGGCTAAGAATTTCAAGACATCTAGCACCAATGTCTATATTTAAATCTTACTTGCCTTAACAGAAAATACACTAGAAAGGTTGAAGATAAAGCCATAAGGTGAAATTTTGACAAGTAATTCCTAAAAATTCACCCCCAAATGGCCAAGCTGCTAACCTCAAACAAGTAGACAATGTAGAAAACCCATTGAACCTTTTTTCTCTGAATTATTGACTTGTTCAGGAATTAACATGTAATTAAGACATGAGCAATAAATTGTAAGAACTGCAAGGCTTAATCTATTTCCTGATTAATCAAATGGAAAAACAGAATCATCAATAAATTGATAAATCCAATCAGATGGGTTTAAAGTCTTTACCATACTATGTTCTTTTATTCCATTAGTTGAGTAGATTTGGGATATAGCAGTTGAAAGACCCCATTTTCTTACCTGAATATATCATGGGGGTGTCTGTAAAGGGTTTACACAGCTTGAAAATTCATATTGCCAATGCTCTGCTGATGTAATTCAGCTAATTCATCTTCACAACTCACTGCAAGAAGGAGCCAGTTATTTTAACTCACCTTTGCCATCTGTGCTTGGACTCCACTGGCCTTTAAAGCAGAAACTGCCTTCTGAGCAGCTGCTGGGCTGTCAAAGTCAACAAAACCATAACCTGAAATACAAAACATATTTTATTAAATGAGACAGAAAACATCACAGAATCATAGAATAGTTTGGGTTGGAAGGGACCTTAAAGATCATCTAGTTCCAACCCCCCTGCCATGGGTAGGGACACTTCACTAGACCAGGTTGCTCAAACCCTCATCCAGCCTGGACTTAAACACCTTCAGGGATTGAGGGGACATCCACAACCTCTCTGGGCAACCTCTTCCCGTGTCTCACCACCCTCACAGGGAAGAACTTTTTTCTTCTATCCAGCCTAAATCTCCCCTCTTCCAACTTGCATCCATTACTCCTCATCCTGCACCCTATTAAAAAGTCCTACCCCAGCCTTTCTGTAGGTTCCCCTCAGTATTGAGAAGCTCTAAGAGCAAATGTGACATCAATTTATTTCCTAGGGATCACCAAGTAAAGCATCATCTCCCCTAAACTCTTAGTCCAGTTTGAGTAAGAGGCCAACAAGCCCCTAAGTTATCCATTGCTTACTCAAAACTGGGTGTGGAAATTAGTTTTTAAGATGCAGATCTACCAGATCACAACCCAAATTTTAAAGTACTAGTTATTTAACTGTATATACATAAAAGTTAAATACTTTCAGTGAAATCAAGTAGTTCTCCCTACTGTTGTTAGAGTAAAAAAACTGACCTGAAAGCATTTTCTATGAATATTTTTAAATATTCAAGTAAACCCAAAGTTAATTCCAACACTTTTCATGTATATGCAGTGACTTAATTCCTTTTTCTGAACAACAATGTACAGCTAATGGACTCCAGGACATCTGAAAAGCAATACCCCATGGTCTTTACAGACACAGAATTTACAGGTTGGGATTTTTAATGCAATCTGAGAGCTGGATGCTCAAGTCTCACCAAAAGGCAACCTAGATTTAGAAGCTTCTTCCCCTCAACATTATTGCAAATCTCATTCTACTCTTTTCCACCCCCTTCCTTCCCACCAATGAACAGTTTCAAGCACAAAAGGAGTCCCTCTCCAATATCTAAAAGAAAATAAACAGAAAGAACTCAAGCCAAAAAAAGATCTAGAGGAATAGAAAATGAAATTACTTTCCCAGAAGGTCATTTTCCTACTGTACATCTATACTGAGGACAAAATGTTGTGTAAAGCTACAACTGAACTAGTTTTAAATTCCATAACTTGGGAAAAACAACTCAGGCAGACTCATACATCAGTGCAAGCTTATTTAACCTGACAAGGAGCTGAAGAAAGCAGCACATTGTTCTGTGCAACATGTGGTGCTGTGGACTGTTAAATCTTGACATAAACCAGAGTGAATTAGCTCATATCATATTCTGTGCTGCCAAGGCAAAAACTAGCTTTCCATACCCAAAAACCAGCTCCCCATCCCTATCACAGCCCAGGTCATCAACACCACCACCCTGCAGGGTGGAATACAGACAAAACCACACACTGTTACCATTCAGGTCATCAAAGCTGACTTTGCCATCTTCTAGATGCTCCATAAATTTGTTGTTCCACTTGGTTTAAATCCCATGACGGTTTTTTTACCCTTTTTTAATTTTTTTTTTTGCCAAGAGCTAGAGATGCTGTCAACCTTATGGTTAGATTCCAGATAGATTTCTGAATTTTGTCCACTTATGCTCTTACTGCCATTTCAGTGAGGTGCACTGAGGTTCCCTGCAGCCTTAGCTTCCTGTATATGGTCAAAACTCACAACAGATTCTTTATTTATCACTCCTCATCAGTGAGATTTAAAATTCCACAGTGAAAAATTCAGCTTAAATCTCTTCAAAATATTAACATGATAAATTCTGTATCACTGGTAGAGCAATAGAAATCTTGAGGCATTATGAGAATGGAGGGAATGGAAGAGTTAAGTGCTTTCACAGGTATTAATGAATTAAAACAATCAAAAAGGGCATCTGATCCTTTCTAGGCACTGTATATACAGAGATGACATCTGCATCCATGTTGGGAAAAAGATTTCTAGGAATCATAGAATGGTTTGGGTTGGAAGGAACCTTAAAGATCATCTAATTCCAACCCCCCTGCCATGAGTAGGGACACCTCCCACCACACCAGGTTGCTCAATGCCTCATCCAACCTGACCTTAAACACCTCCAGGGATTGAGGAGGCATCCACAACCTGTCTGGGCAACCTGTTCCACTGTCTCACCACCCTCACAACTAAGAACTTTATTCTTCTACCCCTCCTAAATCTCTTCTCTTCCAATTTGCATCCATTACTCCTAAAATTTCTGTTTCTGAACTGTCAGCACCCCCTTATTTGCTGAAGATGGACAGCTAAGAAGCTCCAACTCTGCTTCTACACTGCAGAAAAAGCCCATCTCAATTAATGATGGAATCTCTGCCTGCAGCTTTATGCCCATTCATGAGCTTTAAGCTTCTTAAATATTGTTAAACCAGCTGACTTCATTTTTCACCTTGCTTAGAAGTTATATTCTTAATTGTAAAAAAAAGAAAGCCTGAAAGCTGATAATTCAGTGCCTGCTACCACACCTTCTCCCACTAGGCACATTGCTGGGATGTGGCCTCACTTGTCAATAGGAATGAGTGATGAAAATCAGTGAACTGATGTATCCAGCTCATCTAAAGGAATTTTAAGATCTTTTTTTCCCCCCCCAACTGCAATTAGTTCAGTGAAAACGAACCCTCTCTTTGCTCCCAATACATTCAATTGCATGTAACAAAACACAATTAGAGGACTGGAACATGTAATTAAGTGCTGCTTTCAACTGCTCTAATCAATGGAGCTGATTTCCACACTATATAATTTTTTCAGATGCTTAGTACAGCTGAACGGGCTTCTCTGAGCTTCCTACTTTCTCCAGGCAAGTGGAGGAAATGCTGCTTTTAACTCCATTTTGGTTTGGAAATTGGAGGTGAGCTGGCAGCCAGCTCTGTGCGTGTCAGCTCCACTCCAGCTTGGCTGCTCCACTGACACGGGCTGGCTGCCAGCTCCTCTGGAAACAAGTGTACCCAATACACTCACCCTGGGCAAAAAGATGACTAGTTTAGGAATAAGAAGGGGGGGAGGAGTTGAAAGCACTTATCTTATAATCACAGAATGGTTTAGGTTGGAAGGGACCTAAAAAATCATCTAGTTCCAACCCCCTGCCATGGGCAGGGACACCTCCCACTACACCAGGTTGCTCAGTGCCCTGTCCAGCCTGGCCTTAAACACCTCCAGGGATTGAGTGCGCTCCCACAACCTCTCTGGACAACCTGTACCAGTCCTCACCAGAAGAATCTTCTTTCTTTTCTCCAGCGTAAATCTCCCATCTTCCAATTTGCATCCATTTCTCCTAGTCCTGCCATCCTGGACCCTATTAAAAAGTCCTAACCCAGCTTTTTTTGGAGGCCCCCTTCAGATATTGATAAACTACTATGAGGTCCTCCATGAGCCTTCTCCAGTCTCAACAACCCCAACTCCTTCAGCCTGTCCTCAGAAGGGAGGTGCTCCAGCCCTCTCATCATCTTCATGATCCTCCTCTGGACCTGCTCCAACATCTCAATGTCCTTCTTACATTGAGGACTCTGGAACTGGACACAGTAACTCCTGCTGGGGTCTCACCAGAGCAAATTAGAGGGGCAAAATCCCCTCTCTTGAGCAGCTGGCTACACTTCTCTTCATGCAGCCATAGTATATCATACAAAAGCAAGTAGTTTTTGCAGGTGAATGGAATAGAAAGACAAGACACACATACCTTTGCATTTGTTTGTTGTCTTATCCAAAATAGCCTTCGTGGATACAATTTTCCCATACCTGAAATAAATCACACATAGATAAGGAAAGTAAGAAAAGAAGAATACCCTCTTACAACAGTTCAATCCACATTATTTTATAATCTAATTCACATTATTTACACCCTATTACCCCTCAGTTTTAATAAAGTGGAATAATATATAGACTACATAATGAAACAATAAAGAGAGTAAAGATTAGCAATTTCAAGCATGAACCTGTTCCATTGCCCTTGTGTTCTTAGTGGCACAGAAGAATCATTTAAAAAAAAGAATACAACACACAGAAATCCTGCTGTGTATAAGAAACCACATTTTATCACTCCTAGTGACCAGTATCAAGCACCTCCTGTTTATTCCACAGTTTACTGCCTGGCTTCAAATAGTTTCCAGAGGGTAAATCTGGGCCAGTGGCCACTAGCTCTTGGCTTCTTTACTGTATCTGAAATGGTGAGCACCTACACTGACACAAAATAGAACTAAAGATGTACCCACACCTGTGGATAGGTAAATATATTATGCTAGAAGCTGTAACAAAGCAATAGAAATTATGCCTGATAGTTGGAATAGGTAAATCTTTGTAAGAGAAACTTATTTTCCAAATATTTCCCAACTATGTTGTTCCATTTAGAAAGCTCTGCACCTCATAAAACTTCTGAAACTTCTTCCAGTATTTTTCAGAGTACCTGTGCATGCTATAAATCATAGAATCATAGTCACAGAAAGGTCTGTGTTGGAAGGGACCTTAAAGATCATCAAGTTCCAACCCCCCTGTAGTGGGCAGGGACACCTCCCACTACACCAGGTTGCTCAATGCCTCATCCAGCCTGGCCTTAAACACCTCCAGGGATGGAGAGGGCATCCACAACCTCTCTGGGCAACCTCTTCCAGTGTCTCACCACCCTCACAGTAAAGAATTTCTTTTTTATTTAACTTTACTCCACCTCACCCTGGGCAGAGAGATACAACCCCTCCTTGCTCCCACCATGTGGTCTGACACCAGGGGAAATCAGTCCTTGCAGTTCCTCTTAAGTGCTTCCTTCAAATGATGACCACCAAGACAATCTACTTCCTTCCTCCTGGACTTTGCATGACTCATGTTGCTGCTGACAAAGACTCCTGCATTCAGCAGCTCATTTTTTAGGTGCAACTGCAATCCAAGACCCACCAGAAATCTATGAGCTATAAAAAACACCAAGCTCACGGTGCAAACCAATGAACACAGCAATTGAGAGAAAATTAATATTCCAAAGATGTCTGTGAAGTCAGATTTTCTCTGAAGATCATCATTCCTCCCAAAGCTCACACATAACTAGTTGTTTTAGGCACTTTACTGCTGCAAAACCTCACTAATGCTTGGTGAGAAATAGCAAGTCAAAGGCACATCACATCTCTCTCAGCAGATCCACTCCTACTGGTGATCATTCCTTCTCCTTTAATGTAGTTTTTAAAACACACTTCCTTTTCCTTTAAAATGACAGGCAACTAGATATTCTTTATTAACCAGGTTATTTTTCCTCCTAAAAGTAACATAAAATCAATGTTCAGCTGCAATAAAGAGGTGATTTTTTTTTGAGCAAGTTCTGTGAGTGCTATTGACATTCTCTCTTTAGTCTCAATTACATCTGGAGATGGAAAGATGTTTTCAGCTTGGCATTTCTTTTCTCTGCCAGAATTTGCACCAGCATCATATTAAGGAAAAAAAGGACTGAGAATAGGCAGGTAAATAACAACCAGAGTGAATTGGTTATGGGATTGAGAGAGGTATGTTGAGTAACAGTCAATGTACCAGCACAAAAGCCTTTGTTGCAGCACAGAACACCCATACAAACGTGTATTTGGATACAAGATAAAGAAAAAACTTGTCCAAAAGCCAAGTTAGGAAGATAAACACAACTACTACTTAATAGGATAACACTTAGTGCTGCCCATTCCACACTCAGTGCAACCCCACTTTCTCAGCTGCTCCAGGCAACAGGGACATCAAAACACTTCACTATACCTTAGCCTGACTTCTGAAGTGGAAGGCTTGAAGCAAAGCATCAACATAGGCAACAGGGAAATCACCCTGTTCAGCAACTCAAGTCAAACCCAGTGCAAATAATCACACTGCCAGATTTATAACAAATCACTGAGAATGCTTCTGACACTCCAAACACCTCTGAAGCCTAATTCTGGTGACCTCTGTGGTGATGAAAGAAAAAGGTCCTCAGAAAACTAAGTACATGGATCAAACTGAAGCAGTGTTTGTTTTTCTCCCTTTGTACATCTGCTGGTAGAATGAACATACCTACAAATGTGAGGGTGATAAGATGCCATCATGGGCAGGACAAAGAATGGGGAATGAAGGAGCTTGAAGTCTCTGCTCCAAGGGCTGGTTTGAGTGTTGTAAGAACTTATCTCTGTGTGCATTAGGGGAGGTACTATAAGAAAAGGCAGTGAGAGGCTTGATAGGGGTTGTGTGGAATGAACTGTTCAAATCTTGGCCCACAATAGCCTAATGTAATGCATTTCATTCCACCAAGCTCACAGCACCCTCCCCTTTACAAGGACTTTCAAACTGTCTTCCAGCTGGTGCTGCAAAGGATTTCTCTAGCATCAGAACACTAACACACCAAAAGCACCTCTGCTACCATGCAAAATCCTTGCATTTTAGAGCTGTTTAAGAGCTTTGTCCTAAACTGTCCAAACTTTGTGTTGAAGATAGATTCATAGAATGGTTTGGGTTGGAAAGGAGCTTAAAGATCATCTAGTTCCAACCCACCTGCCATGGGCAGGGACAGCTCCCACTACATCAGGTTGCTCAGTGCCTCATCCAGCCTGGCCCTAAACACATCCAGGGATTGAGGGGGCATCCACAACCTCTCTGGGCAACCTGTTCCAGTGTTACCTTTCTGCTGTAAAAAGAGAATTCCTAGAGAATTCCCTTACATTACTGCAGTGCTGTCAGAACCCCACAGCCATGCAGAAACAATGCTGCATATCTCCTGTGTTCTTTCTAGATTAATTTTCACATCTTATCACACCCCTACATGGAATGCTTCTTATTTCCAAGAGCCAGAATCAAGTGGTAAAACCAGGCATGGATTGCATAATGTTTAAGTGGCTTGGAGTACAGGAATTCACTGTAATGTGAAATAGTGAAAGAGAAACAGGCTGGATGTAAGAACTTCACTAGAGAGCAGATATTTGGACCAGGAGACCCAAAGACAAGAAAGAGAACAAAAAAGAAAGGCTGGGGTAGGACTTTTGAATATGGTATAGGATGGGAGGACTAGGAGCAATGGATGCAAATTGGAAGGAGGAAGATTTAGGCTGGATAAGAAGAAAGAAGTTCTTCAGTGTGAGGGTGGTGAGACACTGGAAGAGGTTGCCCAGAGAGGATGTGGATGCCCCCTCAATCCCTGGAGGTGTTTAAGGCCAGGCTGGATGAGGCATTGAGCAACCTGATCTAGTGGGAGGTCCCTACCTATGGCAGGGGGTTGGAACTAGATGATCTTGAAGGTCCCTTCCAACCCAAACCATTCTATGCTTCTATGACTAGTCCTTTCCCCACCACATTGTGTCTCACTCCTCGAGTATGTGAAAGCCCAACCCATTCTGAAGAGAGATGTGAAGAGGAGGCACCATAGGACCAACCTATGCTGCAGTTTTCAGCTCCTCCCTCCTCCACCTGGTGCAAAAGGAGCAAAGAGAATCCCCAGTAAGGGAGGGAGGAAAAAAAAAAAAAAACTCAGGGGAATTGACAGCAAGAGCTGACTTGGTACAGCTGGCTCCCATATCTCACTGCTCTTCCCACATTCAGGGCATTTCAAAGCCAACAGCACTTAATCAGCCCCAGCAATCTCTGCTGCTGTCTCCAAAAACCACCTCTGAGCAATACAAAAGGTTTTATCTGGCTCCCATATCTCCTTCTTTCTGCTGCATCTTGGAGAAGCAGTGCACTGAACCTTAAGCTCTTGCTGCCATTTAAGTTCAGATAAACACAGAGGGGGGGGTTGTTTCTGTTGAAGATTTAATTTCCCAATCAGGGGGGAAAAACTATGTCAGAAAATAGTTGACAGTACTGCTAGTCCTTGTGATACCCTGCTCTAATCCTGCTGCTAAAACTATGAGCAAATGTTATCTTAGCAAAACTTGACAAAGAAATTTATTCAACCTAGCAGAACCCTGAGTTTGGAGAACAGAATCAAACCATATGGTTTCCATTTTTAAATTCTTCTTCACCACATCTATGCCCCAGCATAGCAGGAGACAACTGAATGAGAACATTTTGTCCACATTTTGTTTTCTGTTGTTGGAAGACACACTGTTCTTAGAGAAAACTCTTTGCAATCACTCAGTTGCTTTATGGCCATCGTGACCCTAAACCTTCACCAAAAGTTGGACCAATCATCCTTAGTGCACAATTAAACATCACTAAATTTGCACCTATATTTTTCCTGATTTTATTTGCTAATCAAATGAGTGTGCATAATATAGTTTAGTACAATTTGGGGTTTGAAATGGAGAAAGATTTGGCTAATCTGCTCCATTCAGCAAAATCTCCTATAGGAATTTCAGATCTTCAAGCAGTGGATTAATAAACTCAGCCCAGCCCTGTTTCAGCCACTGGATTATATTTTTCACTATCTGCAAAACAGAATCTCCTTATAAACCAAAATTAAGAGTTAGAGCACTGCTTTGATGATATTCTTTCCACTGGTCATCTGTTTTTGACACAAAAATGCTCTCTTTTTTTTCTTATTAATTATCTCTTTGACTCTGGTACTTCTGAGAGAAAGATGCTGTTTTCAAAATACCCAAATACTCAAGTAGACCTTGAATAGTTTGTTATTGTTTTAGCTTGGAGATAAATAATACCTCCAAATAAATCAGAATTTATTGTTATGGAATGATAGAATGGTTTGGGGTGGAAGGGACCTTCAAGATCATCTAGTTCCAACATCCCTGCCATGGGCAAGGACACCCCCCACTAGACTAGGTTGCCTCATCCAGCCTGGCCTTATGGAAACCAACCACTGTTTTGATTGTCAGATGATGAAAAATGTGTCAAAATGATTAAAATTATATTTTTCCACCAATGTGAAACTTATTTTTGATGAGTTAGGATCTGTGTACCAACAAAACCCCCACAACATAAAATGCTAATCTAAAAAACCCCAATTCCACAGTTTTTTTGGCTTAAACACTGCTGTAAATTCTCCACAAGAGCAAGAAAGCCTCCTTCACAACCTCTTCACCTTTAGTCCTTCCATTTGATTTTAGAATATTTGTTTTTTCAGTAAAAATCAGTGCATAAAAGCAGCATCATCATCATTACTGATGGAAGTAGCAATGCTAATACAAACTAACATTACTTTGGAGCAAATGTTCTCTTCTTCAGGCTCAGCAGGTTACAAGTTCAGATTGCACTAAGTAATCAAAAAGTAGCAAAAAACAGATGCAAAAATCAAATCTACTATCTGCTATTACACTTCTCCAGCCTCAGAAGAGCAGATGCTCAGCATAATGGTGGTACACAATTTGGTGAAGTGTGAACAAAATGCCTCCTCAGTTCCTTGGGCAGGATTAATTTTAAGACATAAAGCAACATTTGATGCACATATATTTGGTTTATAGTGTAGTGGCTCTATAAAAATGTAATTACTTCATAGCTGTAAAGAACCAGGAATTGGAAACTTCAACAAATAGCAAAGTGATTTTGCAGATTATTATTTTTTCATCCATTCATTTGTTTTTTTTTCTTAAGAGAAGCTGTTTCCTGGTTTAGCTGAGGGGCCAGAGATGAAATGTTTTTTAGAATCAGGAAATGTTTGCTTCCTCTTGTTTTGTGGAGATGTGAAGAATCTCTACTCATTCTTTGACCAAAAGTCAAAGGGGTGAAGTCCTGCTAACATCCTACAGCTATTTTTACATTATTTTTCAAAGTTTTTTTTATCAGCATGCCCCTTTTTGCTCAGTAAATTGATTATCTTAAAAGCACAGCCCAGTACAATTCTCTTTTATTTAGCACAAGTGAGGAAAATTGCCTTTTTTTAGCACCTTTGGGTATTTTAAATGTTTAATGCATATTAGAGCTGACACTAAAACAGCATCCCTAAGGGAGCTTTCTATTGTACCAAACCAACAGATTTCCAGCAATTCCCCACAGAGGTGTTTTCTGTCAATACAAAATCAACAAATAACGTAATGGCATGTTTATTTTGTTTCACTTGAGAAGGGTGAAAATGTTGCAACGTGAAAAAAAACTAAAAAAACAGAGTTATTCCTCAGTACTGGGATGACACAATCCTGGAGAAAGAAAATTAAAATAAAAAGTCTATGAAAAGCCTTGAGCTTGAGGAGTTGGAAGGGACAGATCATGCTCTGGCAGGCACTGAGAAGAATTAAACTGATGCTACTTTGAGAAAAGCAAAATAGCAGCAGAAGGACAGAGTGGGAAAAAAAAAAAGTAAAAAATTCTTGACATTAAGGTTTGCTTTGGGGCTTTTTTGTTAATATAGAAGAGAGAGGAAAAAAAAGGGCAAATTGAGACAGAAGAGAGAGAAAAAAAAAAGGGCAAATTGAGACAGACAAACTTTTTCTAGTCTCTTTTTCATGTTTATTAGCATCTCTTGCCACAGTCACCCCAATGAGGATGTGAATACAGATATTTGGCAGAACTATTAACAGCCACCCTTCTTTTTAGGGAGAGATTTCTTTTATACAAACCCCTGAATCTTGCCCTCCCCTTGCTTTGTTGCAACGTGATTTTTGCTAATAAACACGTGGTATTTAATTTATATTTAATCTTTCCTAGGCCAGCAAGGTAATAATGCTCAATTTGATGAGGAGGGGAGATCAAAGCAACAGCTTTGGGCACTGAAAAAGGAGAAAGCAACAGCAGCAAATGTGACACAGCATTTTCACACCGTGTGGCAGATCATCTTTCATAAACACCTAAAGATTCTTGTCATCTAAATGCCTCTTATAAAAGTGAGGATGACAACATGCTGGTCCTAAATTTGTTGATTATATACCTGGTTTAGCTGTAAAGACACAGGATGTGTCACAGGCTGTGAAGAAAAATGGGATTTCCAGCAACAAACAGCAAAATGATTCCCTTCAGAGTTTGTTGGAGCCCTGTCAGTAACCCAGCCTGACTTGTGACAAGCAGAGGTGATTTAGCATAATCTCTGGACCATCTGCTAGGCCATCCATCAGTTCAGTAGCCTTGTTACTTTACAGTTTATAGGTTAAGCAGGATGAATAAGCTATCAGAAACACAAATGGATTTCCCTCTTTGACACACTGTTGTCTAAAGTAACCCCGACTGTTTTCTCCTTCAGGGAAGGAAAAGACAACAAAATTACATTAATCCATTAACTATATCCCCATTCTCTCAAAAAAAGGAATTTATTATTATCATCTTTAGAATTTGTGAAACCAACAATTCAACAGAGCTACTCTGAGGCTTAATTTTACCTACAGTTTTGGGGCAAATTTTCTATCCACCCATTTAAAAACTCTTCTGCAAATAATTTTTTTAAAGGTATGAACTAAGCACAGCTGCATCACATTTACAAACAGGGGACAGAAAAGCTGGTTGACATTAAAAGTGTTGCTTTCTGCCAGCATTCTACTAAGTTTGATGACCAGTGTTAAATGAAAGACCACTCTGGTTTATTTTTAAATTCTGTGGCATTGTTCTTTGAGAAAAATAGTTCAGAGCTGGATGGGATATGAAGTGCTTATGTGCAATTTAGACTGAATGGTTTAGAAAATTATTTGCTACTATTCTAATACAATACATTGCAGTTTTATTACACTGAAAGCATTATAGGATGTTTTACTCTAAGATGTTGAACTGAGGATTATTCATACAAATTTGTCATGAACAACAAATCTCCAAATTATCATAAATTACCATAACTAACATATATGGAGACATTTGTGCAAGAAATCATCAGTAAATCCTACAAAATTAGAAAAAAACCCCCAAGATGTTCAATTCCTTTTCAATTCCTGCCTTATAAATCTGTACTTTCTAGCTTATCATAGAATCATAGAATGGTTTGGGTTGGAAGGACCTTAAAGATCATCTAGTTCCAACCTCTCTGACATGGGCAGGGATACCTCCCACTACACCAGGTTGCTCAATGCTTCATCCAGCCTGGCCATAAACTCCTCCAGGGATTGAGGGGGCATCCACAACCTCTCTGGGCAACCTCTTCCAGTGTCTCACCACCCTCACAGTAAAGATCTTTTTTCTTATCTCCAGCCTAAATCTCCCCTCTTCCAATCTGCATCCATTAATCCTAATCCTGCCACCCTGGACCCTATTAAAAAGAAACATCAAGAAAGCAAAAGGTCTCAACATGTTGTGCTCTAATTCTAAAGACTACATGGAAATAATACCCATAAAATAAAAATACCCAAAAAACTGATAGCAAACAGTGAAAATAAATATTCATAGTTCATATGACTTACAAAAAGATTACAGAAACTATGAGAGCACACTTTCACAAAGCCATGAAAGATACAGAGGTTTTTTTGTACATCATATTTCACTCACAAGCAANGCAACCTGTTCCAGTGCTTCACCACCCTCACTGTAAAGAATTTCTTTCTTATGTCTAGTCTAAATCTACCCCCCTCCAATTTACATCCATTGTTTCTAGTCCTCCCATCCCATATCATATTAAAAATTCCTTCCCCTGCCTTTCTGTAGGACCCCCTCAGGTACTGATAAGTTACTCTGAGGTCCCCTCTGAGCCTTCTCTTCTCCAGGCTGAACAACCCCAACTCCTTCAGCCTGTCTTCATAGGGCAGATTTTTTTTAAATTTTTTTTCTTTTTTTTTTCTTTTTTCATACTGAGGAGTGATCACTAATCAAGACAACAACCTGGGAAGATGAGAGATTAAACCAGATGAATGCTAATATATATTAATAAGCCCAGCTTCTCAGGTCTGCAGACATGCATGTATTGATTTACCACTCCTAGATGTTTTAATCAGAAAGTAAGGCAGTATCTCTACACCCAACCATAAATCTTGGCAAACTCCAGCCTCACCAATTTTGCAGAGCCTTACAAAAACAGCTTGAAAGAATAAAACTATGAAGACTATAAAAGAGCAGCTCTTGTTATTCATCATTTATAACTCCTCTCTCTTCCCAGGGCTAAACAGTACAGATCAGTTTGGGAGCATAAATTAGTCTCCCTACCTGAACATCTTTTATTTTTAAATTCCTCCTCTTTCTCTATTCAAGGAAACTAAATTCAGTCATTGTCACCACATGATACATTGTCCTCTATTTTGGCTTTCTTTAAGCATATTTCTTTGTCTTATTGGGAGGGAATTAAGGACAAGGCAACTGGAAAACAGAATTATTTATCAACACTTTCCAATTCTTTTTTATTTTGTGGCTGGTTTTAGTCAGACAGTATAAATCAAAAGGTGTTTTCCTGGCTACAATCCTAGCCAACCTCCTAGATGGATAGACAGACACACCTATTCATGCTCCAACCCTGTGTAACTGCTGAAAATTATTCTTTAATTTATTCTTGCTCATTAATTTCACTTCTAGGGAAGTCTTACACCTTCAGTTTAAATAAATAACACTCCAAAGAATATGCTGGAAACTCTTGAGGCCAAAATATAAGGACACTCCCTGCCACATCCCAGTTCTAAGCCCTGACCCATCTGTCAACTCTGCACTACAAAAAAATGTCTCAAATATGATGCAAATTCCTTATTTATAAGTACAAACATTTACAATTCCTGTTGTCCCATTTATCTCGTATGAAAATGCATTTGCTCATTGGAATAAACTTCTTAAAAATATCAGTGTATCTTGTATGTTTTCCTTCTGTTTTTATAATGTTAAGGCAACACAAAGACAGCAGGATGAATCCAAAACCTGGTCTGATGGTTAAAATACCTTCTACATAAAGATTTCTATTTCTTCTTACCTTATTTTAATTTAATACTCAATTTTGGAAATTTCTGGCTGCCCCTTTTCTGAGTAGAGGCAGAAAAGAAAAAAAAACTCAATACATTCAAGTAACTTCCAATCTCCAAAATGCATTTTAACAATTCTTTTTTTTTATTAAATACTACAGTAAAATCCTGCTTTGAGCAGGCATTCCATGCTGGGATTAACACCTAATTATGGAAGAAAACTATATAATTAATACTAGAGTCTGCTCCCCTTTAATTTCTAGTAACTTCATTCATCCTCAAAGGGCACTAAATGGAGAAATTATTCAAAGCCACTGCTAAATTTTCCAGAAGCCTTGTCCCCTTCAAAGCATGATATGTAGTCTTGATCCTCACTTCAATCTGCTTCTCCTGTCCCAGGTCCCAGCTGTGCTGAATAGCAAATATCTCCATTTCAATAGGGAAAATGGTTGTGCTAAAGTAGTTCTCTCCAGGGGTCAAAATACTTTAGGAGGGCATTTAAGTGGCTGTATGTTACTGAGCAGAAACATCAGCTCCCATATTATTGATTACAACTGCATGGCTCTGCTGAAACCATGTCTGCAGCAGTAGGATTAAGTGCTGAGATGGGGACAGAGGAGTGTTGTGCATTAATAAAAAATGCTGCCCATCTGTTGCCAAATTTGAGACACATGAGCAATCACAAGCTGCAGCACAAAATCTCAAGTGCAACCTCTGTGGCTGATGCCTCAGGATCACACTCAGTGACACACTGCTTCAGATGGAGAGTCCTTTGAATATTGATTTGAAGCAAACAGGAGGCAGTTTGATTTCTGCAGTTCTGCAAAGAGAATGCAACTGACACCTATCTTATTTGCTTTTAATAATTTAAATCACAGATTAAGAATAACAAGAGTGATAACAATAACAAGAATGGTTTGGATTGGAAGAAACCTTAAAGATCATCTAATTCCAACCCCCCTGCCACGGGCAGGGACACCTCCCACTACACCAGGTTGCTCAATGCCTCATCCAGCCTGGCCTTAAACACCTCCAGGGATTGAGGGGGCATCCACAACCTCTCTGAGCACTTCTCATGGTTTTCCTGCAGTTTCTGTATGACCCATGTTATTTATATTGTTGTGAATTCACTGTTTGCTCTGCCAAGGTGGATGTTGGAGACCCCAAGAATTTCCAAGTGGGTGCCCTTGAGAAAAGTTCTGCATGAGTTGGGGTTGTTCAGCCCGGAGAAGAGAAGACTCAGAGGGGACCTTATAGTAACTTCTCAGTACCTGAGGGGGTCCTACAGAAAGGCAGGGGAAGGAATTTTTAATATGATATGGGATGGGAGGACTAGAAACAATGGATGTAAATTGGAAGGAGGTAGATTTAGACTTGACATAAGAAAGAAATTCTTTACAGTGAGGGTGGTGAAGCACTGGAAGAGGTTGCCCAGAGAGGTTGTGGATGCCCCCTCTCTGGAGGTGTTCAAGACCAGGCTGGACAAGGCACTGAGCAGCCTGATGTAGTGGGAGGTGTCCCTGCCTATGACAGGGGGGGTGGAACTCGATGATCTTTAAGGTCCCTTCCAACCCAAACTATTCTATGATTCTATGAAAGAAGCTTTAACTTCTACCTGAGGACAAATTTCAGTTTCAGTGCTTCAGATCCTAAACCAGTTAATTTACTAACTTTTTTCCTATCAATTTATCAAAACAACATCTAAACCAACCCAAATAGAAAAAAATTAAAATATGTTTTTAATGATAACCATTCAGAAACAGGGAAATGTAGTGGGATGCAGCAAAGAAAAGGACTGAGAAGCCAAAGAGGTAATGGTTCTATCCAATGCCAAAAAGCCACCTGGTAGCAAAGAGTTAAAGCAGTATCTAGGTCACAAAACAGTCTTTCCTGCACACCCTCAGCTCTGTGCATATCGGAAATGCTGTGTGGGAAGGCCAGGGAACTAAACTCACAGACCAAGTATGACTCAGACTGCAGTAATTTAATGATACTTTTTCTTCTCTTAAATGATCCCCGGGATTAAAAGAGCCCACACCCTGGACAAGAAACTAAATCATGGGGAATGCAAGAAACCACAAATTCACTGATCGTGGAGGTGACAAAAAGTAGCCAGAAGTAAATGAATTATTCATGGTAAAGGGCTAAGACCTTTTTATTTTATAACACATTCTACGGTCAGAAGAGCAGAAGGTAAAGAATTTGAGTCCCGGTCAGATGTTCCTCAGAAAACCCTAGTGGGGATGATCTCAGCAAGAAAAATGTGAGAGAAATGCCTGCCAGAAAAACAAAGAACTGTCACAGCCAAATGCTGATTTCTACCACTAGAGGAGAGCAACTGGAGAGAAACAGTCTCACATTTCCTCCATCACTGCAGAAGCTGAACTCAAGATTTTTATCAAATATCTTTAGCACAAGCACGAGACAACAAGAAGATCTTCACACTAACAATCCAGATCCAAAAGCAAATCCAGTTACATCTTTGAGGAACGATTAAAATTTCTGTAAATTCTGTCCCAGAGAACAAAGCATAAGTTTGGAAAGAACACCAATAATGTATATTCAAAAGAAAATCCAGTTAAATTCTTGAAGAATAATTAAAATTTCTGTAAATTCTGTCCCAGAGAACAAAGTAAAGGTTTGGAAAGGGCACTAATAATCCAGATCCAAAAGGAAATCCAGTTAAATTCTTGATTAACCATTAGAATTTCTGTAAATTCTGTCCCAGAGAACAAAGTGGAGGTTTGGAAAGGGCACTAATAATGCATATCCAAAAGCAAATCTTGTTAAATTCTTGAGGAACAATTTAATTTGTGTAAATTCTGTCCCAGTGAACAAAAAAGTTTGGAAAGGGCACTGATAATCCATATCCAAAAGCAAATCCAGTTAAATTCTTGAGAAACAATTAAAATTTCTGTAAATTCTGTCCCAAGAAGTTTGGAAAGGGCACTCAAAATATAAGGAAAAAACTCTTTCACAGTGAGGGTGACAGAAGA
>VZTY01030620.1:36895-75261 GCA_013400935.1 Turnix velox | reverse complement strand
GGTCCCTTCCAACCCAAACTATTCTATGATTCTATGATTCTAAGTGTTAAGATGGGAAAGAGTTGAGTAGTGACAGTCCTGTCCCCTCCCCCTGGGAGTGCCACTCTTCAAAACATTTAACACTCCAGAAACTGCGTAATTCAGCCTGAGTGTCCTGGACTTCAAAGAGAATGAATAAATATTTAACTGAAGAAGTAATTAATAAAAGGAGTGGGAAAAATAAAAAAAAAACCTTCAGCATTTCTCATGGAATGCAGTAACACTCAATTCACTTGGGAAGACTGGGAGAGATTATTGTACATTTTTATAATGTCATAGCTCTGAATTTTTGGAGAATGCTCAAAAAGAACTGATTTTCTTTTAAATAATAAAGAGTTCATGCCAAGGCCCTGGTAGGATGATGGATTGTTTTCAGTGGAAGTCCTGGTTAATGGTTTTTCACTCCTAGTTTTGTACCTCTGTCCTGCAACATGGAAGCCTTGTAATCTGCCACTAAGAAAAAGGAACAGAGAGCAAAACTCTGCCTCCCTCCCTCTGAGCACTTTAGCATCTTCAAAATACAGTAAACTGGCTTTTGGCAACAAATAAAAAAGCCTTAACAATAAAGTTAAGACAAGATCCTGACACACAATAAAAAACAAGTTGTGTTTCAAGTGTGGGAAATGTAGGGGGTTGACTATGGGATCACTAGAGGGGAAAAAAAAAAAAACAAAAAAAAACAAAAAACAAAAAGGCAGCAGATGATTTACAAACACTCCAGATCACAGCACTACAAACACAGCAATGTGGGGAAGGAAATGCACACTGATACATCAGCTCCACTCGATGCCCCACCACATTGACACCCTCAGGCTTTGAAGGGAAAGAACCTCTCTTCTTTCTGCCAAAAAGCTTCTCCAAAATGCACTCCAGGCATCCAAGACTTAGCAAAGGGGGAGATTTCTGCCTTGCAGTATGGCACAGCTACAGGTTGAAAAGAAAGAGGAATTAAAAACAAACCACAAAAACACCAGAAAAAAAAAAAAAAAAAGAACCAGCAACCAGCCATGGGGTTTAACTGGCAGCTGCAAAGCTCAGCCTTCATTTTGAAACAAATCCTAAACCCACACCAGGACAAATGGTTTTTAAACCCTCACACTGGTTGTAGGAACAAGGGGGACTCCTGGCTTTGTGTTGTCAACCCTTTGCAAACAAATAGGAGTCAACCTTGCCATGATCTTAGGGCACAGGCAAGCTCTTCTGGTCTACACCAAGGTTTCTGTCACACTCCAGCTTCTTGGTGGTTTTCCATAGGCACTAAATAAAGCTGAATTAGAAAACTCTGCAAGTCTCCAAAGCTCTTCAGTTTCTCCATCAGCACAGCTCTCCAAATCAGAAATAAGAAGCTTGGCTCTTCTTTCAGTGTTTAGATTATTTCACTTGTGACATTTGGAGTTTGCAAATAGAAGATGTGAGACTCCTCCAGTATTTGTGTTGCTCCTAATGAAGCTCTTTTTCCTTCCCCTGGTTTTAGATCTTCTATTAACATAACTCTTATTTCACAACTACATTCACTCAGACATGAAAGAAAAGTCTGAGAAATAATTGCTGATATTCTGATAGGCTTGTGAAAACTTGTTAATGACTGTGTCTAAGTCAAAAAGGATTTGAAGTGTTGGTGATATGTAAGGAGTTAAGTCAAAGTTCTCCAAGGTAAAAAAATCTGATCTATACTCTATCTTTAAAAACCTAACAGGGACAACTAAAAAACTGGAATGGAAAAAAAAAGTCCATAATGGTAAAAAAAAAATGTCCATAATGGAAAAAAAAAACCAACAACCCTCTACAAAACTGCCCATAACAGAAAAAAAAACAAAGAATGCAAATTTTGGGATAATAAACTAATAAACTTCAATTAGAAGGGGCAAAATGACCAATTAATTGTCATTTTTAATACCTAAAAAATGTGTTTATCATGGGGGGGGGTTCTCTTGTGCCAGTAATGCAGCAGATTACAAATTTTCCCTCTTTTGGGAAAATTAAGAGATTAAACTAAGTAAGAGAAGAAATAGATACGGAAGGGGTATGACAGGAGTAATCTCAGAAGATTTTTCTTCCACAAAAACTGATTTCTGTTAATGATTAGCTCAACTCACACAGGTTATTTCAAGAGGAATATTTGCACTAGCAACTGTCAAAACAAATCCCAAATCAAAGTCTTCCTTTTTTTTTTTGTGTTCTCCATTGGTGTTTTGTGCTCTGCTTTAACCTATCATATTATCAACATTGAAATTTAAATCTGACTCCTTTTTGGAGCTACTGAACACCTGCCTGCAAAGATTAGATATTTAAATGATCAAACGTTAATTCTTCTCCCAGCAGCCCTTTAGAAATTTAATTTGCTCCAGGGTTGGTCTGAGACTTCAGCAAGGCACTGCTCAAACTCATCTGAGGCAGCTCATGTGTTCTGAATGTCAAAACAAGGTAGAATTTTAGGGTAGAAGCTGTAGGGAAAGGATAAGCACCAATTAAGCATCAATTTTTCTCCCTTTTTTTTCCCCTCAATAACAATTTTCAGGTAGTAGGACCTGAATTTATGTTTGCTGTGGATGTTTATTATCATTCTGTGATTTTTATGATTCTATGATCTGAGTCCCATACAATATGAGGGTGTTACTTTCTAAATCCTAAATGCAGGTAGGAAAAAATGGGGGAGGAGTTTTCTCCCTTTTTACAAAAAAACCAAAAAAAACCAAAAAAACCCCCACAAAACCAAAAACAAAACACAAAAAAAAAACCCCAAAAAATCAAAAGAAAAAAGCCCAAACCCTGGTTTTATAATGTGTCAACATCAGACAGCTCATTTTTTTCATTTCAAAGAGCTAACATTACAGAAATGAGAGCTAAGCAGAACTAACCTTTAGCAAACAAAGTCAAGACTTCATGAGATTTCTTTTTGAGTTATAAGAAGCCACAGGAGATATTAAACATCAGATAAAAGAATCTGTTTGCAAATGCCATTCCTGTTTCCTTCACTGAAGGGTATCCTGAGAAAAAGGGCAGGTTTAATGTAGGCACATTGAGGGAGAAATCAACTCAGGCACTGAGCTGATTCAATTCTGACATGGTTTTTGGCTGTGGTGTCTGCAGAAGAGGTCTCTAACAGAAGAGAAAGATTCTAGTATCTGCCTCATGGATGCTATTAGTAATCATTAAGATCATAGAATCATGGAATGGTTTGGGTTGGAAAGGACCTTAAAGATCATCTAGTTCCAACCCCCCTTCCAGGGGCAGGGACACCTCCCACATTGCTGCCTCCCTGTATTTTCCAGACTTAATTGCTGTGAAAATAATTGTGGAAAGCACAGTGTTCATTTAAACAGCTATCAATATTATAATATTATATTTCTTTTTTTCTTTTTCTACATGAGTAGGTTCTCAAGGACTAATCAGAGAGCAAATCAATGACATCAAACAAGGGTGAAGTTCACAGGGAACTGTTGGAGGGGCAGATATTCAGTAATCCACTGAAAATAAAACAATCCCTTTCAAACCATTCTTGAATTACTGGTTATTCCAAAGCAGAACTGTGGTGCAATCTCTTCCCATCCAAGAAGGGCCCCTGCTATGGGGGAAGCTCGGGAGGAGACCCTGATCAAAGGCATTCCTTCAGCTGCCACGGGACATTTTTGTCCTGTGGTTTGGGGATAGGGGAACAAGGGTTCCATCTCCCTACAACAAATACCTGCAGAAGTGCAAACACCCAGAATCTTTACAATTCCCTCTCCACCATTACAAAGTCTGGGTTGGGTTTTTTGTTTTTTTTCTGTTTTCCCAGATCTTCCCCAGTGGTTAACTTTTACCAGTCTGTTTTCCTAGTGCTTCTTTTTACAAGCAGCTGTGGCTGAAACATTCCTTCCACTCTCCTCCCTCGCCCCCACTTCCTAAAGGAAATTCCATGGGATCACCTCTCCTCTGGCCCCACACTGCAACAAAAACTCTCATCTCCTGGGGGAGATGGAGCTTGTGCAATCGCAGGGTCCCACAGCACAGGCACATTTGTATTCAGGCTGCTTGTTTTTTGGTTTTTTTTTTTTGAGAGGCACCAGCCTCTCTTTTTTTTTATTTTTTGAGAGAAAGGGCTGATTGCTGTCAGGCAAAATGAAATGCAGAGTTCAAAATAAAAAAAGCTTTGCTTCAGCTCTTTGCTTCATCACAAAATGGAAAGGGAAAATTAAAACTACAGTGGTTTTAAATTCCAGGCGTTCTCCAGAGAACGTCTGCATCCAGAGGATAGAACTCCAGACAACTACTTTTTATTTTTTACTTTTTTCTCAATTACTATTTCCCCAAAAAAATACATATGTCTCCCTAATGACATTCTATGAGGCAGCATTATGGTAGATAAAATCCCCAGGAACTCCTCAGAGAGGATTTCAGTGTGGATTTCATTGGATTGTGAATATAAAGCTGTCTCAATTTTATTTCTGCCTAATTAAAGTGCAAATATTGAAGGGAAGATAGAGAGCCAGGCGAGACACTTCATGATTGTTGAAAACAGTTGCTAAAATACAAAGGAAATTACTATTTTAACCAAATATCACATATCCAGGTGGACAATTCCCCTGGAACACCACAGACTCCAGCCCCATTGTCAGCCCTACATCCCTGCAGTGTACATGGACACACAAAACAACACTATTTCTTCCTTGCCAAAAGGTGATACTTGCTTTTGACAGTAATCTCTTAAAAGCTCATCACTGGGTTAGAAGGTACCTTAAAGATAATCCAGTTCCAACCCCCCTGTCACAGGCAGGGACACATCCCACTAGAGCAAGCTGCTTAGACCCTGCCCAACCTGGTCTCAAACACCTCCAGGGATGCGGCAACCACATCGTCTCTGTCTCACTATCCTCATGGTAAAAAATTTCCACCTAATAGGTAATCTAAATCTACCCTCTTTCAGTTTAAAACCACTACCCCTCATACTATCACTCCACTCCCAGATAAAAAGTTCCTCCCCATCTCTCCTGCAGACTCCTTTTTGGGCTATAAGGTCTCCCTGGAGGCTTCTTCATGTAGAACAACTCAGCCTGTCCTCATAGGAGAGGTTCTCCAGCCCCCTGACCATCTTTTTGTGGCCCTCTGCTGAACTTGCCTCAACAGGTTCATGTCCTTCTCATGTTGTGGGGCCCCAGAGCTGTAGTCAGCCAAGACATCTGTATCTACCCAGCATATTTCAGCAGCACAGAAGCCAGCAGAGCCGGTTTCCACACCACCCTGGCGTGCAGCTCCTCCTCTGGCAGTCTGCCTAGAGGAGAAACTGGGTGCATGGGCTGGGCAGAGCACCAGGGAGATTATCTAAATCCCCATCCCGAGGTTCTCTGCTCACACCAACGTGTGCCTGCACAGCTAGCAATCACTTACTACATCTAGAGAGCAGAACTCCTCCATTCTTGGCATTAGCCCTGCTCCGAAGAGCAAAACCAGATGAAAGCACACAGTTAAGGGAATTCNGGGTTGTTCAGACTGGAGAAGAGAAAGCTCAGGGGAGACCTCAGAGTAGCTTCTCAGTATCTGAAGGGGGCTACAGAAAGGCAGGGATAGGACTTCTTAATAGGACATGTGATAGAAGGACTAGAAATAATGGATGGAAATTGGAAGAGAGGAGATTCAGGCTACATATAAGAAAGAAATTCTTTATGGTGAGGGTGGTGAGACACAGGAAGAGGTTGCCCAGAGAGGTTGTGGATGCCCCCTTAATCCCTGGAGGTGTTCAAGGCCAGGCTGGACAAGGCACTGAGCAGCCTGATCTAATGGGAGGTGTCCCTGCCCATGGCAGGGGAGGGGGGAACTACATGCCAAAAATGGTCCTTCTTAGATCACAGAATGTCAACAATTGGAAAGGACCTCTAAAGATCATCTAGTCCCATCCTCCTGCTGGAGCAGGAACACCCAGATCAGGTCACACAGGAACATTTCCAAGCAAAGTTTGAATGTCTGCAGAGAAGAAGACCTCACAACCTCTCTGGGCAGCCTGTTGCAGTGTTCCATCACCCTCACTGTGAATGTTTCAGACCGACTATGCTTGTGTTCATGATGCTGAACATTTAGGAAGTAATTCTTAAAATCCTGCCTCAAGAAGAAACATGACTTCTCAATCCACAATCAGAAGCAACCACTGCAAGGCTCTGCTTTTGTGTTCCAACTCTCCTGGTGCAGAACAAGAGTCTGTTGTGGTTATTATGTCACTAACTTTGTTACCTTAAACCAGCTGCTTTCCTAATTGTAATCCTATTAAAATCTTGCATTACAGCCATACAGCAGCAATTTCAGGGAGAAACTTTAGGTGAAACTGTCCAGAGTAAAAACAGATTGGAAAAATAAAAACCAAAAAAAACCAAACAAATGAACAAAAAATAAAATAATAAAAAAAAACCAAACAAAAAAAAAGAAACAAATTATAGACTACAAATAGCTCAATAGAAATAACAGAGTAGAAGCAACTGGAAGGAGGCACACCAAAAGGTGGGCTGGCATGATAATTTATGCTGAATTGAGTGGGGAAAGACCTAGGATAAGCCTCAAAGCTTGAAATCTCACCCTGGGACAGGGTATTGTCACAAGGCTGAAGGGTCTTGCTGCATCATCCTCCTTTAATGATGAAAATGGCTCAAAAAGAGGTCTCTAAAGAAACCCAGCACCACACACATGCCACCCTGCAGACCAGTGAGTAAATCATAAGAGAGACAGCTGAAAGCACAGGGCTTTGGAACTGCGTGGCTTGGACATAAAGGTCATCCAGAGTGAAGCAGAGGGCTTAGTGAAAGTCTGGAAAGCACCTAGAGAACATGTCAAAGCAAGTTATGAACTCCCAGCTGAATCTCTCCTAAGACACCATGGCCTAAGTCCCTAATCACATAAGCAGTCTCAACAATTGCAGTGAATTACTGGAAGGGATTTAATCTTGCATCGTGGGGTCCAGATATTAAATAAGCTGCTAGAAGTGACTGCCTAAGAGCTGGTGAATAAGAAAGAACAAATGAAGCCTAAATGATGTGCTCATAAGCAAAACCCCCCGACACAACTGCCAAATAAGGGACATCAAGCAGATCCTGACAGGGAAGGGAGGACAATTAGGCAGGGCTTCAGCAATTCAGCAAAACCAGGGTTTGCTCAGCCCAGCACAGCTCATGCAATGGCCAGTTTGGGATAAGAAACTGCAGGATGGATGGGGCAAAGAGAATGGATTCAAGAATCACTGCAAATCCCCAGTCAGCCCTGAGGTTGGGAGTTTCCTCCAGGCTTCCCCAACAATCCTCAGCAAGTTCTTACTCTGATTTTTCCTTTCCTCTGTTTTTGTTCTTCTATTGAGCTGTTTTCTCCTCTCTAGCCTCCCACATCAAAGATAGTATCTGTGGGCTATTGCATCAATCTCTTTGCCAACCCTGATGGAAAGCTCTTATGGCCAGGACTGCCTCATGTGGTGTCCCCCAGACACTTGGGGTTCTGGTTCTGGGTTGATGACACCCTTGCAATAAACATACTGCCTACCTTATTCTTCCCCTCACTTCTGCCTCTGGCACAACTGATATGAAGAAATCTGTTTTCCCATCACAGAACTGGAGGAGCAGGCTGGAGTTTGAATGAACAAATGAAAAACGTGGCAGCTTCACCTCCCCACACAAAAGCCAGCAGCACTGTCACAAAATCAGGGTGATGCCAGGTGAGCCTCGCAGCCAAGAAGGCACCAACCAAATCCTGGGTTGCATCAAGAGGAGTGTGACCAGCAGGTCCAGAGAGGTGATTTTGCCCCTCTACTCGGCTCTGGTGAGACCCCACCTGGAGTTACTGTGTCCAGTTCTGGAGCCCTCAACACAGGAAGGACATTGAGCTGTTGGAGCAGGTCCAGAGAAGGGCCACAAAGATGGTCAAAGGGCTGGAGCAACTGCCCTATGAAGACAGGCTGAAGGAGTTGGGGTTGTTCAGCCTGGAGAAGAGAAGGCTCAGGGGGGACCTTATAGTAACTTCTCAGTACCTGAGGGGGTCCTACAGAAAGGCAGGGGAAGGAATTTTTAATATGATACGGGATGGGAGGACTAGAAACAATGGATGTAAATTGGAAGGAGGTAGATTTAGACTTGACATAAGAAAGAAATTCTTTACAGTGAGGGTGGTGAAACACTGGAAGAGGTTGCCCAGAGAGGTTGTGGATGCCCCATCTCTGGAGGTGTTCAAGACCAGGCTGGACAAGGCACTGAGCAGCCTGATGTAGTGGGAGGTGTCCCTGCCTAAGGCAGGGGGGTTGGAACTCGATGATCTTTGAGGTCCCTTCCAACCCAAACTATTCTATGATTCTATGATTCTAACGAGACTGTATTATGCTCTTTTTATCTTGGAAAAGAGGAGAAAGCTTCACCTAAGAACCAAGATGAAGGTGAAGATGTACGTTGGCAAACCCTGCTCTTGCCAGCAAAGTATTTCTCCACAAAAACTGGTGAACATTTGCTAAGTGTGTTTGTAAATACTGCACAGCTGGGCTTCAACAGGAAAGCAAGCCCCAACAACACTTCTATAATTTGATAAGAGGCTTCTCCAGTGATTCACCCAAAATAATTAATCCAAATAAAAACATGGCCAAAATTAGCCTGGCTGTTGTGAGCAAGAACTAAAGCAAACACAGTGACTAAAGCAAATAGAAGTCACTGTATAACCAGACACACACAGAACTCTGCAGATTCTTCTGCCTTGTGTTCAAAAATACATCAAAAATAGTTTCTCTACAACAACCATCACCAAAAACAACTTTTCAGTACAGTCCTTGATGATCAGAGGGAAAAAAATCAGTGCAGATGGGATGTTTCTGGCATTTGTAGTGACAATGACGTCCCTCAAACAATATTTCCTCAACCCACAGGTGTTCTTCTGTTTTGTCTGACAACAGAAAAAAGATAGAAACCAAAAGCCAGGGATCTTTTGTTCTCTATGTTCCCTGAAAGCTGCTAAATACCAGCTAGCAGGAGCATTTCTGCATCACACAGAGCAGGTTTTCTATGCATTTATAGCATCACAGGGACCTACAGAAAGGCAGGGGTAGGATTGTTCAACAGGATATGAGATGGAGGGACTAGAAATAATGGATGTAAATTGGAAGAGGGGAGATTCAGGCTGGATATAAGAAAGAAATCCTTTATGGTGAGGGTGATGAGACACTGGAAGAGGTTGCCCAGAGAGGCTGTGATCCCTGGAAGTGTTTAAGGCTAGGCTGAATGAGGTACTGAACAACTTGATGTAGAGGGAGGTGTCCCTGCCCATGGCAGGGAGGTTGGAATTTAATGATCTTTGAGGTCCCATCTAACCCAAACCACTCTATGATTCTACCAAGGACTCCAGTCAACACTCTCTTAGAACAGAAAGATCCACTCTACATGGGGGAAAAGAGCTACAATCACTCTCAAGCACTCATGAAAAATCAGGGGTGCTTGGAAAGAGCTAATGAAAATACTTCAGAGATCTGGAGTAAACAGTGGTGTCTTCATTGACTCCTCTATATCCAATATTTTATTCCCCATTTATTTTGAATTATCTCAGCTTAAAAAAACAAACACTGCAGGTCAGGTTTCAAGAAAATATTAGAATCATAGAATTTCTTTCTTATGTCAAGTCTAAATCTACCCCCTTCCAATTTACATCCATTGTTTCTAGTGCTCCCATCCCATATCATATTAAAAAGTCCTTCCCCTGCCTTTCTGTAGGACCCCCTCAGGTACTGATATGTTACTATAAGGTCTCCCCTGAGCCCTAGAAGTTTAGGCATTTTTGTCAGAAGGAAACATTTCACAGAGAAAACTTGCCTATGGAAGTGGATTAAGGAGCTTCTGAGAACAAGGAGAGAGTGTTGTCATTTCTATCCCACCACTTGCTATGAAGACACGTTGGCAGAGAAGCCAAAGGTTCTTAATAGGTTACACAGATTCTTTGAAAGATGCTCCAAGCCTCAAATTTATGGACCTGTCACTCAGTTCCTCATCAGAAATGGACATTTTTAAGACAAAGCCTCTTTTCCACTTAAGTAAGACATTTTGGAGAGAACTATCTCACAGGAAGAAATGCCAGGACCTTCCAAATCTGCTAGTTCACATCAGAATTGATTTAGTAACTTCATGCTTGTAGTTCTTGCCTTTTCTTTATTTGCAAAATCCACACTGTTCCAACTACAATTACACACTTAACAGCAGAAACAGCAGCAAAGTTGGAATCTTTTGACTTTCCAAGAGGAAAAGGAGCAGTTAGAGCAAAGTACTGAATGTACTTTGCCTGGGATGTTCAAGCACTGATGACATCTAAGACAGTGGAAACCAAAAATGCCTTGAAGAAAGAGATCAAGGATAACCACAGCACAAACAGTAGTTACTGGGTGGCTCCACTGCTAAATAACCTCACAACTCTGTCCCAACACAACAGGCAGGCCAAGATTTCTTCATCAGTTCAAAAGACAAAAATGGGAAGGAAAAAGACATCTCTGTGAACCACACAATTGCAACTGCAAGGCAAGTGACAAGAGGTCACTGTCACATGGGACACACCAAAAAATGTTTCATTTCTCAGTGAATCTTTTCACAAACTGATAATTTCTTGTTCCTTTCAGTAAAACAGATGGATCTCATTTGCTGTTGGGAAAATGACCATTTTTTTCTTTAAAAACCTGAAAGCAAGTTGTTTTTATTATAATACTAAGATGTGACTATTAGCCTGAAATTCCAAGCTTTTGTTAAAATAAGAAGAAAAATTAAAACTCTTCTCTACAAAAGAACTATCAGGCTTTTTTTTGCAATATTCAAAAGCAAAGACACCTTGCTTAAGCTGGGATGCAAGACTGACAGGTTTTTCCTGGCTTGTTTTGTTGTGCTGTTTGTGGTCTTGGGTGTGTGTATTTTGGTGTATTCCAAGTTACTTATCTGCTCAATTGAATGAAAAATTCCTTTGACAATATCAGACAGCAGTGTTATCTACAAATCTTGATTCTCCATTCACTCAAGATTTGGATATTTTCTTACAGTTAGTGTTGAAAATTTAGATAAGTATTTTTGACTTCAAAATAACCCAGAGAGGATTGGATTTCAGAAGTGATTTTTTTTTAATTAAGCCAAGAATTTAAACAGTATATCAACATGATTTCACAGTTTCTTGATGTCTGAGCCAAACTTGAAAGTAACATGAAGGCATGTGATGCTTTAAAATTTTAAAAACAAACCCAAAAGCATACAAGGAAAAGAAAAAACTAAAAAAACAACTCAATAGTACAACAGCATCACCTGAAAATCTTCTGCTGTGCCAACTTTACCCAGAACTCCAGTCACTAGAGAGTATTCTTACACAGAACAAGTAATTCTGAAATATAATTATGCAGCAATGCACAGCCAACACAAATTAGTCTGAAACTAGGATAAGCATTCAAATGCACAATGTAATTTATGGTGATGAGGAAAATTACTTGAGGAGTTTGTATCAACAGATTACCTTAGGAGTGAACAGAGAGAAGACTCTCTGCTGTAGGTTCTTAATAGCCAGTTTCACATTTGATTGCTAATTTTCATTTATCAGGGATTTCAACAGCATGAGGCAGCATTTTATTAAAGCAATGACTTCACCACTTTCTGTTCCACAACTTTGCTTCTCTAAAGTGCCAAAAACACTCTTCTTATGGTTGTCAGGGAAGTTGAAACTTGCCATCACACCACAGAGCACAAGGATTTTTATTTACAAATCTGATTTGCTTCCCTTAGAATCCAAGTATTCAATCTGTATATCTACTATCAGTTTTTACAATATCATGAGATTATGATCATCTAGGTTGGAAGGGAGCTTTCATAGTTTCATAATCAAGGTTGGAAGGGACCTTTCAGATCATCAAATCCAACCATCAGCCCAACTCTGACAAGCCTCAAATTTGGACTTAGACTCCTTGACCCTCAGATTGGGAGTCTCATGATCCCAAAAGAGCTCCACACCCAGGTCCACATAGAAACATGTAATTAATGACTATATAATATTCTTACAAGTTAAAGATCTTATGCTCTGGTCTCAAGACTGAACTTATTACAATAATCAGGAGTGTAAATTTTAAAAGTATACAGAAAAACCCAAAGATCAGTTCTCCAGAGTGGATTTTATCTCCAGGCCACAATTTGATAAATGGTTCCACTAAATATTGATCCATTTGGTGCAGCAATGAAAATCCTGATGTTCTCCAAAAACAAACTTCCACATCCAAAAGCAAGCTAACAAAACTTTCTTTTCCAACATCTGACTAGATTGTGATCAACTCCTACAAGATTAAGGTAAAAATGCTAGAGCAAAACATTTCCAAATCTTCACAGAGATGAGTCAAAGCATCAGAATTGTGAGATCCTATTTTTTAGACTGTTTTACCAGGTTTTCTTCAATTCTCTCAGCCTTTGTGGTACTGTTACAAGTACTTATGCATGTTGTCAGAGCTTATGAGGAGAGATTAAAAACAAATAGAAGGCATTTTGGTAACAATACCCTCAAAAAAAACCCCAAAATAGTCCCAACCCCAAGACTTAACTTCATTAATGAATAATAACATGATATTATAATTTATATTGAAGCACAGTACTCACGGTTGGCATAATTTCACCAGGTCCTGATCAGTGGTGTTGGGAGGCAGTGCTCTGATGTAAAGGTTGGTTTTACTTAATTGATCCCATCCTGAGTTGCTGCTGCTACTACTGTTGTTGTTACTGCTGGTGGTGCTGGGACTAGGAGGAGCCATTGGGTGGGCTGGTACAATGGACTGCTGCAAAAGAGAAAGAACATTAGAGGAAACTATAGGCAGCAATCACAGCTTGCACATTACATCAGTCTCCAGTTGCCTTTTTAAGCACTTGAAGCCTTGTGTTAAATTTGTACAATATAAATATTTGTAATAATTTGTACAACACAGTATTTGTAATATACAAATACCCCATGTATTTTAAATCACAGAATCGTAGAATGGTTTGAGTTGGAAGGGACCTCATCTAGTTCCAACTCACACTTGAGGTGCCTCATCCAGCCTGGCCTTAAACACTTCCAGGAAGGAGGAATCCACAACCTCTCTGGGAAACCTCTTCCAGTGTCTCCCCACCCTCACCTGCCCTCACACATGTGGGACAGGATTTATGAGCACATTTCAACCTACCAAACCATCATTCCAAGCACACTCAATCCATGACATAGGCAAAAATGATATACAATCTCTGCTACATATCACTCCTATGATTTTATAGAATCATAGAATAGTTTGGGTTGGAAGGGAGCTTAAAGATCTAGTTCCAACACCCCTGCCATGGGCAGGGACACCTCCCACTACATCAGGTTGCTCAGTGCCTTGTCCAACCCCTAGAGAGGGGGCATCCACAACCTCTCTGGGCAACCTCTTCCAGTGTTTCACTACCCTCACCATAAAGAATTTCTTTCTTATATCTAGCCTGAATCTCCCCTCTTCCAACTTACATCCATTATTCCTAGTCCTTCCATCACATATCCTATTAAAAAATCCTACCCCTGCCTTTCTGTAGCCCCCTTCAGATACTGAGAAGCTACTATGACATCCCCCCTAATCTTTCTCTTCTCCAGGCTGAACAACCCCAACTCCTTCAGCCTGTCTTCACAAGGCAGTTGCTCCAGCCCTTCCATCATCTTCGTGGCCTCCTCTGGACCTGCTCCAACAGCTCAATGTCCTCCTTTTGCTGAGGGCTTCAGAACTGGACACAGTAACTCCAGATGGGGCCTCACCAGAGCCAAGTAGAGGAGCAAAATCACCTTCTTCTGATGTGAAAATGCAGCAACAGATACTGTTCCTCTAGGTTCCAGCAGGCTTATAACTAAGTTTACATCACCAGGATTATTTCACGTCATAAAGTAATTACTGTGGCAGACACAGACTCTGCCATTTCCTTAATCTATCCAGAAACATCAAAATAATTAGAAATCTCTTTTGTGACTCTTCTGGCTTTTAGTTCTTCACGCAACACTGCTACTGGCCTTTTTAAAGATACAGAGGGAGCACAAAGAGCTTAAAGACCAAGGTTTAAATTAATCATGTGCCTTGGAAGAACTTTCTTAGTACCACTGATCTCAGCATTTGTGCATTATTTCATGAGTATCAAGAAAAAGATTATCCATAATGGCAAAAAATTCAAGTTCCATAAGAAGAAAAGTCCATAAGCACTTCTATATAGTCCTCAAAGTATCTAATCCTATTGCTCTTAAAATCAGAACCTAATGAAACATCAGTATGTCCTACATAAAATCTACAGTAGAGCAGTCTTAAATATTTGAATTAATAGTATAAAGCACAACACTGCACATTATGCAACAGTTTGCCTGGTGGAGACCCTATCACTGGAGACACCCAAGGCTTGATGAAGCTCTGAGCAACCTGATCTAGTGCAAGATGTCCCTGTCACTACAGGGGGTTGGTCTAGATGGGCTCAGAAGTCCCTTCCAACCCTATGATTCCATGGACAGATCTGGGATGTTGTAAGAGAGGAATATTTTAATGACCATACTAAAGAAGTGATGTTGGCAGTAAAAGTTTTGTGACTACAAAGAAAAGAATTCACCACAGAAAAAGTGAGCTTCTAGAGAGAAGTTCATATGGAAGAACTTGCCCTGTGAACCACAGAGGAAAAGCACAGTAAGGAAAAAAAAAAATAAATAAAGTGGAATATGAAGTAAGATGTCAGTGTAGGCTCACTTGTTCCTGTCCCAGTGCCACCCTCTTCTTTGGACTAGTACAAATAGTTGTGTAGCCCCAGCTTGAACCAAAATAATTATCTTCCATGATCTGGTTCACCACATGTGGGTTTGGGCTGTGCTGAAGCTCTGGATGTCACAAGGCAGCAACAGGAATGTGTGGGCAGAGAGGAGGAGGATTTATAGTTCACCTCTGCTTAAAGCACCCATGAAAACTACAGCCTCAATGCACAAGAAAAGTGAAACTATTTTGGAGATATCCTCAGGAAACTGCAATGAAATGGTGAGTGGGAGAAAAGGACAAAGGCAGGACCTTAAATCAGATACATCAGGATAATTATGTGTTTCTTTTTTGTGTTTCCCTAGGAAGGGTTTTGAAATCTTCCACTTGGGCATATTGCAAAGTTCATTATGCAGCAATAATAGCCTGGAATGGCAGACTGCAACACTCACTCACTACAAAATCAGCCTTGATATGGAGAAACATCACTCTTGCCCAACTTAATTGAACTGCAACTTTCCAAAAAAGAATGAAAATACATCGCTGATCATTTAACATTTCAAAACTGAGTGGCAACATTTCACTGCCATAGGGGCTGGAGTGGTTTCTGTTTGATTTTAAATATTTTTCAGAGCCATCAAATCTCTTCCAAAAGATTTATACTTGAAGTGCTGAACCAGAATCTCTTCCAGGCACGATTTTAAAAATGGGAAAAAGAATAAACCCTTCCCTCCAAGTCTGTAATGGAAACACTGACGGGTTTTTTTTAACTATAGCAGCACAAGTTGGGCTGTCAGGCTGTTCCGCTTCCAGTAATGCCAGGCAATTATTTTTAGGGTTACAAGCAATGCAGGATGACAGAGCAACTAGTTTCAAAACATTTTCATAACGAACTCAGCAAACTGTGCCTGGCACACTACTCCACTTCTCTTCAAAAAGCCTTCAGCAAGAGTTCTGAAAACACACACACAGAGTGATCAAATGAACTGCTCTGTTCAAGGTTTGGAAACCTTGAAAATCTCCCTTGTCCACACACGTAACCACTGCCATAAAAGTCAACTAACACCATAACCAGTCCTCATCTTAACTGGTAACTGCCCCTGAAAACTAAAAACCTCTGTTGCTTTTCAGTTTTTTTTCATTTGTATCTTTGGTTGCTTTTGCTTCATACCACATTTTTTTCCTTAAAATCTTTTGTCCTCTCTAGCTTTGGTTGACATTTAAGACCAATTAGCATTTTAAATATCTCTTTATATGTGGTATTTCTTGGACCACAAACAAATACATTCAGCAAGGCTGATGCAAGCAGAGAATCACATGTGGGAAATCACTCTTCTGGAGCTCCAGGGATGGGTTTGTGTTCCCCAACCCCATGAAAACTTTTGCCACAGCCTAACCCGAAAAAAAAAGGGCAGGCTTTCTAAGGCTCTGAGCAACCTCATCTAGCTCAAGATGTCCCTGCTCACCCTGGGGTTGGACTAGATGGCCTTTGAAGGTCACTTTCAACCCTACAACTCTATGATTATGAAGAAGAAGAGTTTTTAAAAAGCTTGTCCCCAGCTGGCCAAAAGCAGGAGAGGAAAATGTGTGTGTGAGGAGACAGCAGGAGTCCTGACGCTGCCTTCCTGTCAAACATAAACACTCCTTGCAGAGAAATTTAAACTTTTATTTAAACATGAAGATGCTCCAGTGCTAGTGGTCACATAGAACTATGACAGGAATGCAAATGTGATTACAGTTGTCTTCCCTGAGTTTACAGACAGGAGGGGTTTTTTTGCTGCTTCCACATACCTTGAACCAGCCTTAAAACCTTCACAAAACACAGATGCTGCAGCTCCCAAACCCCAGTGACACGCAGACAGACACTGAAGAGGCCAGGGAAATCTTACAGACACACTTTTTACATTAAAAACTCAATTCTCACATTTGAATCACTCTTTCTGCTCTTGTAAAAACCAAATGAGAGAGGACCCTCTTTTATTCTAGGGTTTTTTTCCCTTCTCCAGGCTGGCAGCACAAGCCAAGAGCAGAGTTGTTCTGCTGGCAGAGAGTTGCATCACCTCTCCAAACGACATGGGCTAAGAGGATAAAAGTTCCCCTCTGCCTCCACAGCTGCATCCAAGGCTGGAGTTCTGCCAAAGGATGGATGTCAGCAGGGATGTATGACTTTCTTCCACACCCCTGGCTGATGGAGCTCTTCCTGGCAAGATGCTCAGCAGTGGAGAGACCTGGCCAAAGCTTGGGGTTGTTTATTTAGAAAGAAGTTTCACAAACATCAGCTGAAAGCTCAAAATTCAAGCCCGAAAAGTTTAGTTTTACAAACTGCAGCCTCTGCTGCAAATTTGTACCAAACCTAAGATTTTATCAGAAAGACTTGACAGCAGTTTGCAATAAAGTAACACACAGAGAAACACATTGATTGATTTCTCAAATGCTGCACACCTTGAATTAAAACACAGAACACATGTAGAGGAGCAATAAATCTAAGCAACAGACCATTATTTCTTGTGACAACACTCCTGTTCACAAGAAATACAAGTTTCACACTGGTCTTCACTCCAAAGGCAAGTAGAAATTGTCCTTTCTCCACAGAAGTTTCCTCCCTGTCATCTTCAACAATCATCCAAGCAAAAAAAGTGAAGGAATAATCATCCCTAATGCTGTATGACCATCCTATCCCATCCTGGACACAGTTGTGAGAAGCTTCCAACACCTTCACCTCATCTCAGGGACCTTCTCTCCAGTTCTCCACAGCCCAACCACAGTAGTTGGAAAACTACATAGTATTTGTTAAGAAAAGCCAAAGTTTGGTGATGGAATAGATCCCAAGGAGTGCCTTAAACCAGGAAAAAGCTCCCTGCCCATGTTTTCTTCTCAATATGAGAAGAATGGGTAAATCAGAAGGACTGAAAGATGATTGGAGAACATCCTCATCTTCATGTGATCCATTTCTGCCTTTCTTACAAACCTTTCTATGCTGAAGGACTAGATATGAGTCAGAGCAGGATCTTGCCTGCCAAGGAGAAGGATCTCCTCACTGTCAACAGGAAAAAAAACCAAAACCCCACACACAAGAAAACCACCCAATCAAAACAAAAAAGAACAACCCTAAGAAATTCCTTTGACCTAGGAGTTGAGACATACCAACCCTTGCTGCCTTCAGATTACAAAAGTCCAAGGAAACTCCAACAAGCAAAACATAGTTTGGATATATCCAGTGAAGTCCATATAAGTTTTATAACACTCTGTGTTATAAAAGCCTGTCTGTAAAGTTATATAACATGCTAGTATTTCATTAAGAGTTCCCCCTCTCAGCTAAAATTCCTGGTGGGAAAAATACCGTGACTTTGAACAACAAGACTTAGTTCTCACACATCTCCTCCAAATTCAAACCAGAAATTAAAGCATCCATGAACTATCTTGGTTTAGCCTAAACTGCTACTTGGATCATTTCAAAACCCTGGTAGTGGGTTTTGTCCAGCTCTGCACAGGTGACAAAGCTTTGAGTATCTGCTTACTCTGGCTTTGCCCAACCTCCCTCATTTCACTAAACAGCATTTCAAAACAGCACCTTCAGTAAGTAAGAGAGAGATAAAAAATCCTATACCTTTTTGTGGATGTGTGCAACAGTGATAAAAATATTAAATTTTGTGAATCTGGAAAGTTTCTGGATTAAATTGGGGGTTGATTTTTATTTTTATGTGTTTATTAGTTTGCTTAACACAGAGCCTTACATGTAAATGAAAAGAAGGACATGGGAAAATAGATGATGCCACATCAAGTGAAGCAAGGCACTTGGTGCACAGCTTCAGAAATAGAAGGTTGTATGGAATAAAATCATGCCCCAACAGAAAGAAGAAGTCCAAATGTTGAACAGAAATGGCTGCTCACTTGTGAAAACAGTAGAACTATAGGATCATAGAACTACAGAATGGTTTGGGTTGGAAGGGACCTTAAAAATCATCTAGTTCTAACCCCCAGACCAAGTTGCTCAATGCCTCATCCAACCGGGCCTTAAACTCTTCCAGGGAGGGGGCATCCAAAACTCTGAGCAAACTGGTGCAGTGTCCTTCCTTTACTTCAGGAGAAATTAATCACTTAGTCAAAGCCTGCAAATTTAAGGCTTTGGTGGAGATGCCATTTTGAGTGTCTCACACTTGTATTTCATGGTTTCCATCATGATGCCTAAAACATTACAGCAAGTAAAACTGAATTTCAGCAGGGCTCTCCAAGTCCAATTCTCAGTGGACATGAGTCAATCAGCAGAAGCAGAAAGATCTGCCACTGCTGTGTTCACATCTCCTGCCTTAGGGTAAGTTCTCTGACTGCTGTTCCTCACTCTGTCAGCACTTGTCTGTCACAAGAAGATCCAGCAAGTTGGCTGCTTTCTAAGCATTCTCAGGATGACACCAGTCTGAAGACCAAAGAGATGGCTCCTCCAGATTCCTCTTGAAAATCTGATGAGTAGTGGGAAATCCTGAGACCTGTCCCTTTTTTCCTCCTTCAAATCACTGATCTTTACATGGGCAAAGAACATCATCATCTCACTGCTAGAGTTACCAGGGCTGTTCCAGCAAGGGTTGACACCATGGATGTTGTGTTTTATGGTCACATAAAGCTCTTTGCACACCCAGGATCTGTTTTCCACCTTCCTTTAAACTCCAAAGGTGGGTGTTGGTACTCCAGCCTCATGAAGCAGAAACAAGTAGGTGCTGGGAAAAGGCAAGACCCTGTGGGTGGAAGCTGGCATCAAGCAGAGACTCTCCCTATTACAAAATCCCACAGACAGCCCAGGAACACCTGGAGAGCCACATCTGGGTTACTCCCAAAAAGTTCTCCAAGCATTTCACATATCTTGGCAAAGAACATCTGTGCCCAAAACACTACAGCTGGCATTCAGTAGTGATAAACTGTAATAAATTGACTGAAAATAGAGTCCAAACAAAAGTAAAACCAAACTAAAAACATCACCAAAAAAAATTACACTTAAAAGGGAAAAAAAAAACCCTCAGCTTTCACTTTATATCTGGACATTTAAGTTTTAAAAGGAGCTCTGCAAGATAAAAAGAGGATCATGCCCTTTTTCTTGCCTCTGTTATCCCATGATAGTTATTTTTCTGAATATAGATGAGTGTCTTCCCCATACTAAAACAAAACAAAAACCCATAGATAGATATCACATAGCTATGAAAACGAAAAAAAAAAGGAAGTTTATTTTCACTCTTTTTTTTAAAAAAAAGCACTCTTTATTCTCAAGTGCATTGAGGTTTAATGAGTTTGAACCATCTTGACAGTAAGAATGTGAAAATTTTCCAGCACTATCCAAAAAGCAGTCAACACACTACTTTTCTGAGCTATTTAAGAAGCCCCTCCTTGACATTTTGGAATCCAGAAGTGAGAAGATATTTCTATCAGCTTCCTTTTTAAAAAGATCTTAATGAAGAATGGCTCCATCAGCAACAAAACAAGACACCATCAAGCATAAACAAGCCCTTAGTCACAGCTCAGACTCTCCTAATAGTTTCACCCTTAGACTATTCTACTTATAACCCAAATTCTCTCCCTGCTGACAGCTTTTTTACTTCCTTTTTGCTCAGGAGGACAACCCTTCACAGGAACATAACTGGACTCAATTTGTTCTCACCAGAAAACAACAATTACTAACAATAAGCACAGAAGTAAGCCATCACAGCTGGTTACAGAATGTCACGTTCCCATATTTCTAAAGTATTATATTTAAATTATACATATTAAGTCTTAATGCAACAGCAAACTTCTGCTGGTTATAAAACAAAGCTTCAAATCTACACATATCCCTTTCCATGAGTTCACTTGGAAAAGAAGGAGCAAAATCCTGGCAAGTATATGATAAAATCCATGCTCATGCTACTGGAAAGTTGTTTTTTTTCAAGAACAGATGGGTTTTCATTATTATTACTGTGAAAAAAAATTATAAAAAATCTATCACTCAAAGACAACTGGAGAGGTTGTAGCAACTGAGCAAGCAATGGATGCAGGAAGCAACTTCTGGTCTAAAGTCTGAGGGATCATAAACAAGCTTCAAAGCTCACATACTCCACTGACTCCATCCCCTGCCAGGGATTTTTTAGGTGTTCCACTGACAGATTCCCTCAGTTTAGAGGCAAATAAAAGGTTCTGGATACACAGAGCAAGACACAGTGCAAAGGGGAGCACACAGGAGAGATGGGAGAAGAAACAACCCTCCTCCCTTCTGTTTGCTCATCATGAATCCCCCTCAGATTCCCTGGACAATCCTCTGAAATAATATATTGGCTTTATGTTCCAGCCATGACAAAATTATAGACTCATGTCAAATAAATACAGTTCTAGTTCCTGAAATTGAAACAGCAATTCAACTGCTTGTATGTGTTAAAATAATGTAAAAGGAAAATCAAGATGTTGAAGTAACTGAAGAAAGAGAGCTTGGTACTGAGATCTACTGGGCAAAAATAAAAAGCATCTATGTTTTTGTGTGGTTAGCCCTTCATTGAGCAACAGACACAAAAGAATTCCCAGCCAGCTTCCTTCTTGGCTCTAAATATGCAGATGTGCCAACAGCAGCAGGGCATGAAATCTCACAATATTCTCTACAAGAGGAGACATCCAAGGTATTACTGGTAGGAGAAATGCTCCAACTGAAATGGATATTAGCTCAGCAACTATCATGTCATGCACTGGATATGGCCAGACCATGGATGGTCACATCAGAGCTGGTAAATCACACAGTACTTCCAGACATTAAGCCTAGTATGTCTCTGCAAGCCTTTTTCTTTTGAATTATGGGATGGAAGAGGGGCCACAGAGGGTTATATACCAGCAGGAAGACCCCCTACACATTTCCAGTAGAGTCCATGAAATACCAGTTACAACCACATGGAGAGTTCCATATATTAATTGCAGCAGCTACAGGATTTAAGAAGAAAATCAGCAATTTGCAAATGTGGAGACATCACTTTATTGGTGTCCACAGCATTAAGAAGTTCAAAGAACCCTAAATTATGTCACCATTGTCCCTCTTCTGTCTATATACACACAACTGTGCTTAAAGAGTATATTCACTAAGCAGCAAACTCCTACTCATTGCCACCATTTAAGAATTTTCCAGGTGTTAGCCCAAAAGAAATGAAAAATCAAAGAAAAGAGCAAGTTTCAGGCAATTATTGTAATTCAAGAAAGTTATCAAATTCCCAGCACATGGAAAAAAAGATCAAGCCAAATTGCAGCTGAGATATATAGAAGTTAAATACTGAGACATAAATGTTTTCACTTCTCTATTTGTTAGGTTTTTTGGGTTTTTTTTTAAGGGTAAGAGGAAGACTCAGGGAATTTCACAGTCAATCCAATTGCAATTACCAGGAATATTCTGGAATAAATTATTGAACAACCAGCTTACAAGAATCAAGGAGATAAAATAGCAGAAAAAAAAGCAGACCAAATAGATCCATCAAAACCAGATCACATCAAACAATCTCATTTGCTTCACTGCCAGTGCACAGATAAGGCAGGATCAGTAAATATCTAGAGATCTCCACTGGGACTTCTGACATTGCCCCAACATGACATTTCCATCAGCAAAAAGTGCTGATCTAGGCAATATTTCCTTACTCTAAGGCATTCCAAGGCAGAAAGTAAGGTGTGGGCTGGAGTGGGGGGCACAAGTTCATAAACCTATTAACATCTCAGCCTGCATTGCCACAGGAGGGTAGGAAAAAGAACAAAAGACACACCAAAAGGCATCATCCATCCTATTGCTCAAATCCATGGTGCTTCTGAACTTCTTCATTTTCTAACCACTGCTTAATAAGGGAAGTTCCGCTAACAAGACTGAAAACAGAAGTTGCAGAAGTAGAAGATAATCCTCCTGCAAGGGTAATACAAAGTTACCATCTTTTACTCTTCTTTAAAGAAAAAATTAACAAGCAGATGTTTCCCATAATAAAAATAAATGAAAAATGGCCTTTTTTCCTACTTGTGGAATATGGAAAAAGGGTACTGAGATACGAAAATAAAGAACACTAACTACCATCTCAACAAAAGGCAACACACCAAAAGCAGCATCACCTGCTGTGACTCAAATGTATAGAATAAGAGAGAGTTCAATTAAATCCTAAGCATTTTCTGGCCGTTTNTATAGAATAAGAGAGAGTTCAATTAAATCCTAAGTATTTTCTGGCTGCTTTGTAGGAAAGTAAGAGGCAGAACTAACCTTTTATCTAAGCAAGTCCTGCAAAACTAAACTCTGACAGTGAAGGTTGGAACTAGATAATCTTTAAGGTCCCTTCCAACCCAAACCACTCTATGATTTCTAATAATCTCTTCCAATTATCATCTTTTACTTTGAAAGAGCCACAAGCTTCAAGAAGGAGATGGGAAGATTCTGCAATTCTTAATTTCAGCTTCATTTTTAAATTATTTTTAGAATGTTCCTGTTTATTTTTTTTTGTTATTTTTGGTTTTATTTGTTATTATTTTGTTTAGTATTTTCCCAAAGGCTCTATTTTTTTCCAGAAAAATACAACTTAATCATTCTACTCATCTGGCTCCCCTGTCTGTCCTCCCTCCACAGACAGCAATTATAGGATAGAAATGGCACCGTGCTGAAGATGCATGTCAAAAGAAGCATCTGCTTTTCTGGCAAACTCCACACTGTTGGTGGCATTGGAACTGCTGCTATACTGTTTGTCACAGGGTTAGACCACAGATGGCTCTTTTGGCTGACATGGGATCCACTGTGTCATCTTCTGTTTACTGAAGTTAAAAAAAATAAATGGAAGAACTTGTGCCCAGCCATGTATGAGGGGAGTCAATTCCTATCAAAATCCCTTTGTCTGGGACTGCTGGTTCCATATGGGCAACCCACTACTGCACCCAGCACAGTGTCACATTGTCACTGTGCATCTCTCTACTCTGTTTTAAAGAGAATGTACATCCTTTTTGGCAAGGCACTCTTTTTCTAACACCAGTTTTTAATAGGTAGCCTAGTGCTGTCTTCCTGCTTCTTCTCCTGCTGCATTCCCTGACAGGGTAGAAAGAGACAGTGCCAACAGTTGGGTTGGAACTCCATGGTCATAGAATCATAGAATAGTTTGGGTTGGAAGGGACCTTAAAGATCATCGAGTTCCAACCCCCCTGCCATAGGCAGGGACACCTCCCACTAGACCAGGCTGCCCAGTGCCCTGTCCAGCCTAGTCTTGAACACTTCCAGAGAGGGGGCATCCACAACCTCTCTGGGCAACCTGTTCCAGTGTTTCACCACCCTCACCGTAAAAAATTTCTTTCTTATGTCTAGTCTAAATCTATCCCCCTCCAATTTATATCCATTGTTTCTAGTCCTCCCATCCGATATTATGTTAAAAATTCCTTCCCCTGCCTTTCTGTAGGACTTTCTGTAGGACTTGATCTTAAAGGTCCCTTCCAACCCAAACTATTCTATCATTCTATGAGTCTATGATTCTATGATTGATTCTATGATATAGATATAGGATGAAAGGGCAAGAAATAATGGATATAAATTGGAAGAGGGAAGATTTAGACTAGATATAAGAAAGAAATTCTTTATGGTGAGGGTAGTGAAACACTGGAAGAGGTTGCCCAGAGAGGTTGTGGATGTCCCCTCAATCCCTGGAGGTGTTTAAGGCCAGGCTGGACCAGGCATTGAGCAACCTGATGTAGTGGGAGGTGTCCCTGCCCATGGCAGGGGGGTTGGAACTTGATGATCTTTAAGGTCCCTTCCAACCCAAACTATTCTATGATTCTATAACAGTTGGCTCCAGCCCTTTCTTCAACATTCTTAAATCTTAATCTTTTTTTTGACAGACTGCATGCACCTCACCATGGCCAGCATCTCCAGCTAGAGGAAAAGAGGCATGTCAGACAAAAAAACCTTGCAGAAAAGGAGTCAGGAGCACAACAGGTTTCACTTCAAGGCAGCAGTTGGGAAATCCAACCAATTAGTAAACCTAATCATCTCCATGCAAATTTATTTTAAATGCATAGATTTTCCTACATGCAAGTGATTAAGGGTAAACAGATGAGAAAAGAGTTCTTCCGTGCATTAAGGGAATTCACCACAACAGGTCCTGGAACTTGAAACATGGTAATGAGTTTGCTAAAATCAGCACAGCCAAATCCAGCACACTAACCTGTTGTCATAAATAGTAGTTAGTTGTTTGTTTGTTTGTTTTTTTAATAGGAAAACCAGTATTCCCTCAGTAGGAATGAAATCTCAAATTCAAAAAGGTAGACAAGATTTGGACTAGATGATCTCTTGAGGTCCCTTCCAACCCCTGATATTCTATGGTAAGATTAAGTTGAAAAAGTAGACAAGATTTGGACTAGGTGATCTCTTGAGGTCCCTTCCAACCCCTGATACTCTGTGACAAGATTAAAACTGAAAATTCATCCACAAAAATTAGGACAAGATTTCCAAGGGTAGGTAAGTCCTGGGGGATGTCCCAGTAGATAGGGATGTGCAGGATGAGGGATGTTAGGTCTGTAGTGGTCCTTGATGGGCTGAACATGATGGCATTGGGACAACTAACAACAGCACAGGAACATTAAATCTTGTCAAATATTATCAATAAGGAGCTCAAAATTAAAAAGTCAACTCCTGATGAAGTGGAGAAGCACTTTAAGAGATCTAGGATGTGCAGACAGACAAAAGGAAAGTACAAAGAATTCAAAAATCTTCAACAAAGATGACTTTGCCCTGTTGGCAGCTCAGTTTTCAAGCCAAACTTTGGCTGAGAAGACTGAAGTGTGATGGAGACAACTGCTGTCCCTATTGTGCCTGGACTCAATCAGCTCAATCATCTGGGTTGTCCCACAAATGAGAGAGAAGGCAAAAAAGGACAGGCACAAGCCTTGTCCCCATGGCTGGTTTTTTTTTTCCCTCTTCCTAGCATCCCTCCCTCCCTAAAAAATAATCCAAGAATTTCAAAAACTAAAGAAAAAGGAAGCTCAGACTGCTTACTTCTTTTCCCACTGGTGATGACACATGAAGGTGTTAAGAAAACACCATTAGGGTGTCAAACAATCAGGGATTAAAACAACTTTTGTTTTCCATACACAAACTAAGACAACAGCAGCAGCAAACACACGTGGTGTACCTGTGCCTGCTACTAAAGCCCTTAGAGGCAAAACAACAAGCAGCCTGCACAAACCTGTCTGCTCCAAACTGCTCAAATCCTGAGCACATACCACAGGCAGCAACACTGCTCTGGCCCTAGGGTCAGGTTTTCTTTATAACCTTTATCTGAAACAAAAGCAAGATGGTATTTTCTCATCCTTTAAAAGCATGACATTCTGGTAGATCCTCATCATCTATTAGCTATTAGATCAAAATATTTTCTGACTGCTGAAAACAATCTATTTTCTCTATATAAATTATAATCTTCTCAATCTTTCATTGCATGCACATGCCAAAAACCATGTGTATTTACATCAGTTTTTTCATCATTTCCTGTTCTTCTTGAAATCTGGAATTTATATTTGAATAATGCAAATAGAAAAGTCATTCTAACTCCCTTGTACAGTACTCACCAATTTCATGCTTTGCCTTTCAATTTGAAACACCATTCCTGGTTTCAACCAAGGGATAAAATGTTGTAAACTACAGTTTTAACTCACACAGCTAGTTTTTAACTCCCAGAGATTTTGCATTCTGACAGACAAGTGCTTTTAAGTGGTTAAAAATATCTTACAGATGTCTGGAACTCAAGGAATTACAATACAACTTATTCAAAAATCACAATGTTGGTGTGATAATTAATATTTTCTTTGACATCCAGAAGCTTAATTCTGAAGTTAAGCTACAACTGTTGAGCAAAAATACAATGATCAAATGAAGGATGCCATTTCTTGCTACACCTGGAAAGTCAAAGGAAGCAGCACTCCAAATAGCTGCTGGGGTGAATGTCTGACTGCATAATAAATATCTTTTTTTTTTTTGGACACTAGAGATCATTTTGTTGTTGAATTCTGAAATGAAAAAAAATACAAGATAACAACTAGGAAAGCTTCCAGATGCCCTGCTAATACAATACTTTAAATATACAAGGAATTTGAATGCCAAGATGAGCTGATCCTGGCAGCACAGACAACAAAGCAACTCAAACATCTATCTACACAGATAGAAGTGAAAATACAGAAGGGATTCCAGAGGTGCCTACAGCAGTCAGCAGGTCACACACAAGCTCAACTGGCCCATAGAGCAGCACCTCTGTCTCTGGAAGGAGAAGGAACCCTGCCTTGATGCTATGTATGGCTAGAGGTGATGAACACCATGTCAGACACCAGTCAGGAATAAACCAGTTCATTTGGGCAGGGAGCCCAGCTCATCTGCAGCTTTATTAGTCATGTTCTTGTCCTCAGTACAAGAATTCACTGCCCTGAACACATCAGAAAGTCAGAGATAAGGACAAATACTTGAGATAAGTACATCTGGAATTCAAAATTGACTTCAAAACACTGCAGTAAAAGGGAATTGACCCAGATAACAGCTCAGATTTTAAGAAGAATTAATCACCTGCCTCTGTTTATTTGGGGGTTGCAAAAAGATGATCTTTAAGGTCCCTTCCAAACCATTCTATGATTTTATTTAATGCATAACTACAGCCCTGAGCAACTGGTTTGACCCACATTGTGGGCAATTTCAAGGAATTTTATTTTTAGTAAGGACACTGAATTCCACTTTTTTTTTTTGCAACTTATCAATCTGAGCACTCATTGGATGTTTAACACAAACAATCCTGTGAGTTATCACTTGTTTGCTACAGCAGACACAGTAAATAGAAGTTGAAAGACCTTGCCGTGCATTTCCTAGAAGGAGAAACATTTGAATTTATGCAATTTAATTTGATTTTAGAATTAAAATAGGACAACATAATATTCAGGAAAGTTCTTTTCCAGTAATTAATTAAAAAAAAACCCAAACAAACAAAAAAAAAAAAAAACAACAAAAAACCAGGAGTTAATTTAAAAGGAAAGATAAGGCCACAAAACCCATTTAGATAGAAATTCTGCAGAAGTCTGACCCACAAAACTTCATGGAGTTATTCCTGTTTTCAGGAGTTTCCAATGTTTGGAGTACTTTGCATTGATCTGCTTAGAAATAAAAACAGCTATTACTGACAAAAAAAATACATCTACTTCTTCCTAAAAGTAGAGTTCTAGATGGTTTTGCTAGTCCAGTTTCTTGATAAAATTAATTCTGTTATTGTTCATAATCTGGAAATATCAAGAGTAGGATTCACATCAATGCCCCCATAGACTGGAAAGAAACTACTCATCAGTAAATGATAACTCTATGCTGAACTTTAGAGAACAGATTTATACTGTATGTGTTGAAATATATAAAATATTTAGACCTAATTGTTGTAATATCTGACCAAATCCTGAATATTAGTACAATTCTATACCAGATCTATGGGAGGAAGGGAACTATTATTAACAAATACCCTTTGAAGAGCCCAAACTTCAATAGTTTACCTAAGATTATCCAAAATATCATCAACAGGACAATCTGAACTTCACGTCACCATGACTGTCCTCAAATAAACTTCACAGGTGTGGCTGAGCCAGGAGGTTTTTTTATCAGTCAAGACAATGACTCAACATAAACTTAATTTAGAGGGGAAAGAAACCAGCTCTGAGGATTCAGTAGTTTTGAAATAAGGTCACTGCAGAAACATCAAGCTAGAAGAAGTCATCTGGTAGCAGGATAACACACACAAGCTAGATCTTTCTATCCTTCATCTTACACAAAACCATACACTAGCCCTACCAAATCAAGTGACACACTAAAACAGAAAGCACAGAGTTCAGAGCAGGGAATTCCCAGCAAGTCATCAGATTACCTACAGAATGGTCACATGAAAAGCCCAAAAGCCTCCTCAGATGACTGAGTCCTCTGCCCTCAATGACTTCCCCAAAAGCATGACATGCATTTTGCACCCAACACATGGGAGAGCAGTATGTTAAGAAGTTAATCTGATTTTGTCACTCTAGCAATTAAAATATCAACATAATGCTGGAACAATTAATGACTTCCTTAGCTGGGTCTTTTTAGCTTGGAGGAGATTGAGGGGTGACCTCATTAATGTCTTTAAATATGTAAAGGGTGAGTTTCAGGAGGATGAAGCCAGGCTCTTCTCAATGACATTCAGTGATAAGACAAGGGACAATGGGTTCAAGCTGGAACACAGGAGGTTCCACAGAAATAATAGAAAAAAACTTTTGCACAGTGAGGGTGACAGAAGAGTGGCACAGGCTTCCCAGAGAGATTGTGGGATCTCCTTCTCTGGAGGCATTCAAACCCCACCTGGACGCCTTCCTATGTGACCTGATCTGGGTGTTCCAGGAAGAGGGGCTGGACTAGATAATCTCTTGAGGTCCTTTCCAATCCCTGACATTCTGTGATTAATCCCCACAGGATCATGGAATACTGTAACTGGGAATGGAGGCAGCCTCTAGGTACCTTCAACCAACCAAATAACCATTGCATTCCTCTACTGGTGCCACGGTGTGCCCTAAGTTTCACTGACACCTTCAACCAACTGAAATTCTAGTGAGTGAATTACAACTTGAAATTATTCATCATAACAATTCCCTGAACCTCTCAGCATGCTGCATAGCTCCTCAGTACCACAGAGGAGCTGGAATATTTTCTTGCAAAAGTTATCCCTAATTCTAGAATATTTATAAGTTTATGCACGCATTGGAAGCACCAAAACAATGATAGAGTCATAGAATGGTTTGGGTTGGAAGGGACCTTAAAGATTATCTAGTTCCAACCCACTGCCATGGGCAGGAACACCTCCCACTACACCAGGTTGCTGAATGCTTCATCCAGCCTGGCCTTAAAGACATCCAGGCATTAAGGGGGCATCCACAACCTCTCTGGGCAACCTCTTTCACCACCCTCACAGCAAAGAACTTCTTTCTTATCTCCAGCCTAAATCTCCCCTCTTCCAATCTGCATCCATTCCTCTAGTCCTGCCATCCTGGACCCTATTCAAAAGTCCTACCCCAGGTTTTCTGTAGCCCCCTTCAGGTATTAAGAAGCTCCTCTGAAGTCCCCCCTGAGCCTTCTCTTCTCCAGGCTGAATATCCTCAACTCCTTCAGTCAATAAAGGAACAGTTATGATTTCTCTTTTTAAGCAAAATACTGTGTTTTTTAAAAACCACTTTTTTAGTAGGGATTTCTGGTGTGCAGCATCCCAAGCTACTTCTCCAGGAATGCTGAAGCAAAGCCAAAAAAACTTTGCTGTACTGTTTCAAAGGTTAGTAGCTAAGCAATTGCATTAAATACCCAGCTCAAACACTTTTTTTCCACAAATTATGCAGAAGTATTTTTAAAAGCCCAAGCACCACCATAATGAGGATCATGTAAGCCAAGTAGATTGGGGATGGAATAATATTAAAGCCATTTAAATACCATTTGATTCTGCTGAATGCCAGTCCTAACACTAACCCCGGGATACACCAACTATTCATCTCAAGTTTCTCATTGGGGGAATTCAAAGGTCTTCTAATTCTGTCTCAATGAGCACTTTTTCACATCAGGAGCCTCCCCCAGGCAGTGGCACCACTGAGTGTGGAAGTATGCAAAGGCATGAGAGAGAGGCTTCAAACTCAGACCCACATTTTTTGGAACTCTTCTTGAACTCATCTGGAACACAGACCACCAAACACTTCAAAGGATCTCCTCCTGCTGCTGGTTGTTTTCATACCACACAGGGAATCCATACAACTGTGCCAAAGCCTAGGTTTATCTGGTGTGGGTCCTGCTTTCCCAGGCTTGCAAGAGGATATGCAACACCTTCAAGCATACATGGGGTTGGAAAAGACCTAAAAGACCATTCAGTTCCATCTCCCTGCCATAAGAAGGGACACTTCCCACCAGGTCAGGTTGCTCAAAGCCCAATTCAGCCTGGTTTTAAACACTGTCAGAGATGAGGCATCCACAACTTCCCTGGGCAACCTCTTCCAGTGTCTCACCACCCTCACAGTAAAGAATTTCTTCCTATTATCTGATCTAAATCTACCCTCTTTCATTTTAAAATCATTATGCCTTGTCCTATTGATAAAGTCCCTCCCTTTGTCTCCCTTATTGAACCTATAAAGTTTTCCCAGAGCTTTCTCCTTTCCAAGCTGAACAACCCAAATTCTCTCAGTCTATTTTCATAGCAGAGGTTCTCCAGCTCTCTCTTACCCTTCTCTGGATTCACCCTAATTATCAGCAAATTGTGCATGCAGGAAGAAGAGAAACACCACCACAAGACTTGAAATCCATCCAGCATAGCATGAAATCTCCTTTTTCAACACAACAGCCATCACTTTAGAGCTTAGTTGAAGAATGTTCCAGAGCCTGGACAGGCAGCATTGCACCTGGTGATGCCCAAGAGACATCACCACTTGCAAAGCAGGAAAAAATCCTATGATCTGGTGAAAGAAGAGTGAATAATCCATCACTGACTTCAGTGGTAAAAAAGAACCCTCTATCCCTTGCCTCCTAAACAGATTTCAAGTATAAAAGGAAACACAGAGCCTTAAATCAGCCCCATCTCTGGATGCAACTGTGGCAAAAGGGTTGTACAATAAAATAAGAGTCTTCCCAAGAAGACTGGAAGTTGTCTTCTACTGCATTCAAGTCCTGTACCACTCTTGTTTTTCTTTCCATTCCCCCAGTTTTAAGAATTCTTTAATTTTCATTTGAGTCTACCCAGTTTGAGTCTACCCAAATTGTCAACGTGCCATTGTTCCTATGGGTCAGACAAACCCTAAAACAAGATTCTGAATCATCTCAAAGGATTCAAGCAGCTACAAACATTGCTGCAGAGTGTCAGAGATAACTAGATGTGCCTCCACCAAGCTGCAGCAACCTCATGGGGAGGTGGTAACACCTCAGGCATGAAAGAAGTGCCCTGCAGTGAATTAACAGCCCTGTGAAAAGCTGTGACACTCACCCAAAACTCACACCTGAATTCTGGATCTCACTTCTCAAGCACCCTAAAAATGGAAAATGCCACACATACATACACCTCAAATATCCTAAAAGGGCTGAATTCTAACATTGTTGTGCTGCACTACCCAGATGACAGAATATATGGGTTGCTGTTAACACAGAGTCATGTTTCCACTCACTTAAAGCACCAGACCCCAGAGGAGATCCAGATAGAAAAGAACAGAAAACAATAGAAGGTAAAAGTAAATCCCCTTCTGAGTGGAGAAACAGAAAGAAAAACCCACTTAGAATAAGGTATGAAAGTGACATTGCCACTATGAGACTCTCAACTCATAGAATCAGTGATAAATTCAATTTCCTACATTCAGTTGTTGTAAAGAATCATTTCATTTCACAAACAGGTGAACATCAGGTTAGAATCATAGAATCATAGAATAGTTTGGGTTGGAAGGGACCTTAAAGATCATTGAGTTCCAACCCCCCTGCCATAGACTGAGTTGGATGCTCTTCTTATCCTGCTCTTTCTGCTGTTCCTCAAGCAAGGAACCACAAGAAATGAAGCCCAAATGAGGCTCCCCACAACAATGTGTTATTTGTTTCCACTGCAAACTCACAAAGATCCACATTTCTATCAATTGAGAACATAAAATCAAAACTCACACTCAATTTGACACATCATTTTTTCTAAAGCAGAGAACTTTAAGCAAATAAGACACACACCAGTGATTTCCTAAACTGCCATGGCTAAGCAAACAGCTCTGCTTTTATGAGGACATGCAGACAAAAAGGTATTATTATTATATATTTCTATTATGTATTTATCTGTAATCATCAGCTTTCATTTTGCAACAGATGACAGAGTTGATGTATGCTCATATTATTCCATAGAATCATAGAATAGTTTGGGTTGGAAGGGACCTTAAAGATCATCGAGTTCCAACCCCTGATCTGGGGGGAGAAAAAAAAGAAAAAAGATTAAGTTTTGAAGTGCTGTAACTATCTGTTTTGAAGAGCTTTTCAGACTTCAAAACATTTGTTAAACATTTTTAAGCCAGTGCATCTCAGTGCAAGGCTTTAAAATCAGTATCAAGTTTTGCTGTTAAAAATTAATTTATATAAAATGTGGTAAAATTATTAAATTTAAGCTGCTCTAAATGAACTAACTCACACTGGCTTGAGCCTCGTGGATATTAAACCTGTTTAAAGCTGTAGTTTAAAACTCCTTTGTGTGCCAAAGCACAGCTGCAGCTCCACTGCAGTCTCTAGAGGAAAGCAGAGCAAAACCAGTGCTCCCCACAGCAACCAGCTCCTCCAGCTCAAGGCTTTCTTGTTGTCTGGATGTTTTTCTAAGTTGCTGGGTTAGGAGGTTTGTGCTTATCTAACCCGTGGTTCTTCCCTCCCCCCCACGTTTCCCCTTTATTTGTAACTCATCCCTTCCCTTTCCTGTCGCATCAGGAAGCTGCAAAGGCAGTGTGGCTTCTGCAGGGTTGTTACAATTACCACAGGGCACTGCAATTCTGAAACGTATGCAAAAAAATAACTAACAATTAACTCCAACAAGGTTTCTGAGACAATTTAAATGTGGCCCGGGTGGCTTTCTAGAAAAAAAAAAATCCAACCAATGTGTTTCAACAAAGATTGAAACATCTCCATGCACCCCCCCTCATCAGAATTAGCTTTTTTTCCACGGTGACCCCAAAGTCAGTCAGTTTTAAGAAATAATCTGATGGAGAAACAGAGAAAAACATTCAGAAGAAGCTGGAAACAGAGCCATGAGGGAAAGCCAGGAAAAAAAAGTTCCTATTCTCCACTGACTTCTTTTGTTATACATCATCTCATGCAACAAAGAAAGATCAATTTTAATGAAGACCTTATAAATGAAGTAAATTTTTTTATAAAAAAAGGCAAAATGGCTCTCATCTCAAACGACCATTATTTTTATTTACTTGGTTGCAGCACTGGGTGGATGTTTTAGGAGTCATCTCGAGCTCTTGGGAAAGGATTTTCCCCTCCCTTCCTTCCTTCCCCTCTCCTCCCTGCCAGTATAAAGGATCTAACCCTTCTGAAATGTGTTAACTCAAGCATTTTTTTTTTTTAACAGTTGAAAGTTTCAGGAAAAAAGAAAAAAAAATTAACCCAAAACAAACCAGCAGATGTTCAAGACACAGATTTCTCCCTTCCATATGAAGCTTAATGGCAAAGATACAGAATTTAAACAGTAACATTTCCAAAGAGATAAAACTATATTGCTCAGCCAGATAGAAATACTAAACAAAAACCTGAAATTGCTAAATACAGATAAGACAATCCTATCACTCTTCATCATCTGTAACATCATGCCTGACAAGATAAGGTGCTTCCTTTTATTTTTTTTTTTCATTCAGGTTTGTTTTACAAGCATAGAAATTCCCTGACTGAGCAGTTTTGCTCCCTTGAGAATAAAGCAGAACTTCACAAACCTCCTTTTAAACATGTTTTGAAGGGTTTATCAGACTTCAAAACATTTCCTAGATATTTTTAAGCCAGCACATTTTAAGGCTCAGGCCTTAAAATTGGTATAAAGTTTTGCTGTTAAAAATTAGTTCATATAAAATATAGCAAGAATTAATAAATGTAGTAAACATCACTTCAAAATACTTGTAAATTGTAAAAAAAAAAAGTTAAATACCACTTGTACTTAACAGAAGAGCTGAGTGTTAAAATAAGGCAGAACTTTTAACAAAGTACAAAATATAAAGGGAAAAAGATTCTTGCCAGTGCAAAGCAATGATACAAAGTGACATAATCCTTACAGTACAGAAAAAAATAAACAAAAATAAACTAATCCCATTAATGTGGGTAACCAGAGCTCATTTTGGGGCTCCTCAGACTCCTCTCACAGCCCCAGGTGCACAGCCCAGAGGTGTAAAGTCAATTTGGGCTGGCTGGTGGCTGCCCCATGGAGTTTGGCTTCAATTATAACCCTGCCCAGGTTTTGTAAGTTTAATGAAGTTCCTCCTCACACACACAGCACCAAGTGGGAAATAATAAAGTAGGATTACAGGTGTAGTTTCTCAATACTTTAAAACTACAGACATAGTAAAGAGCTCATCTACATTTTTAGCCTCAAATTGGCAAAAGTTGGCTTGATTCAACCATCCTTAGAAACCCAGCCTAATCTTCAACTTTTAACTAAGCCCAACACAGCACTTGATGCTAATAGAGCTGTATGAAAAGATTAATCAGGAGCCTTTTATGTCTCTCCTTACTGGGGCCAAACACCAAATCAGTGCTAAATTCCTCACATGCAGCTACGCCCCGTTAATCTGCTGGAAAGCAGCAAACTATGTAAATCTCCTTACTCTGGCAAGATAAACATTACACTCATTGAAACCTTACAAGAACCAGGGTTACTGGGCAAAGCTGTGAAAAGGCAGAGAGATACTGGGGCTTCCAGAGCACCCAGAAACCCCAAAATTGGTGGGGGGCTTCATCCCACCCTCCAGAACCATTCCTGGAGAAATCTGAGCAGAAAAACTGCACAACAGCAATTGAAAAACCTTAACCAAATATCTGCTCTACCTCTGTAGATTTAAATGGCAGGAAAAAGCTTAATTTTTCCATTTATAATAATTTTTATAGAGTGTAGAAATATTTATTTCAGAGGAGCACCTCCCAATTTACATGAGGACAGCAAAAGTGGGAGGAGAGAGAGAGAATTCTCACCTTTTTGCATAGAAACTAATATTAAACTGATATTTTATGTTGCTTTGTTTCCTCCACGTTACAGAAGCACACATGTGCATTCTTTGCATACCTGGAGTAAACTTGGGAGTGCAAATATTAACTCACACCTAACTTTTCCACACAGGATGCATGGCCACAAGCAGCACAACCTATCTACTGCACATACTGTATGGCTTTTACTCTTTAACTAGGTCTGAATCTGCATTTTAAGGCAATTGTCAGATGAGTTTTACTCTTTATTTAAGCACCACCTAACTTTTAAGCCTGGTGGAAGTACTTTTAACATGCCTGGCTGGCCATAACACAGGAAAATCTTTTGAAAATACAATTTCAGAAATCATTTTTCAGTATTCTTGCAAGTAGTTTAAAAGGGAGAGGAGGATTAGGCACCACCCAGTTGAATCTGACTTGAAACCAGCAACGTCAACTGGCTCTTGCATGCCTGAAATACTCACTGAAATAGATGAGAGGAGGAACAAGCCTAATAGTGTAAGCACAGATCTGTTTAGAAAACAAAACAAAGTTCCCCGGGAAAACAAATAGAGAGAGCATGGGGTAAAACTAGGGACTTACTGCAGCTTACTGGTATTTTGTCAATGTTTTAAACCAAGGCAGAATTTGAAATTACATTGGTGGGCCTTAAAAATTAAATCAAAAGAGCTTCCCTTTGCCTTTTGATGAATAAATAGCTCACCTTCTTCACAAGAATCTTAAAAGAGTCTTAAAAATGAAACAGGAAAATACTATTTCCTTATACAACCCTGATAGCATGTATTTTATAATACTAATGAAGACACAACAGCCACTTTAAATATTTTAGTTTCATTTTTAAGCCACTTAAATTCTTTTCAGCTTCACAAACCGTGTTGTTAGCATAGAAAATCGAACTTCTTTTAGACACAAGAGTGGATACAGCCAGTGTTTCAAGCTAAAGCAACAGTTACAGCTCAATTGCCTGAATGCAGTTTGCACATCTGGGCTATTCTTAATTCTCAAGGGCTGAAAAAATTAGGCTCATAACCCTCTCGAACAGTGTTTGCCGTCAGCAGGTGAGTCTGAGCAAAAGGCAGATCACAAAGTCAATCTTTAAACGCCCTTAGACGACATGAATGAAGTTAAATAGAAGTTTCCCGTGGACTTCAATGGAGAAAAGGCAAAGAGAAGCCTTGGCTTCTCAAGTAGGAAGTGCTAGAGAATGGGCTACAGGCTAACAAAAGAAACCTTTGCTACCCGGGGTCTTAAGCCCACATAATACTCCCCCATTCATCTCTTTCTCTGCCTGCTGGGGGGGAAAAAAAAGGCTCTGTTTGTTTTTCTGATTCACTTGGCCCTTTTTAGCTCTTTGAATGCAAAGAGTGCGCCGTGAAAAGAAGAGCATCTTATCAGCCGCAGCAGAAAGAGAGATACAGAGATCTCCCATCCGCCGACAAACATCCCGGGGACACCGGGAACAGGGGGAAAGGGGCCTGGCAGGTAAAAAAAAAAACATAGTAGCTAATAAATCCAAAGCATGAGGGAGCAGCAGACAAGATCATCAGCGTGGGCGGGTCCGGGGAACTCATTAAAAACAAAGCCCAAGCAGCGAGCACACAATGAGCCCGTGGCTCCAAAGCCACAGAGCTACGAGATGCTGCGATAAGGTCCGCGCAGGTAGGCAGCATCTGCAAGAGATAAGGCACCTTATCAACTAGATACTTTTATAAAATAGAGGATGAAATGAGAGGAAATGGCTATATTTTTTTATTTTTTTAAATTTTTTTTTGTTTAAGCTTCAGGAAAAAAGAACGCCCAACTCAGCCCCGCAGAGCGCACACCATCCCACCCACAAATCCAACATTTCGAACTCCCCTTTTTCCACTTTTTTTTTTCCTAATAAAACTCTTGGCTGTGCAGGGTGAAAATTTGAAAATTCATACGATTCTGATACTTCTGGCCCTTACTGAATCCCTACCTTAATGAAATGCCACCCAAATTCATCAAATTCCTTCTTTCAGCTGCTGAAGGGGCAGCAGGCACAAAAGTGTTCCTCCTCACCTGGAAATGAGCCTTGCCCATGGTATTTTTGGCACATTTTGGCACGCTTTGGCAAGGAATTACCTCTGCTCCATTCACCCTCTGGCACACAAACACACACCGCACTTTCCGATGGCCTTAAAAAGTACTATTTTTTCTTTTTTTTTTGTTTTGTTTTAATGAAAAATAACACGCTTTGCAGTAAATAGCGTTAAGATCAACGCCGATGGTTTTTTTTTTGGGGGGGGGATAGAAATAGAAAGCGCAGCTAAAGGGCAAGGTTGTAACTATTTCAACTATTTTATTTCCAGCCACTAAACCAACAAAGAAAGAAATACCTCCTTCAGAACACCTCCGTAGAAGCTTATCGGAGCGATCTGTCTGCCCATAAAATGTCATAGGATTTCCCTTGTGCGCTTCAAAGGTGGAAGGGGGAGGGAAGAAGGGACAAGGCTGCAGCGCGATGGAGGTTTTGGGGAGGAAATAGGGCCCCGCGATCCTTTTTCGCTCGTTTCAACGCCAAGAGAAATGCATCCAGGAGCCAGAAGTTTCGCTTTGCGGCCCCTGTTGTAAAATCGGCTCTTTTCCAACTTGTTGCCGAGCTCAGGGTGGGTGATCACTCGCCTCCCCACCTCCAGCTCCGCAACGCACCGCACCGCGCTGCTCCGCACAGCCCGGCCCCACCGCTAAGGTCACCCGGCGGAGGTCGGCCGGGCACTCGGCAAGGTCACGGCGCAGATTTTAATAGGGGAGAGATGGAAAAGCAAAAAAAAAAAAGAAAAAAGAGAAAAAAAAAGAAAAAGAAGAAAAAAGGAAATGAAAAAGAAAAAAGGAAAAGCAATAAAAAAAAAGAAAAAAGAGAAAAAAAAAGAAAAAGAAAAAAAAGGAAATGAAAAA
>VZTY01030620.1:5407-20007 GCA_013400935.1 Turnix velox | reverse complement strand
TGCCTTATGTTCTCCTTCCAAGCTACTGAATAAAGAAATGCAAAACATTATCAGATTTTCAGGTACATATAGAATGAGTTACCATCTAAAGGAGGATTCTGCTGGAGTGTCCCTGTGTGTGGATTCAAAGATTCTGTATTTAACTACAACTGGGCAATTTGGCTTTGGTGGGAAGTCTTTTTTGGACTTGTTTAGTAGTCCAGGATAATGAAGTCAGAAGAATGATGGGCTGATGTCATCAACACCAACATGCAGCTTCAGTAGCTTCTGGTTTTGTTCTGCCTTTTGAAGCTCACATACCTTGAGCAGTGCAGACACCACAAGGTGGGTTTCAGCTTCACTGGCTTCAGCCTGGCTGCAAGCTGAGCATTATTTTGTGGTTTTAAGTCTATACCACAAGAGTGATGCTGCCAGTGCAAAAGCTAGCTCAGTTTACACCTTTGGATCCCAGTATAAACATATCCAGAATCTGGCATTTCATCTTAACTGTATAAAAAAAATAAAAATAAAACCACAAAATACCTCCACAAGTTCAGGGTGGCAATACAGTGTTAAACTGATGAACAGTCTGATTTTTAATAATTTTCTTTTTAAAAAATCAAATGTAGCTTTTAAATACTTAGAATTTTTTTAATCATTCTCATGATTTTCATGACTGGACTTATGACATCAAATAATGAGAGCAGGTAGAAATACCATTCTCTGTGTCCCAACTCCCATCCCACCTAATACAACCACAGCAGAAAATTCTTAAAAAAAAAAAAAGCAATACCAAGCAAAGAAACCAAACCTGACAAACTAATGCACCCTCTGAGTGAGGGGAAATAAAAAACGTATGAATTTTGGCTTTAAAAACATTGCCATTGATTAAAGATTTCCATAGTGTACAATTTACAAGAAATTACCTCAGCAGGGTGAAGGGATTGGGTTTCATAATCACAAAGTTCCCTAAATCCATGGTATTATATTCCAAGCAAGCTTGTATATTAAGTTTAATTTTACTTTTTTTTTTTTTTTCTTTTGCAGGAAGTGATTTTACTCAAGATTGAATACAGCTGCTAGCACACTCCACTGTTTCTAAAATGTTTCTATGCAAACTGAAAAAAAATTAATTTTCTGGAGGTGAAGATTCGCACCCTCATTCTGAATCACTAAATAATTTGGAGGAAATCATTCCACTTCCAGAAAACACGACTGAAGAAGCACATTTCTTCAAATATTTAAATACTAAAGAATGGGAGATGACTTAAAGGAATTGCTCAACCTACTCTGACAATGCAAAGCCAGCAGGCTGGTTGGTTTTACAAGAGGAAACACAATAGTAGACACAATGTTTCTTGGTTTATTCCAAGCTTTAGTACTAAAAACCCACTGAATGGAGGGTTTAGGGGGGGGAGAGGGTGGTTTCATTCATTATTTCATCTCTGTTCTTTTTTAATACACCCAGAAATGGACCCTGGCATAAGAGAACGGGGCCTCTGCAGAGGAAATGCTGCCAGCTAAAAACACAGGATGTAATCGAGACCACAAGAGACACACAGTTATAAATGTAACTACGCTGGAGGTATGGGAAAGAAAAGAAAAAAAAAAAAAGAAAGAGAGAAAAAAAGAAAGAGATAAAAAAAGAGAAAAAAAGAAAAAAGGAGAAAAAACAAGAAAGAGAGAAAAAAAGAAAGAGATAAAAAAAGAGAAAAAAAGAAAAAAGGAGAAAAAACAAGAAAGAGAGAAAAAAAGAAAGAGATAAAAAAAGAGAAAAAAAGAAAAAAGGAGAAAAAACAAGAAAGAGAGAAAAAAAGAAAGAGATAAAAAAAGAGAAAAAAAGAAAAAAGGAGAAAAAACAAGAAAGAGAGAAAAAAAGAAAGAGATAAAAAAAGAGAAAAAAAGAAAAAAGGAGAAAAAACAAGAAAGAGAGAAAAAAAGAAAGAGATAAAAAAAGAGAAAAAAAGAAAAAAGGAGAAAAAACAAGAAAGAGAGAAAAAAAGAAAGAGATAAAAAAAGAGAAAAAAAGAAAAAAGGAGAAAAAACAAGAAAGAGAGAAAAAAAGAAGCCAAACTAAACCTCCTATTTTTCACTGCCAGTTTTAATTGTTTCAATGNCCTATTTTTCACTGCCAGTTTTAATTGTTTCAATGACATTTTCCCACTCTTCTTTTTTTTTCGTGCCGGGGTAATGGGAAGAAAAATAATCAAGTTTAATTGCTTTTGCAGCTAAGACAACTGTAGGATTTGTTTGTTTCTCCTGGAAATACCTCACCCTTTGCTTTGCTCCCATCTCGGGTGAGCAGCACAAGCCTCAAGCCCTGTCTGGTCAGAGTAGGCCCAAATAATTCAAATATTTAAAAGTGGCATTAAAACTCCCTCCAGAAAGAAAAAGGGTAAAGAAAACTAACTCCTGAACATTATTAAATTACTACTCAGCAAATTATAATTAAGGACAAATAGAAATACAACGTTAAAATTTCCATCAACATTTGTGGCCCAGATAGTCCTGTTTAGAGAACCAGGAAGTAAAAGAGTGAAAAAAAAAATTAAAAAGAAAAAGAATAACACTAAACTAATTCTTTTCTACAACAAAATGTTGTAGATCAAGAGGTCATTAAAACGTTCCTGGCTTTAAGAACAAAGTGTATTCAGTGTAATAGTCTCAAAATTTAATGGAGAACTCCGACCAGGCCGCGCAGCGGTGAGGGGCCCGGGAATGGCCCCACCACACCGGGGCCGGACTCAGCCCTCCCTCCGTCCTTCCTCCCGTGGAAGTGTCACCCCGGGGTGGGGAGGAAAGCAGCGGGGATGGACGGCTTTCCCTCGGTGTGGGAGAGAGCGAGGAGTGAAGCAAAAGAGAAGGGAGGGTGGCCCGGCCATGAGGGAGGGAGCGGGGCGGCCCCGGCTCCAGGCTGAGGAGGGGCGGCCCGGGCCGAGCGGAGAGGCCGGGTGAGGAGAAGAAGGTGGCGATGTCTCCTCAGCAATGAATCCTGGCTGAGCCACCGCTTCTTGCCAAACGGGACATGTTTGTAACTTCTCCTTCAACTTCACTGCCTCAACGGGGCAGTAAAATTACCACAAATGGGGGTTGGGGGGGGTTGGAGCGCGGGGCTCTTCGGGCCTGTCAGCCATCTTGTCAGCTGTGAAACTCCCCGAGAAGAAGCAGCCCGTGAAGAAAAGCTCCCGCAGCTAAAGATACCCGCTAGAGGGAGCCCAGAAAACCCCGTGATGGGAAGAATAAAAGTGCATTCAATTAGGGAAATTGCGTTTTTTTACTTATTCGCTAAGTTTGCGTGTGATTTTGTGTGTGGAACACCTCAGCGCCCACCCACAGCCTCCCGTTGTGGCCTCCCCCTTGCCAACTGCACCTCACTGACTCATGGCAAAAGATATATATATAAAGCAACCTTGAAATTTGGAGGCTCTCACAGTTACACAGGATTTATATAAAACTCTCCGTGTTCACAATACACTTTAAAAATAGAATTGTGGAAGTCAAAACCCTCCCTGACATCTTTGCTGTGTGCAAGGCATGGCCTAAAAGGCAGGCGTGTGAGTGCAGGATGGAGATCACAAATATATATTTTTTTTATATAACCCCAGTGAGATTCCTCTGTCAGATGTGCTGAAATAGGAAGTAAATCCCAGTTTTCCTAAAATCAGCAGGTATTTTACCTCTGAATCAAAAAGGAAGAGATTTACCTCTATATGCATCAAAGTGGAGGGGTCCCTATACACTTCTCCATATAAAAGTCACTGGGGTTTCACACAATTTGGAGGAATAAATTATTTCTAGGGCCAGGAAACCAGCTCAAAAAGCTGCTAAGAGATGGGTGCAGTCCTGGGATATGCTTTTTCATTATTTTTTATCCATCCAAATTGCTTTTCAGCACCTTGAAAAAGCAGAGGTCATCCACAAGTGGGATGTTTCCCCTTTACGAAACTAACTAGAATTTTCTGCTTTTCTTATTCAATGTTTCTTCTTAGGAAATAAGAGTTGCTACAAGAATGGAAAAGGAAAAGAGGAAAGACACTTTGTATAAAATCTTGAGACATACATTCAAGCAGTACAAAGGCACTATTTGTGACAATACATTGAAGTATAAAATCATAGAATGGTTTGGGTTGGATGGAACCTCAAACATCTAGTTCCAACCTCCTACCATGGGCAGGGACACCTCCCACTACACCAGGTTGCTCAATGCCTCATCCAGCCTGGCCTTAAACACCTCCAGGGATTGAAGGAGCATCCACAACCTCTCTAGGCACCCTCTCCCAGTGTCTCACCACCCTCACTGTAAGTAATTTCTTATATCTCAACTGAATCTCCCCCCTTCCAGTCTGACAATACAAATTCTTAGTTCAGCAACCACTGAAAAACATATTACTCACTTGCTTATAACTTTTATAACAGGTTGCTGACATGCAATGAATATAATTTATCATTTTAACCAAGGTTGCTACTCTAGCTCCTCAGATTCTAACCTGTACACTAGTTTTGAATTTCCTTTCAACAGAAGGACTACGATGTAAATATCTGAGAATCCAAAACCAACACAAAAAAGGGTTATGAAAACAGACACAGTTTAAAGTTTGTCATTCTTAGCCCCTTAGCAAATAATAACACTCGTGGTAAAGGGATCTGGTGATAAAATTCATACACTAGAATGCAAGAGAGCTATACAGGTTCTGTTCTGCTTCTGCCACTGCATGATTCCTCCACTCTGCATTCAGCAAAATACTCTGGGGTCATAATTTAAAGCTATTTTGAACCCATCAATGAAAAAAGGAGGCATTAACACTATGACATTGCAATAGTTGCTCTTTATCTACTGTTACTTTTCCATTAATATATGAACATTTTAAAAGACCTGTTATTTCAGCCTCTTCCAGCAACTTCCCTTTTTGTACCTTTGGAATTTAAATAAGATTTGATGTACTTTGACCTTTTATTCAAGCCAATATCAGTTATTAATATTGACTGTAAAGCAGTTTTGCTTGTAGCATGATCCAAACAGTCTAATATCTGATAGTTTTGGTTGTGTTTCATGTTACCTGCTTGGAATCTTTGTGTCAATTTTGTATAAAATAGTTGACATAAATATTTAGGAGACCCATTTCAATCTTTTTCTCAACCTAGTAGTGCTTTTTATCTCCTCATAACACAGATGAGAGAGTTGAATACTTCCAGTAGTTCCAAAACATCACTTACCATTAAAAAAATGACACCAAAATAAAATGTTACTGAAACACACAATCAATAGGCATTTGACAAGCACTGGTTTAAGCAGGACATGAAAGCCAGTGGGTGGAATGATGTTTCAATTCATTTTTTGACCTTGGATCTTGACATCTTTATCATTTAAGAACAGCAAAATGGTGCCTAAGCCAGGTGTGAACAGAGTAGGAAGGAGATGAATAATAATCTTTTGGTGATCATGGCAGAATGCTTAGCACTCCTACTGATCACTGTCACCTAAATCTTACTCTAGTGTCATAAAACCTCCATAATCAACGTGGGAGACACTTGATAAATTGAAGGGGGATGGTCAAAAGTTTCCTGAACTGCAGAGCTGAGCTGAGAACTGGAGACAGTTCTTCTCCTTTCACACAGGTTACTGATCCAACTTTTATATACTGATAAACTGGGATAATTTACCTTATGACCTAAGTGCCAACAGAAGAATCTAAAACATTTTTATAGAGATAATGCATGAGAAAATTTAAATGGTGGCTGTTATCTTATTAATGTTTCATTGCTGCTGGGAGAAATAGAGGGACAACAGAAACCAAAGGTATAACAGACTGGAATGATCCATACAGCTAACTTGGGAGCTGTTAGTTGTATTAGCTATTATTATTAAGGAAAAGTGACTTTTTCCCCCATCTAATCTGATAAAGTGACCTGTCATACTGCAAATGTTATGAAATAGGTAATGTTTACATGAAATATGGAAAATAAAAATACCATCATCAGATAAGAAGCTGCAAACATTGATAATGGGGATTAGATCTGATTTAAACATCTGATTGACAAAACTACTATTGGACCACACCAGATTTTTAGTCACCACAAGAGAACTGGACAGGACAGGATTGCAACAGGAAAGAAATTAGGACTTTCTTTACCTCTAACAGGGAATTACACACTACTGGCATTGTCCTTCTAAATGTAGAATTCAGGATTTATTTCTCTGAAGGTACAAAAGGGTTTTAGCTTAAGGAATGATTTAGGAATTGCAATGTTTAAGGAGGTGTCCCTGCTGCTAGACTTCCTACTGTCTTGAATACTTTTGGACCAGTGCTTTGTCTTGATTATTTGCAGACTACCTCAGCTATCCATTCCTGGAAAGCTGATGACAAGCAGGCAGTCTGGGATAGAAGAAATCCGGGATCTGACTCATGAATTCCCCATGCTCTGGGTAGTCATTTATTCTGGTATTAGAAGACTATTGAAGAGTTTATTTATAGGTATTTGAAGACTCTGCACATAACCTTGGTTTTGCTATAAATACTTTAATTTGGGGCAAGAAACTCAGCCCATGTCCCTCCTGGTTAAGAACACACAGGAAAACCATGATGTTCAACATACAACAATGTGGATGCTCCTTGTTTTCTCAAATACTTGGTTCAGCCCTCTTGGGGAGGGGGAGAGAGGTGGTCCCAATGCAAAACATGGCTTTTTTAATGCAAGTTTTTATCTTCTTTTTTTTTTTTTCTTTCAGAGGTATATAAAAAGATAAAACAAATTTGAGAGATAAAATGAATGATTCCACAGCATCACTTTCTTCCAAAGTCGTAGACAAGTTCACAGCATGGAGTCTCTTGATCTCTGCATAGATTCATTGCTCACTTGGTCATAAAGAACAGAAGTTGGGTCAAGGAGGAGGAGAATTATGGAAACAATTCAACACAGAGTTGGAAATGGTGGCTGAACAGCAAAGACACATCGGATTTAAAATATTATCCTAGAGTTGCTGCTACCCTAAACAGCTTTAGAGTGTGTTTGCCTGTTCTTTAAGAAGAAAATGGTGCCTTCAGCTACAGAATGAAGTGCTTTTCTGAGAGAAATTAAGAACTTTGCTTCATCCAAGTAAAAACAGTGACATGGACCCACACAAGAAGACATTTGCATTATCTCTAGATTTTTTTACCATTTCCTTCTGCCCCAGCCTGTGTGTTTGCCATCACTGTGGAGCACAGAGCAGGGATCTCTCTTAGGGAGGAAGAGATTGTCACTGGAGTCAGGCACAAGGTATTTCCTGAATTCCTTATTTTCAAGAACAAATCTCTGCCAGCCTGTTGTCTGGCTCTGTCAGACTGTAGTTTGTTTCCCCTGGATTCGAAATGTCACATCTCAGCATCCAGCTCCAAGTTGTGCTTGTGTGCAGCATATAATTACATAAATATTTTAGAAAAAATTAAACATATTACAGTTACATATGGGAATATCACAGTTCCAGAACTACATCTTAATGAGCATGAAGTGTTGTTACTTAATTATAAAACACTCATTACTTCTTACTGAGATGTATAAAATAACCATCCTGGATTTCATCTTTACACAAAAGATGGGCCAAAGTTGGAATTACAATTATTTTTCCGGTTTGACTCCTTGAGCATATTTTTCAATTATACACACAAACTTTAATTGCTAATTGTATTTATTAAACACTTTAGAATAATCCACAAATAATAAATCTTTTCAATGCAATAATTTATATTAATAATTATTATTATTGGTTGCTATTATTGCTTCATTTACAGATGGTAGAACATCTGTAACCATTTTAGGGGGCAATCCTCAAGGGTGAGGAGAAGACAAGAAGCATTTGAGGCTTTTCTCCACTTGTTTTTAAAAGCCTGGTCACTAACTCAGCATCCAATTGAATGCTCAATTATTTTAACACCTTCACATTCCAACCTGTGGCTCATCTACTCCATGTCCAACCTCAACAACGAGGACCAACCGATAAATATCATCTAGTTTTAAACTTCCTTAATAATAAGAGCTAATCTAACGGTCCTGTATGGATCATTCCAGGCCACCAGATTGTTATTCTCAGCCCCTTTACAGAGGCTCTCAGTTATTGCCCTGCAGCCAGCACTGCATCATTTTCACATTTAATCTCAAAAGATTTGGGTTTTTTCCAGCTGACTTGCTTAAAATTTGGATTAAAACATTAATCTCAAAGTTAAAACTTCTATTAATCTTTAAGTTAAATATCAAATCCCTTCTTTCTTCACCTCAAAGCTGGTTTAGTAGCTCTGGAAATACCCAGATCCCATTTTCCACACAAGGAGGTTCAACATGAGCCCTGTACTGCCATGTGGATTTGCAGAGTTTTGCCTTCAAAAAAAGGCAGTTCTTCTCTTTTTAACTCTCTGCAGAGCAGAAGAGGAAGGGTGACAACTGGGACAGTGGCTTCTGTAACTACAACAAACACAAGCTGAGAGCAGCATCTCATTTCACAAGCAAACAGCCACTGAATGCTGACAACTTGGTTCACTTTCTACTAATAACATCAATAACATCATCACTTTCAACTAATAACATCAGATTGGAAAACACGTATGTTTCAGGGAAATAAGGATTTTTTAAATCAATTATGGATGGAATAAAGACTTGTCAATACTGTTCATGCCTTTATAAACTGCTTTCTCACTCTAATATCTTAAGAATTATAAACAACAAGACAATTTACAAGATGTAAAGTAAGTGAAAACTGGGCTCTTGGAAACTGTGTTACTTTTGATGAAGATACCTATGAAAAGGAAAGGTAGAGATAAACAAGATACAGAGGGAAAAGATGATCTTTAAGGTCCCTTCCAACACTAACAATTCTATGATTCTATGATTAAAAATTATTTATCTTGCATAATTGTAGTTCAGTCAACACTTTTGTTAGCCCAGAATGAAGGATATGCCCCCTAACCTCAAGCGTGGTTGGAACTAGATGAACTTTAAGGTCCCTTCCAACCCAAATCATTCTATGATTAAATATAAAATATTAAAAATTATCATAACTTAATTTAAAATGAGCTTTAAAAACCCTGCAAATTAAATGGGGCAAAGAAATGCTTCAAGCATCTGTAACTGACATCTAAAGCAGAATGCTCTCAATTTTTTGTTTCAATGAAATCTCTCAAATGTTCCAGTTCAGGTGGGCTCTGAATGTGTTGCCACTCACTCTCAGTTTTCAAATTTCAGCAACTCANATCCTCTTTAGAAGGTGCTTTATAAGTTAAAAGACTGTGTTTGAAACTATTTAATAGAATCCCTGCTTTAAGGTGTTAAGGTTTCTTCAAGGTGCTGGGAAGTCATAAAAGTTTGGGAGAGAGGGGAGTGGGAAGAGACCTCTTTCCACAGCACCCACCTTCAGCATCNAAAAAATAGACTTCTTATAGCATCATAGAATGGTTTGGGTTGGAAGGGACCTTAAAGATCATCTAGTTCCAACCCCCCTGCCATGGGCAGGGACACCTCCCACTACACCAGGAGACATCTGCACACCCACTCAGTCATTCACCACTTGTGTTTTTCTTGTTGGTTTTTAACTAAGTGCAGGTATGAAATGCAGACTGCCATTGCCCTATTTACATTAATCAAAAGATCTATTTACAAACACACCAGACAGGGGTGGCCCAGCCTTTATAAATCTGATTTCTCCCCAAATATAGCATGCTTTTTCTCCTTCCATTTTTGCTTTATGAGCTTACTTCATGTCCTGTGGTTCATGATTTCAGCAGTAAGAACACAGACTGACTGACTGGATTACTTTTTTCATGCTGTACATCAGCAGTCATTAATCTTCACTCAGAAGAGGTAGCTCATTTTTTCCCTTATTTCCATACTTTGAGGTTAAACTCATTTCCTCATTTCATCTGCAATAATGAAAATTAATATCCATTCTTCATATATTTCTATTAGCTTTTATCATGCCTCTTGGTCTACTTTACACCAAAGAAAAAAAATCTAATACTGAAACACTCTATTACTGCAGCACAGGATTTTCTTTAGGAAATTCTAATTCTAGTCTGAGCTTCACGATTACTTTTGACTCCACTGTACAATAAAAGGAATTTTTTTATGTTTAACTTCTGCAGCCCCTTTTTTACTTGAAGATTTACAGGGAGCCTAATTCTGGCCCCAAATTCTAGACTGAGCTTCACAATTACTTTTTCCTCCACTGTACAACAAAAGGAATTTTTTAATATTTAATTTCTGTAACCCCTTTTTTACTTGGAGATTACAGGGAGCCCAGACTAAGCTCTTTTCTCCATAGCAATAACATTTATGTGATAATTGAAGACTAGCTCACATTAATATAATCTTTTTCATAAGAAATAAAGGTAAATAATCACCACAACTGCTCTACTCATAGATCTGATGCTGTACTTTGCACATCACCAGTTGTCCTTTTCTCCAATAGTAAATGAGAATTCACCAGCACAAAGTTTCTTCTAAATTTCTTTTAGCAGCAGTGCTAGCACAAACACTTCCCCCCTCCCTTATCCTGCCAGTTCCTGGTATTCATTTTTCCTGTTTATTTTTAACCTGGACTGGTTCCCAGATCTATTTCATTGTATGGCCCCCACTAACAGCTCTGCTGGCATCACCCACGGGGTAATGCAGGGAGAAAGGATGGCTGGAGACAGAGGGATGCTTGAGGATGGTCGTGCTACAGAAGAATATGTCTGAAAACACTGATTTTGGTCCACAATGCTTCTTCTGTATCATGGGATGCTGATAGGAATTGAGCTGCAGACCTTGGAGCACAAATTCAAGCACATCTCCTTCAGACACACCACTTGTACCAGCTGCTTCTATTGACACCAAACAGCAACAACTTTCTTTGTTGCCTGTTGGAGAGCAGTGAATGTTCTTCCTACAAGTTATGCCTTGGCAGATGAACATTCTTCTAGCAGTTTGAGGTTCTGCTGCCTCCAGGTGTCCTTTCTTGCTCTCCTGCCAGAAAAGCCTGAGTAGCAGAGTGAGCAGAAGGGAGTGCTTGAGCCTCAGCTGCCCCACAGCATCCTCAGAGTGTGGAATCTCATCTCAGCAACCTTCTTTTCCACATCTCCTCACCCTCTCATACCACTGGTGGGGCTGTGCAGGCACTCAGATGGTGAGAAGCATTTTATTTGCATAGGATAAACACAGGAAGAGTGACTGGAAGATGAACTTCTATGTGCTTGCAAAGTACTCTTTCTCACCTTCATATTCACCATCCCTTTTTCCAGCTAGAATTTTTTCCATGAAGCTCTTTTTCAGTCCCAAATATATTCCTTTTTCACCTACTGCCTCCAGCAAACTTTCTTCTCTGTTCCCAGGTAGTTTTCTATAGTTAGAAAAGGAGGGGATGGTGCCTATAGCAGAAAGGTTGGAATTAGATGATCTTTAAGGTCCCTTCCAACCCAAACCATTCTCTAATTCTATGGATGAGGGATACATTGCTTCAAGAACTGTATGACCAAGGGAAGTGGAGTGGTAGTGACAAACTCCTCAAGGGAACTGCAGATTTGTGGGCAAATTCTGTCTCTGCCAAGGGATACGAGTGGGGAAAGACTAGGCAGTGGTGGTGGGGGTGTGTGGTTGAGCTGGGGAAAGTAACATCTGCAATCCATGCAGCAAGATTCACCAGAGTTGATCTCTCAAACCCCTTAAATTATTGCCTGCATAGGAAAAGTTTAAAAATCCTTTTTTTTTCCTCGTGTTTCTCCATTCTGTTACTGTTTCAGAGTGGAGAGACTTGTGGTCAGGATGAGAAATAAGGAGGCACAGCCCATTGCTGTCTCAGTGCTAATGTCATTGGTGACACAACCCCCTGAGTTATGACTCCAAGAGAAGAAAATGTCTCAAGACCAGGGTAACTTGGGTGGAGCCTTCAGCTAAACAGGAGCTGAAAACCAGACTTTCTCAGTGCTTTCTCTTGGTGATTCAAAGTTGCAATCCTCTGATGAAAACTGACCAGCTAATCCAGCTGCTACTGCTGATTGTAACATATTTAACACATAGTACCCTGTAAATGGCTGTTAATTGTAACACAGTTGCCACTTCTGAGTGTTACTATAATGCTCTCTATTTCCTCAGCATATCTTTAGACAATATAGGGGATGCTCTCCCAGTAGACCTGGGATTACCCATCCTGTGCCCTTGGACCAACAACCACCTCACTGACATCTCAGCAAGGCACTTCATCTCAGGTGAAGCATCACCCCAACATAGAATCATAGAATCATAGAATAGTTTGGGTTGGAAGGGACCTTAAAGATCATCAAGTTCCATAGGCAGGGACACCTCCCACTAGACCAGGCTGCCCAGTGCCCTGGTCAGTGAGATAAAATGATGTGTAAATACCTGCAGGTATCCCTGAAGGGTGTTCATAGAGCTGAGGAACTCCTAATTGTCCACCCACAGGAAGGGCTGCAACATATTTCCCACTGACTCTCCCTCTGCCCTTTGCCTGTTCCTCTGGGTTTTACAGCAAAACTGGAATTTGTTGGCTAAGCTGCCACTAATTTAGAGGGTTGGTAAAGAAGGATGAGTTGCATTTAAGAGGAATATACCCCAAGGAAATTAAAAAAAAAAAAGAAAAATACAATGATTCCTAGTGAGAGCTGCGTAATTAACTTTTCTCCACTTCTGGCTGCCTGGGTAGGGCTCCTACAACAGTTTGGCTTGTTATAAAAAGTTTAAATCCTCAGTGCAAAGCTTCATTTGCCACTAAAACTCCCTTAAAAGGTGACAGGCATTTCATTTTCTTCTTGACCCACGTGTGACACGTACGGGCGCCGTGTTCCAGGCAGCGGGAGCTGAGGGCGCCGGGAACACTCTGCAAGACCCAGGACGTGAAGCAGGAGGAGAAGCTGCAGCTCCCTGCCAGCTGGAGACACATTTAACATTCCCTGCATGACTTCAGCAGTTCAAGCTGCTTTCCCACATTCCACAGCTGGCCTCCCACCACTGCTGGGCCAGCCAGCACACACCACGCTTCGGGGTCATATTCTTGCCATCAATTCTCAAGGAGAACTTGCTCCTGAGAGCAGTGGAGAGCTCTGCTTAAAAGTGAGATGGCTTTACAAGGTCCCCAAAGTCCTGGCATCACCAGAGCAGTGACACTACATTTAAAAAACTATTTTCCATTTGCTCTCCTCTGTATTTTATAAAAGCTCTGCCACAAAATGGCTGGGTGGCTACCTTGTAAAATCCCAAAGCAAATCCTTACTCCTATGAGTAATCCCAGCCTTTTACAACAGGGCACATTTGGAAAATAACAAACATCCTTCAGGACTGCATCCATGGAAGTTTTACTGCTAATAATCCCTTTTTCTGACTGCAGATTGTTGCTGCATGCTTTGTCCTTGATGCAGAAGTTACAAAAAGGAAGCACAGAGTTAATGTTAATTTTTAATACCACAATTAACTTAATGGGTTACAGTGGTTTGTAATTTTTTTTTTTCCTGTCTACAAGCTGAACTGGCTCATGCCTTTTTTTGTCATGCTTTTTGTGTTTTGAAAAATACAAAAAAACCCAACAAATTTCTGCAAGATGTATAAATTCAATAAACAGCAAGATTTTATGACAGCAACATCCTGGCAATTCATGCTTAGAATTTATCTTTAAAAAAAACCCCAAACTATTCAAGCAATTTATAGGTTAAACATCAAGATTTTATGGGGACAATGACTTGGAGGCAAATAAATCTATTGCACGATCTGTATGTGGATTCTTATCTCATTCCAGTCACTTTGGTGGTTGGGGAGTGTGCAAATAAAGAATAGTTACACAAAATTAAACCTAAAAATCTGGGTGTGTGGGACAGAAAGGTTTACAAATGCATTTTAGTTTTCCCTGCGAGGAGTGAATGAGACTGAGGGAACATTTTGACTTTCTGGGGTGCAGCACAGGGCTGTTAATTCCACGGAAATGATGATTTGCATAACTAAAGTGAGCTTGGAGTGATGTGTATTAACTGGTTTGTGTCCAGTTTACTGTGACAAGCACAGCAGAGTGAGATTGGTTCACAGACAGGGCACTCAGGTATCACTTCAACCCTGTTTTGACACATAAATGGGACCTCATCTTTATGTAGCACCTTGCACTTAAATATTTTGTATCCAAAAATACAGCAGAAAATGTCTACTAGAAGTTGCAGTATACTAATGATTTATCTTCTGATGTTTTTTTGAACATTTATTTCACTGATGTTTGGGCAAATGTTTAAAAAAATCAAATTGTCATTATTAACCCTGCATTTTGAACTATCAGGCAACATCCTTTTGCTTATTGTTTTGTATCCAAACATACAGCAGAAAATATCTACAAAAAGAAGCAGTTTATTTATAGTTTATCTTCTAATTTTTTTATAATATTTATTTCACTAATGTTTGGATAAATGCTTTAAAAAAAATCTAATTGTCATTATTAGCCCTGCATTTTGAACTATCAGGTAACACCCTTTTGCTTACTGGTTTGTATCCAAACATACAGCAGAAAATGTCTACTAGAAGATGCAGTTTACTCATGATTTGTCTTCTGATTTTTTTAATAATATTTATTTCACTAATGTTTGGATAAATGCTTAAAAAAAAAATCAAATTCTCATTATTAGCCC
>VZTY01030617.1:87998-114697 GCA_013400935.1 Turnix velox | reverse complement strand
TTCTTTCTTTTTTCTCTTTTATTAGTATGTTTTGAGAAAAATATATTTGTTGTGTTTGCAGCCTTAAGGTCTGCATCAAAATGACTAAATAACCATAATGACCCAGCTTGTGCTTGTACTCAGGAGGACATTTAGGAGCTAAAATACTCCTGTGAGTTGAGAACATGTGATTTTGATTTAGATACAGTAACCTCTCGTTTTTAAACCTTCCACTTATGCATTCCATTCCCACACAACAAGTAATATTAACCTGTTTTAAAGTATAGGTTTTAAAGCAGTGATAGAGGAGGAGGACAGTCATAGAATCATAGAATGCTTTGGGTTGGAAGGGACCTTAAAGATTACCAAGTTCCAACCCCCCTGCCATGTCATCTCTGAAAGATGTGGGGAGAGAAAAATAGAAATATTAGAGGTAAGTCCCAAAGCCACAGAGAAGATGTACAAAGAGGGCAAACCCAACAACAATAACAGTCTCCTAGAGTGATTCCAAATACTCAGTCGGTATAAATCTGAAACCCAAATGGCCCATTTGTAAAATGGTCCATTTGCAAACTGCTTGCCAACTCCTTTGGCAGTTTAAGTCCAGTCAAAGAGCTCAGAAGTGATCTGAGAAATTAAGCATGACACCATGAGTCCTTTATGTCCATGAGGATTCAGACTCAGATGACTCCTTCATAGCACAAGAATAAATCAGTGTACTGCATCCTTTCTTCCCTAAGGATAATGAATTCCATTAAAAATTAACAGCAGAGACCAAGAAAATGGATCTATAAGAGAACAGCAATGCCAGAGGGAGCATTTCAGCTGAGTGGCACAGTCTTAGTGGTCGTTGAGAAGACTCTTTTAAAGCATTTTTCTTCAGACTGAAGCGGGATGCAATCTGAGGCAGACAAAGGTGAAATCTACAGGAGGAAATAGAAACAGCTTCATATAAGCTTCCTTATGTGAGAAACCATTTTAACTCTTGAAGGCTTTTCAAAAAATTCTGTTTAAAGACCTCAATGCAGGAGCATTTATACTTATATTCACATACACACATGCACAAATACATATTAAAAAAACAGGGACCACATCGGAATCCTTTACAAATTTACTGCTCGAGTTAGTGATCATGTAAGACATATTTCTTAATCCCAAACAACCTTTCTTCCCTTCTCACGGCAGAATAGCAGTAGTTATTTACCTGAAATAGTCATACAAAAAAATTCTTTACAAGCTTCTTTTCAGATATATTTCATTATGAAGAGAAGGACACTAATGTAGTCCATGTGATTCCATTATGAGAACCCATGTGATAAAGACATTGCTCCAAATCATGGTACTAGAAACTGATTGTTAGTTGGCTTGTGCACATCCACTTCTTTGTTAAATTATGTGACAGAGTTAAATAAAATAATTTTTAAAGGTTAAATAATGTTTTAATGTCAGTTGACATGGTGCTAGGGACACAGCATGACACAAACGTCAAAATAAAAAAGCATTTGGAGGGTTAAAATATTCATAGGTCAGGCTTGTTACGTGCACATTTAGCACAACACTCAGAATAGCCTGTCAGGTTTTACCTCTCCTCCTTAGTTTCGGTGCCTGTGGTTCTTCAAACAGGACTTTATTTTCACAGTTCACTTGCCTGTCCTGAAAAGTTGAAGCACTAAAGTCACATGAGTCCTCCTGTGACCCTGCTCAAGTCCAGTGTCCGGGTAAGGTACTTGGACTCACAGAAGCAGATGTGAGATCTAAAAGCCCTTTGGTCTTAGAGAGTTTGAATTTCCAGACGTGATAATGATTAACTTGATTGGGTTTAGTTATGTTTGGTTACAATGATCTTTGTAAAAGCAATTCAAGATAATAGTTCAAAGGTGCAGAACCTCGAGTAATTGTGCTAAGCAAAGCTATAAAGGTGAAACTTCACTTAGGACTCCACTTTCTCTCCTCCTGGTACTGTAAAATCTAGAACGTTTGGTGCCCCTCAGTGTCTTTACAAATTATTGCTACTTGGTAAGACTGGATAGAAGTACATGCATCTAGACATGAATACTAAATACTTGCAGAATTTTGATTTGTGTTTTAATGAGTGTAATCTATTTTTCCTTGCTTTTATTTCTTTACAATTCCTGCAAATCTTTTTAGTGTAAAGAAACATAAGCAAGGAGACACAGAGACATGTACAGCCTGGGTCTTGTACAAATTCCTTGCAGTAAGCCAAATCTTAAATTTTTGGTTTATTCAATTCTTATTCCGGTAAATGTTGATTAAATAAAAAAGACAAATTCTCATCTCATTGAATGGGATTTTTCTTATTTATGGCTTTTGTTTCCAAGACCTAGTACCTACAGCATGAAATTTTGTGGAGGTGTGCAAAAGGCATCAGTTTGATTCAGGTCATAGAAGAGGAGGATACAGGAAAAGAGAATTAGTACACACGTGTGTTTCACATATATTTTCCATGTATTTATGCATACAAATATCTGTATTTATACATATACTTCTCATCAATTTTCACAACTGTAAAATTGTGCTGTTTATTTTAGCAAAACATTCGAATGCCTTGGGAAGTACTGGGTATTTTATTAATCTCATTCCTGATTCACTGTGCCTTTGGTCTCATTTTAGAGAGCACTGGTAAATGAATGAAATAAACAGCAAAGGGGAAGTGGTAACAACAGTAAAATATGTTACCAGTGCACCCAGTAGGAAAGTTTCAAATCAGTATTTTGCTTTTTTATGTATTAAGAAATAAACAAACATCAGAAGGCTATGATTAGGATTTCAAAATGTATTTTCTTTCTTTCTTAAAATTCTTTTTATGTTTTTCTATGATTTCCATTTTGCCTTGTTCTTGCCCATTTGGAAACAGATCCTGCAAGATGAAACATTCCACATCTAACCCTGGCCCAAAGTGAAATATTTCATTTTTGTTTGATATCTGTCCTTGAACTTGCAAAAAGGCAACGTGCACAAGCAGGAAAAGGCATGAGCTTAAGCTGTTTATTTTCCTAAAATTATTTGTAATCATTAAAAAAGTTAAGGAACATTTAAATGTTTTTGGTGTTGCTGATAGTTTTTGGTGTAGTCCAGCTATTCCATGATGATGAATTATTTACAATAGCCGGTTGCTGCTGTCTTGTTTTTGGTTCCAGGGTAGTAAGCAGTAGCCAGTAGAGTGGGGGGGACTGGATAATATACTGCCAGCACCTGCTGAGGATATGGCTTCTTTTTTTTTCCAAGTGCTTTTCCATTAATTTTCTGTTTGAGAGGAAGCAAAAGGAGGTATGAGTAAGCAAGCATTACTAACTGATATTTAGAATTCACAGCTGATTGTTAGCTGGTTTGTTTGTTGTTGCTATTATCCCATTTGTTTGATTTTGGAAAAGCAATGGTTCCTTACACTTGAAAATAACTGCTCTAGCTTGGTGTTCAGTGACACTTTTTTCCCCTGGTAACTCTTAAACCGGTTGGTTGAGCTGTTTAAACATGGTTTGCTAACCATTATCTTGATTATACTGCTATCACCTCAGTTTTCAGCAACTTGAACACCTAGCTCAGGAAAATGAGGAAGTTCTGTCTTTTTTAATGGTTATTCTCCTATTAAGTGAACTCTTCTAAAAGAAAAGTGTATTTTTCCAGCTAATTCTGCACAGGAATTGTGGTAGTTTTCTTAAGTATATATACATATACGTGCATCTCCATCTTTCCCCCTAATAATTTTTGGACTCTCGCCATTCTCAACCAAAACTGAGAGTGGTAGAAAACCTAAAGAAGAATTATTACAATTATTTTCTATTAATCTGGTACCACAGCAGTTGCAAAAGTGTGCTGAATCTTTTAATTGAGAAACAGACTAGCACTACCTAAGATAGACTCAGTAACAGCTCAGTATGGTCTCTGGACCACACTTAAATGGGATTTCAGCTAACTGACACAGATGGTGATGTGTGAATAACTTCACACATCAGAAGAGAGAACTGAAAAAAAAGATTAGAGACGGAAACAATTTACAACATCTTTTCTCTTGATGAATCAAGTTTCTGCGACATAGATATTTTCTTTCTGTCCTCAGCACGTCAAGCTGTCACATCAGTTTGAACATTTAGTCCTTCAGGATGAAAGATTTGAGATCTGCGCTGAGGTTGTCTTGGGACTGGTCTGTTTTCGCCTGAAGGTAAGGCAACAAAAACCTGTATAATTTTTTATACCAGTATAGAAACCTGCAATAGAATGTAATATTCAGAGTTAATATATTATTTTTTTAAGAGAAGTAGTTTATGTAGATTAAAGCAGACTAAAGAGAGAGGCTTAAGAATATTTTGTTAAATCTTGATTTCAGCACATTAGAGTATGGGAAAATCTCTAACATTCTGTGTTTCTGTGCAACTTTGTGGTTTTTTACTGATTTTTATTTTGTTTGGAATATGCCAAAACTGTGTGGGTCAAACTCGGATGGTGTTCTTAGCCCTTCTACAACATGGAAAAAAAAACCCCAAAACCAAGAGGGACGTACAAACTAAGAATGTTCTTGCTCAGGACTGCTCAAAGTCTTTACACATGGTCATTGCATTGGCTGCCGGTAACATCAGTGACCTCTGTGCAGGCTTTATGCAAGACTAGGAGTAATGGATGCAAATTGGAAGATGGGAGATTTAGGCAGGAGATAAGAAAGATGTTCTTTCCTGTGAGGATGGTGAGACACTGGAACAGGTTGCCCAGAGAGGTTGTGGATGCCCCCTCTCGGGAGGTGTTTTAAGGCCAGGCTGGACAAGGCACTAAGCAACCTGGTCTAGTGGGAGGTGTCTGTCCCTGCCTATGGCCGGGGGGTTGGAACTAGATGATCTTGAAGGTCCCTTCCAACCCAAACTATTCTATGACTCTATTATTCCATAATATATAGTCAGGGCAAACAAATGGTCTTAGTCTACCTGGTCATACTGGTCTACCTGGTATTCTAAGTTCGATGGGCTTTGGTGAAGATTATTGTTTTAATTAATTTTCATAGATTTTCTATATGATATATGTGAGTATCAGATGTTTCTTGTCAACTTAATTTTACATGCATTTGTATTTAATATAAACTTATGCACTCATATATAGAATTACTATAATGGATAAAGATTAGAATGGCACATTTTCTTCATTATGAAAGGATACATTTTGATATTTAAAATCCTACAATCAGACTGGGAAAATTGGAGGAAGACATTGTTAAAACCAGGATGTATAGGAAACCAGCTTCCTGACTGCCCTTGGCCCTATCTCCTTTTTTCTTTTGCTGAACATGACTCTTTTTCCCCTCTTCGCCTTTCATTCCTCAAAATCTTTTAAGTGGCTGTGCCATTGGCATAGGAGACCTGGCCCTACTTTGACTCCTGCATTCAGAGAGTAAGAGCTGCAGTAATTGGGAGTTTTCACTCATCAGACATTACAAACAGCCTCTGTCAGGTAAAGGTAAAGATCAGTTTCTTAGGTTTAGGTAAAGAAATAATTTAAAAAATAATTTAAACAAGGAGCTCAAAGTCCAAGCCTCTGTAAAGCATTAGAATAAAGACATTATCCTACTGAAAACTGATGTTGAAACAGCAGTCAGCAGTGTTTTCATTGTTTGCCTTCTGTGTCCTAAAAAAATTTTAAAAAAGTAACAAGCTTTTAAATTAAGAAAGCTTTATACTTATTTATTCAGCTTTATTTGCTTTTTAAATCAATTACATTTTCAAAATTTTTCTGTGATTCTTCTAATTTGTAGTAAAATGCATCTTGGGAGTAGAATACTTGTGACTTTTATGTAGGACTGAGGGACAGAGGACTTGATCTGCAATGCTGCACATCTATAAAAATATGAAGTATTTTTCCATCTTTTGTTCTTGAGAAATCCTTTTTTGTTTTTTTGCTGAGCTATAACTTTTATTTTTTGGCCTTTCACACTGTTGAGCAGATGGGCTAATAATAATCTGTGACTTTCATGTAATAAATATTTCAACAATTGTATCATGCCTCCTAGTCATGTCTGCAGAATAACGCAAGTCAAGCCAGTAATTTCTCCAAGGGGGTGAGTATGTAATCTTATTGAAGCTGACAGACTCAATCAGAGCTGGTTTCCTGGCTTCTCAAAGCTCTGAAAGAGGATTAGTCACCACTAACTTCAATTTGACATGACACCTCAGTGTCACAGCAGCCCCTAAGTGCAGCCATGAGAATAGAAGAAAAAAATATAAATCTTCCTTCTCCTTCCAATCACCCCTGCCAAAGGCATTAATTTAACATCATATAACTGCTTCTATTACCTAAAAGCTGGTGCTGTGCATTCCCTTTTAAAGGGAGGGATCATAAATTTAATGATATATTATTGTCACCAGCAACTGACCTGTAATCGCCAGTAACATGCAAAACATCACAGTAGGTCCTTTTCTTAGTTAGGAGCAATCAGATTGCCTAAGTATATCCTAGAAGACTAAGGCTAAGTAATGAATTTCAGGCTCTCATCTAAATTCCCTAACAACTTGTGCTAAGTCAGAACAAGGTTTTGACTTTGGTTTAGTTCTAACTCTAATGCTATCCAAAAAAGGGAGAATAATATATTTAACTTCTGTGCCAGTGGGGAACTGCATATCTCTCTCTGGTTTTGTATGGAAAAGGTTAGGCAGGCAAATCACAAAACATGTTTCCTGATATGTATGTTTCCAAGATGACTTATGCCGCTACAGTTAAGAAAAACACTACTAAACAGATGGATTTGTTAATTTGTCACTCTTTTACCACGGTCAGTGTTCAGGAAGGGTACACTGCTGTAAAAGTTTAGCTGCTCCCAATTGCTCTTGAATGTCTCCCACAGTGGAATAGCAAGTGTAAAAGCTGTACAATAGCTAAGCTACTTCCACAAAAAATAAATCAGACAAAATTACCAAGATTTTTGGGATTCCTTCTTTGGCTGTTTGAATTTAAAGTGATTTACTACTGGTTTTGCAATTATGATGGCGTCTTCTGCTTTATTATCAAATGCTGATGGAGAACTAGTGGTTCGGCTAGTGCTGAACCCATACTCCCCTATGCAGTTGTATTTCTTTTGAGATTTTATACGGAGAGCCTACAGTTCTTCTAAGAGAAATCTTCACTTTCATTCTTTTAGTACAAGGTGAACGACGAACACTAGAAGGAAATAAAATTTGACCTCACATGCATGTAGAGTCCCTATAACTTCTGGAAGACATTTAATGTTTCAGAGAATGCAGAAGGCTGTTTACTTCCAGTGGGAGGGTCAGTTTACCCTGTTTCTAAAATCTCCAGAAAAACTCCCAAGTTCATTGCAAAACTTCCACATTTGTTTGATTAGATTTAAGGAGGGTGTAATGAAGTGGGTGCAATAATAAATGCCTTTACATGAAGCTACATGGCTCACAACCTAAGGTCACAAAAAAGCTGTCAGTATGAACACTGCTTCTAAATTCTCCTTAATCTTTGTGGCTGAAAAATTATCACTTGTGCCATTATCTTTCTGTACTCTCTTTACTCAATGGTAAAGCACTGCGTGGCTGCATCTCACTGGTGGTGCTTGGGCTTGTTCTGCTTGGTAGGGTCTATGTAGCCCAGATCTGCTTCTGAAAGTAATCATCATGTCTGTTGAACTGGAATTATTCCAGGGCTCAAATGAACTAAATGAGGCACTTCTAAAAAGCATAGATGAGGCCAAGAAGATTCATCTGGTCCCGTGCTACCTACGAGAGAAGTTTGTGCTACGTTTTGCTATTTGCTCCCGCACAGTGGAATCCACCCACATCGAGTTTGCCTGGCAGCACATCTCACACCTGGCAACGTGTCTTCTGCAAGCATGGAAGCAAAACCACCAGCAGCAGTGACCTCAGTGAAGTAGCAGGGGGCAGAAGGTAACTGGCTGTTTTTCTCTGTGTTGCTAGGTTTTATTTTAGAGGCTGATGGGAAAGTCAAACCATGAAGGAGAAAAAATTGCAAACCTGTTCTTAAATAGCACATCCATGCCAACAAGTTGTCTCATAACCTTAGTCATCACTTATCTGTGCTGTAGCTTCATCTTGCCTGTTTCCAAAATGCTCATCAGCATGGGGAGCTCAACCTGCTAGTTTGTACCAGTTTGTAATCTATCATTTATCAAATTAGGCAATGGAAATGGAAGGGTTTGTGCTCCCTTCATTGTCACCATTAACCTCTAGCACCTACTCCTTTCTTCAAACTCTGAGTTGTACTAACCAATTAATTTAATATTACCATAACTTCAGAAAGAATCCACACTGGGGAAGTTCAGTAACCTAAATCCTGACACTTGGGGAAAAACTGGCCAAACTCTGTGCTCCTAGCAGGACAGACTGGGCAACAGGAGAAGACAACGGCAAACTGCCATTCTCTAAGGCTAGCTAGAGCCTATATTATTGACCTGGTATTGTGTTTCTTTAAGGAATTTATTTCACGGGTGTAACAGGTAGAAACAAGGGATGAAAAATTAATCTGGCAAAAACAACTCATAACTGAACAGGTGACAGAGCCATTCCACAAAGAGTACTCTCAGCCACAGTATCAGAAATTATGGTAGCATTATTCTCTTTAGCAGAACCAATAGAAAATGAAGCTTTTCTGCAGTAGCATGATGCAGTAGATTGGTAGACTGAAGATGGTGGAAAATGCTGGCAGTTGTTTCCTTTCTCTGTTACTACTTTTTTTAAAACTTTGTTCAGGTCTCTTCCCCCACAGCACAGATGCTCCCAATGACACAACTTTGAAGCTTTGGCATTATGGAAATATTAGAATCCAGCAACCAGAGAAAAATTACACCTTCTCCATGAGACAGGCGAGCATTTTGTATGTGAGATATATGGTCAAGTCTGTCCAGGAAAAAAAAAAAGGAAGAGATCCGATCTGATCAAAGCTGTCATAGAGCAAATTCAGGGAAATTCCACTAAAGTGAAATGGAGTTGCTTTGGGCTTGTGTGACTATAATTGAAATTAAAATCTAACCAATTACAGCACCAGGCTGAACATAAGAGGATCTTCTCCATGGAAACCAGAGCAGAGGTGGATGATGCTTGCCTGTGTAAGCCTCCCAACTGCTGTAGCAAGGAGATGCAGGCAGGATGCACATCCAAACCCAGGAGAGGTGAAATTTTTCTAACAGCCAACAGTTAGATATATATGTGGGAAATTTCTGCCAAAACTGACATTCAATTAAATGTTTTTCAGTCTGTCAGTTCTGGAAAATTCTGTTGCCCACATACCAAAACTCCTTTTGGCAATGAACTTAGGATAAGAGTTAATTTAAAACATTATAAATGACATAGAAAGAAAGAAATCTGAAGTTCACAGTCCTAGTTTTTCTGAAGTTTTGGGATGATATAAAAACCTACTTATTATTAAGTCTCTAATATCCTCTTTTCCCCATGTGATAATTTCTTTTGTAAACTATTAATGTTAAGTCATCTGAAAATAAAATCTGGGCTACATAATCAAATCAAGAACAAAATTGTTGAACATCTTGAAAGAACATAACTGCTGTTTCTGCTCTGTGGCTTTGTAACCCATCTGTAAGCAAGAAATTCTGTATTTATAAATAGTTAATATGTGAACATGGATTTATTGTGCCTTGTGTGCAAAAGCTAACATAATCTGTGTCAATTCCTACTGTTTGAATAGAATAGCCACATCTCACAGGAGAAAGTGCAGCTCATAAAGAAGGGACAAAAGTAACTTTTCAGCAACCATACAATTTTTTAAAGTAGTTGAGTGTTAGTACAATGCTTACATTCTTAATAATAATGAAAGATTATATTATTAATGGTGAAATATCAAAATGTATTTATGAAACTACTGTTAATATATTATACTCTGAACTGCATTATAATTCTCGAATTTCTAATTTTCTCTTTCTGCCTTTCCAAGATTTTACTCATTATTGTTTTGTTGTTGTCTCCTGGAAAGATCATGTATTTGATGAGTAGAACAGTGCAGCTGCCTCAGAGCAGTAATCTGAACCTTGAGCCGTGCTTATATTTGAATTCCCCAAGGACAGGAGCAAATGAGAAATGAGGAGAACCCTGAAGTCTCTGGAGATGGGGGGGAACATGGATTAAACATTTTTCAACGAATAATGTCAACACAGCATTTGTTGAGTCTGTATAACCTAAATGGAAAAATAATACAGCCTTTAGAGCTTTTTTCTTGTGCACTTTCAAGTTTCTTTATAATCTGTATCCAAAGCCTGCTAAACAGGCATGTAGGTTTTAGTTGGCAGCATTAATAAATGGAAACAAAACTATGACTGTCATCTGTCTTTGCGCACAACCAAGCTTTCCTAATTTTATCCATGACAGACAATCAATGCCCTGATTCTTACCATTATTCAAATGAGATTTCCTGTGGGAAGTCTCCTCCTCAGCAGCACAGGTCTGAAAAATCCCTGGCCAGAGCCAGGAATGATGCCAGCTTTCTATACCTCGACAGGCATGAGAGGTGGGCTCATGCCAACCTTCATGAAATTCAACAAGGACAAGTGCAAGGTCCTGCACCTGAGTCGGAGCAATCCCAAACACAGATATAGGCTGGGTGGAGCGTGGCTTGAGTGCAGCCCTAAAGAAAAGGACCTGGGTGTGTCAGTGGATGACAAAGTCAACATGAGCCACCAGTGTGCACTTGAAGCCAAGAAGGACAACCAAATCCTGGGTTGCATCAAGAGAAGTGTGACCAGCAGGTCCAAAGAGGTGATTTTGCCCCTCTACTCGGCTCTGGTGAGGGCCCATCTGGAGTATTGTGTCCAGTTCTGGAGTCCTTGACATAAGGACATTGAGCTGTTGGAGCAGGTCCAGAGGAGGGCCACAAAGATGATCAAAGGGCTGGAGCAACAGCCTTAAGAAGGCAGGCTGAAGGAGTTGAGGTAAAGAGAAGTTGGTAAAGAGAAGGCTCAGGGGGGAACTCATAGTAGCTTATCAATACCTGAAGGGGACCTACAGGAAAGCAGGGGTAGGTTTTTTTAATAAAGTATGTAATGGAAGGACTAGAAATAATGCATGTAAATTGGAAGGGGGTAGATTCAGGCTAGGTATAAGAAAGAAACGGTGAGGGCAGTGAAACACTGGAACAGGTTGCCCAGAGAGGTTGTGGACGCCCCCTCTCTGGAGGTGTTTAAGGCCAGGCTGGACAAGGCACTGAGCAACCTGGTCTAGTGGAAGGTGCCCCTGCCCTATGGCCGGAGGGTTGAGACTCGATGATCTTTAAGGTCCCTTCCAACCCAAACCATTCTTCAACCAGTCTTGCCTTAAACACCTCCAGGGATTGAAGAGGCATCCACAGCCACTCTGGGCAACCTCTTCCAGGGTCTCACCACCCTCACAGCAAAGAACTTCCTTCTTTCTCAGCATTAGGAAGAAATTCTTCACTCCGAGGGTGGTGAGACACTGAAGCAGAGGACTGTGGATGTGTTCAAGGCCAGGCTGGATGGGGCTTTAAGTAACCTGATCTTGTTGGAAGTGTCCCTGCCCCTTGGCAGGTGGGTCCTTACAGCCCAAACCCGCGGAACTGGCCTGTCGCGGAGAGTGGGAGCCGAAGAGTGTCAGTTGACACTCAGAGGGGCTCCCAAGGGAACGCGGAGAAACAAACGCGGGACAACCCAGCTCTCTGGGTCTTCCGGGGAGTGCCGAGCCCCACCCTACCGCGAGAACTCCTCTGGACAACGGCCAGCAAAAGGAGGCGGCATCCGCGCTCCTCAGAGGCAGCGGGCGCAGCGGAGCTCCCCCCCTTCCCACTCACAGATCCCGCCTCCACGGCAAAGCGCGCGACTCAGGCACAGCCAATGGGAAGAGCGCAGGAAGGTCCGCGTGCGGACTTTTCCCTCTATGCTCCCCAGAGCGCTCCTGAGCTCCCAGTCCCATGACATTAAGGCAGCGCCGCTCTTCCGTTCCGTACTCTGATTAGCTGCGCCAATCAGAGCTCTGTGCTCCTATTGGCTGAGGGAGGAGGGGCGGGACAAAGGCGGATCGAGCGCGGGGTCGCATCTGCGAGCGCGGTGGCATTTGCTGGTAGGTGTGCAGGAGCGCGCGGTTATGGGTGTGCTGGATTTCGGCCGCTGGAGGTGGTTGCTGAGTGTTGCACTTCCTTCCCTCAGGTGGGGAGAACCCTTACTACGTACCCCGGGGAGCCCGCTGGGTTAGGCTTCCCCGCCCGCGGGGTGATGAGGGACTGGTGGAGGGGTGGAGGTTGAGTTACGTGATGCTGTGGTGGCGAGGGCTTCCACCCCGCCTTTGGCCGGCTGGGCCACATCTGTCTGAACTGACCCTGTAGGGGCAGGGAGAAGGAAATCTTGCCCGGGGGGGACCGCACTGCTCGCCTTCTGGTTGGCCTGCCTCCGGGCAAAGAGGCCTTGCCCCGTGTATATAAATTTGCCCTTTTAAATGTATATGTAAATGGCTTCGCGTATGAATGTAATGGTAACCAGCACGTGGCTTGCCAGGCCCTCTCTTACTCTTTGCGGAGGCTGGACGCTTACATAGAAGAAATTTGTATTATTATTGCTAATCCTTTTACAAACCCTCGGCTTTAGATGCTTACGTCAAAGTATGATGCCCGAGGCGTCTGGGAAGAGTTTGGGCTGTTGAAGAATGATAAACAGCCCATGTTAGCATTTGGTTATTGCTCAGGAGAAAGCCTAATGCTAAGAGGGTGACTGATAGCAATTAGACTAGGGAGAAAATGTAATAATGGAGATATTAGGGAGGGAAATTGAACTGAAATTTTAAACTAGTCGGTACTGCACACTCACTGTGACATCTCTCGGAGCTGTTAAGATGATTATTCAATCATTAGGAAGTGGTGATGATTTTATATTCTGAGAGATGTCAAGGGGTGGAAATACTTCATGGGAGCTAATGCCTGCTACTAAACATTTTGTGAACATAGCTTTTCTGTTTCATGAGGTGTTTTTGAATCAACAGTTACAGAAAAAGTTACAAGCACAGTGACAGTTATTTAGTAGGTTGTTTGATAGTTGTTTAGAGAAAAGGAATGAAAGGCTGCAGTCTTCAATCTGTTCACCTCTCACTCAACTACAGATGAATTATAATGGGAATTTGTATTTCATTCCATAGGCGCAAGTTACACTTCTCATGGTGCAAAAGTAATTTTTCAGAAGAAGTCTTGGTCTTGTGTTTGGGTTGGTTTTGCTTTTTAATTGGCTGCCTATGTAAAGACGGTGAATTTGTGGGTAAAAGATATTTCCAAACAACTCCAAAAGTTGGACTGATCTCCAAAAAAATCCAAACTAAAGTAATTATCTCTTTATTGTTTATACCCCTTCTGCCATAATCATGGCTCTCTCTGTTGTCTTACACTGAGGCAAGGCTTACTGAGAGTAAATAGAAGGACTGCACCACACCCTAGATTCCCTCAGGTGTCTCCCCAGTCTTGTCACTTCTTACAAACCTTACACCTGTACCTTAATCTACACTCCTAGATGAACTGTAGCTGATTCAGAGGAAGACTGATTTATACTCTATTAGAAGGGGTGCAAAATATATGGATGCCCACTGTAACAAGTTTTGTTTTAGGTATTCTCTGGCTAGAACATCTTGGTATGGATTAAAGTTAAAAAAGAAGAAAAAAAGAAGAATTTGAAATATTTCAGTCTCATTGTATATTAGATGTATGTCCCTTATGGATTGGCTGTATTACTGTGTATTAAGAGCTTTCTGCAAACTCTATTAAGGGAATAGTAGGATTCTTGTAATTTTACTTGTGCCCATGTCTCTTCGTAAATTATGAATTCTTGACATTATCACAAATACGTGGTAGACTGCAGAAAAAGATGTGAAAAATGCATCATAAACATAAGCACATCTTTTCAAGTCTAGCAAAATATTCCATCCGAACAAAATGTAATCTTTCCAATTTAAGTAAAAATGGCTGAAGGAATTTGAATTCTACTTTCTCAAACTGAAAAGAATTTTTTTAGACACACAAGATTTCTGTTTCTCTAAAACAGAGAAAGTGCAAGTGCATCGCGTGCCAGTCTGGAGCCACTTTTTTCAGCATTAGTGCCTCTTCTCTGACTTCCAAGTGGGTTGGCGAGGGGGAAAAGATGGTCCGTGCACTATTTGCTGTGGCACAGTGTCAACAGTCAGCAGTGATTTTCATTGAGGAAATTGATTCTTTCTTACAGTTTTGAACATTTGCTATGAATCTGCAAATATTAATCTGAAATTTTACTATATTCAGGCTTGTTCATTCCAATTTTACTTCCCCTCTGCGATGCTGCATATAGTTTTATTTATTAGCTTCCATTGTTTTAATTTTTATTACAGTCACTGTAATAAATTTCAGCATTCTGCCACTGATTTATAATCAGTCCTCCACTGCATTGTGTCATATTCTGTAAAGTAAGAGGGAGCATACTGCTGATTTCATTTAACGAGACCAATTTTTCTTTGGCCATCTGTTACCATTCTTTGCAGTCTGCTTACCTCCCTAGGAGATCTCTGTTTTTTTTAACAAGGAAGAAAAGAGAACATCAGTCTGAATGGCTTCACATCACAAATTTGGTTGCTTTTTAAAAGTAGTAAAGTGCCCAAACTAGCTAAGTTGCTACTAGTTCTCAATTAAAATATGTTATGTTTTCATGTGGATGTATTTCAGAAAGGGTGGAGATCAGGCAAAGCAAGTAGCTGTGAAATGCTTTTTGTAACAGCAGGTATTTTATGTGTGTTTCAGTGTCAGTGATGGAACATCCTCTTCACAGCACGGTGCATCTGAGCGAATGGCAGAAAAGTTACTTTGCTATTACTTCTGGCACCTGCACACCCAGACAGAAGGCAGATGAATACCGTGCCAAAATCTTGCGTATTCAGTATGCATGGGCAAACTCTGAGATCTCTCAGGTCTGTGCTGACAGCCTGTTTAAGAAATATGGGGAGAAATACTCTGCAATTATTGACTCTGACAACATAGAGATTGGCTTGAATAACTACGCAGAAAACATTTTGACTTTGGCAAAGTGTCAGCAAAATGACAGTGACAAGTGGCAATCTGCCTTGGCAACAGATAATGTATTTGAATTAAAGTGTGTGCAAAAGAGAATGCAGTCTGGCAAAAATTTTCCAAGCTCTCAGATGGCAGCAGCAGATGCCTGTGCACTAGCTGACAAAGGGGTCATTGCCTCTGCTGCTCCAGCTCTTCTTAAACTTGGTGTCCTCAGCGGTACCAGAGAGACTGAGCTCTGTGCTGGCTCAACAAAATGTGCAAGTTTGGGAACAGGCTTTCTTGAGCATCCCTCATCTTCAAAGTCTCTTCAAAGTAGTGTGCCTCCTATAATCAAAGCTTTGGATGTGCTTCCTGCCTCTTCAGCCTCCTTGAACAGTCAGGTTCCTACAGCTTTCCAGGCAACTGCACTCTTTGGAAATAAAGAAGTGACAAGTAGTACTTCTCTGAGGATATCAGGACACTGTCGTGATGGCAAAAATTTGTCTCTTCCCAATCAGTCAACTCTACTTGAATGGTCTGCCAGTTCTGGAAAAAGAAAAGTATTTTATGGCTTGGGTAATGAAGGCAACACAGTGATTCCTAGCATTTCTCCATGCCAGGTTTCTGTTAGTACAGAAACCAGTAGCTTTTCAGGAAATAGAAACAGCAATGAAGAGAGCAGTATTCCTGGTTTTAGAACTGCAAAAGAACAGCTGTGGGTGGATCAGCAAAAGAAATCTCAAAACCTACCCCAGCGTGCACCAGTCTCATCATATGGAGGTGTGAAAAAGTCACTGGGTGCCGGCAGATCTCGCGGACCGTTTGGCAAGTTTGTGCCTCCAGTTCAAAAGCAAGATGGAAATGAAAATGGAGGAGCACAGTGTAAACCTCACACAAGAGGAGCAACAGATCCATCTTTGTCTGTAGATGAAAGGCTGAAAAATATAGAACCAAAAATGGTTGAACTCATTATGCATGAGATCATGGACCATGGGCCTCCTGTCAACTGGGATGACATTGCTGGGGTTGAGTTTGCTAAAGCTACCATTAAAGAAATAGTAGTCTGGCCTATGCTGAGACCAGACATCTTCACTGGGTTACGTGGTCCTCCTAAAGGAATTCTTCTCTTTGGTCCCCCTGGTACTGGCAAGACTCTTATAGGCAAGTGCATCGCATGCCAGTCTGGAGCCACTTTTTTCAGCATTAGTGCCTCTTCTCTGACTTCCAAGTGGGTTGGCGAGGGGGAAAAGATGGTCCGTGCACTATTTGCTGTGGCACAGTGTCAACAGCCAGCAGTGATTTTCATTGACGAAATTGATTCTTTGTTGTCTCAGCGTGGAGATGGGGAGCATGAGTCATCGAGAAGAATAAAAACTGAGTTTCTAGTCCAGTTAGATGGGACAACAACCTCCTCTGAAGATCGTATTCTAGTGGTTGGAGCAACAAATCGACCCCAAGAAATCGATGAAGCTGCCCGAAGGAGGCTTGTGAAGAGACTGTATATTCCTCTTCCCGAAGCTTTGGCTAGGAAGCAGATTGTTACCCGTCTGATGTCAAAGGAGTCCTGTTCTCTAAATGAAGAGGAAGTTGAACTCATAGTTAAAAAATCAGATGGATTTTCTGGAGCAGACATGGCACAGCTCTGTCGAGAAGCTTCTCTGGGCCCTATCCGCAGTCTGCAATCTGTGGACATCACAACCATCAAACCAGACCAAGTACGGCCAATTACGTTTCTGGACTTTGAGAGTGCTTTCAGAACTGTGCGTCCCAGTGTCTCTCCAAAGGACCTGGAGCTCTATGAATCCTGGAACCAGACATTTGGCTGTGGTAGATAATTGCATTCGAACTGTTAGACTGAAACATTTCTTTACCACTGACATGGCTTAAACACATGATAATTTAGGGTGCCTGCAGTTGCTTTTGTTTCTGTTTTTTAAATAAATCTTTTTATGTTATGTAGGCAGATGTCTAGGCTCTGGTTTGAGGTTTAGCTCACTGAAAAGACCATGAGAAACTTCTGGTTTACACTGAGAAATTGCTGAACATAATTGGCACAAGAATAAGAAGCTGACAAAATTTACAGATGGCTGCTGTGAAAGGTTGGTCAATTTTTCTCCAGTGTTCAAGGGGAACATGATCAAACCTCAGTTGTAATTGAAGAGAGTCTTGCAAGACTCACCGAACTGTATCAGTAGCTCAAAGCATTCTGATAAGATAGTGTTATTGGAAAAAATTATTTTGGGTAGGGGTGTGTCATAGCTGGGACTGATAGGGAAAAGTTGGAGACATATTGCCTGGGAGGATACAGGAGCAGGGGAAGGAAACGGTCAAGGTGACGTGGGAAGAGTGGAAAGGTGAATAAAGGGACAGTCTTATTTAAGCAATGCTTTTGTCTGATAGCCCTGTGCCACATCACTGCAGTTTATCCCAGCTTCTTATTAAATAATGTTTTCTGATTATTTTCTGCTTGATCATTCCTTCTGTGCTCCTCACGGGAGGTCTGGGCACCTGCAACTGCAGATGAGGTCATGGGTCACAGGCGCTGCAGGATCTGAGGGCCAGCCGTGGGCTTGCAAGTGTGTTTAGGGCCAGGTGCTGTAGCAATCTCTCTGTGTGTGCAAATACCACTAACAAAACTCACTGGCAAACTTCAAGCTGGACTGATTGGCAAGTAGGAGGAAACCTACTTGAAAGAGCTCAGGTAAAGGTCAGTGGCAGGATAGGGGTCTAAGAGTCTAGGCATGTATTAGCATTAGTACTTCAGAGCTATGAGCATGTACTAGATAAGATTTCTGCTCTTTCCAGTCCTAATGAAATGAATGTTCTTTAAAATCTTTTCTCAGGCAAGTGAAAAAAAACCCCAGAGGAGTTTGTTTTGTAACACCTAAGGGATATTAAAGGATAATAAAACCTTTATGTATGATGAAATAATTGCCTTATTTATATTCCAGAGTTGTTTTGGTGTGTTATGTGAGTAAACTGCACTTATCCATGTATCTGAATGTTCATACTTTAATGGAAAAGGCTCTACTAACAGGGCCAGTGAGAAAGCACAGAGTGACAGAGAAAAAAGTGCCTCCTGAGATGACAAGAACTGTGAGAGAAATGCTGTGCTGCCGTATTTCTCTTCTTGAAAGTGGAACCCATGAAGGAGATAAAAGGTAGAACCATAACATTAGGCAGGACTATTCTTTCTCCTACATACATTATACATTATGTAGTGCTGTCTTCAATTATTTGAGTGTGCTTTTCTTTTAGAAAATGCACAGAAATAGTGGAACTTCAGGTAAATTTTATTTTTTTTTTAGTAATGATGCAGGTAACATGACTGTCTCTTCAGACATCTAGCAATATTCAGACTTTGCTGCAGGAATCCCAGTATTAGCACAGTATGTATTTTGCAACTCCCTATAACAGTACCACTAAAATATTAGATTGCCAGCAACATAATTTCATAAAATATAGAAAATTGTGCTGACGCATAGCATGATTGCAATTTAAGGTACATCATGCAGATAAATTCACTTTAATGGATCTGTTTAGTGTATGCAGAGTCCTGTGTACTTCATTATTTGTTATTTTTGGCTGGCTGAACTTTGTAAGAAGAAATGGAAGACTCTTCTCTGTTTTTTTGGTTCAGTGACATTTGGTGTCTAGTCTTTTAGTTTCTCTTAAATAAAGGTAAGTAATTGCAGTCTGTTAGTACCCCCTTTTCCTTTTCCTCAGAGCTGCTCTCTTACCGCATCAACCTTCCAGTCTGTATTGGTAATGAGGATTAGCTGTTGAACATTGCTAAGAATGTCCTATTGAAATAGGGCTATTTCAGCAAGGTATTTCAGGAATCCAACCTACTGACTGGATAACTGCTCCACTATGTGCCTATTTGAACCAGCAGTATCCAGTTATGGGGCAGCTCCTGACATCTTCCCACAAGTGCCATCCCTGCTACTCCCTGGCTACTGAAACCGTAACTCCTGCCTTCAACACAGATGCCTTCAGCAGAGCAATTCCCATAACTGCAGTGCTGCTTAGTGAAGATACGGACATTCCTAAAGACTAAGTTTCTTTGCCTTAATTTTAATTTTTAAATTTTTTTTCTTTATCTGTAGAAAAGCCATCACATAACTATTAGCAGTCGCAATCCTAATGGATCTCTAGCACTTGGTTTTTTGATTACCTTAGAAATTTTATATCATCTTGGCTCATACACATTATCTTCTTATGCAAAATCATTTTAACAGACATCACCAGTCAGAAAAATTACTTGTGATTAGGACCCAGAGGTCTCTTCTCCTTTTCCAAATAAATCCTTTTTGTGTCTGTTACAACTGTCTTATCCTTGCAGATCAGATTTAACTAGTGGAATTTTTTTATAAGAGCTTTCCTCAAATAACTTGTTCTCATAAGCTTTTAAGTTACTGGACAATGATGGTATTTTTTTCAGTATCTTTTGACAGAATCAGAATGGTTTGGGTTGGAAGAGACCTTAAAGATCATCTAGTTCCAACACCCCTGCTATCGGCAGGGACACCTCCCAATAGACCAGGTTACTCAATGTCTGATCCAGCCTGGCAAGAAAAACATCTCCCAAGAGGAGGCATCCACATCCTCTCTGGGCAACTTGTTCCAGTGTCTCACCACCCTCACAATTATGAAATACTTTATCTCCAGCCTAAATCTCCCCTCTTCCAATTTGCATTCATGACTCCTAGACCTGCCATCCTGTTCCCTATTAAAAAGTCCTACCCCTGCCTTTCTGTAGCTCCCTTCAGGTATTGATAAGCTACTATGAGGTTCCCCTGAACCTTCTCTTCTCCAGGCTGAACAGCCCCAACTCTTTCAGCCTGTCCTCATCAGGAAGGTGCTACAACCCTCTGATAGTCTTTGTGGCCTTCCTCTGAACAGCTTAACATCATATAAAAGCACACATTTAGCTATGATGTCATAAAAACCAACCAACCAAACAAACAAAAACAAGAAAAATTCCACTTTCAGGAAGGCAGGAAGGTCACACAAACTCTGGGGTCATATGACTACAACCAGAGAGAAGGAAGTGGTAGAAAATATGTTGGTAGTGACAAGGGAGGAGCTAACACGTGATTTATTCTGTGGATTTGTGATTAGTCTGTTACTTTCTGAGCATCTCTAGTGATTTTTTGGGGGCAACTGCTTCAGGGCAGTTGCATTCATAACAACTTTTTTTTGTGTGTGTGCTTTTACAATTCCCCAAGCAGTAACAATAATACAAACTCCTCCTTCAGTGAACCCAGAGTAGGAATAATTTATATCCTGGTCTGTTCTTAGAAAGGAGTGCCACCTTATTTATTTGAATATAAAGAGATACAGCTACTGTCTGTAGATGTCTCTTAATGTCTGATAGAGCTCTGCCTGCAGGTTGAAGTGGCAGTGGTACTGATAATTCTAGGCATCTGCAGGTGGGTGATGTCTTTCCCATAGTGCTGCCAGCAGGAAAAATTGTGCAGTGTTCCCATCACGAGACAGGTGAGCTCAAACAGCTTTTGCCAGGCAGACATTTTTGAAAGACTTTGCAAATACAAAAGGTGCCCCACATAGTCTATCCTACATAAGGTTTGGAAATTTATGAAGGAAATGCAGCAAATACACTGCATTCCCAGGACCAGGTGTCTTTTCAAAGGGAAGGAACCTTTTGACAGCTGTTGACTTGCTCTTTTTTACAGTCAGCCACCAGATGGAGATCTTTTCCCAAAGAAGTCAGAAGGGTAGTCCAAGTTACATTTCCTTGTTTCATCACTTTAAAATCATCCAGTATTAATGACTTGTTGCTGACATTTTATTAAGGATTATTGGTGATTAGATGGGTGTACTTTGATTTTTTCAGAATAATTTTTTGGAGGGAGCTGGAAAAACTAGCCTGACAACTATATAACTCCATATTTAACAAAGAGAATTTTTAAATATTTGTTTTAACTTGTGTATCAGGCTATAACATTACATTGGAATTGAGAAAAGGGATGAAAATCCCAAACAGTGCATTTGAGTTCAAACTGATGCTTGATCTATGGAATTTTAATTAATGAGCATGTATGAACACTCTTACAGCTGAAGATTCTGGAAATGAGTTGAAATGTACACATGTAACAGGTAACTGGAACTGAGTCCAATTAATTGAACAGTCTTGATTCATTTATGTTTTGGCTGATAGCAGATGGCATATATTGCTCTCTTTGTGTTGCTTCTCAAATGAAAATCATTAGTGTTGTTGCAATAGGGTGGAACATCTAGTAAAACTCAGCCTGGCAGTACAGGGACCTTTTCCTGACTCCAGCTGATTGAAGTCCCACAAGACAGAACTCCTACATGCAGGATAATTTGTTAATTTTCTGTATGTTCCCTCTGCTCATGTTTGGCTAAGTTGCTTGGGCAGTGTGAAGCATGCCCTTTTGTGGTCGGCATTGTCGATAGTTTACTGACTGAAGAAACTACTCACCTAACTTCTTCAGAGAAAGAATTTCCTGGAGCTGTACCAGAGACCCTTAGGTACATTTCAAGTGAAAAATCACTGATGCCATTCATCATCATTGATCAAGGGTATTAAAAAAGCCTTATCTATTTTTATATATAAGTGGCTCTGTCTTTCAGAGTCCTCCAGTTTCTCACTTCCCTGCTGTGTGGGTCAGATGCTTTGCAGCCACTTTACATCAATTCCTGGCACTGTTTTTAAAGGAAGCAAGGGGGAACAGCACAAAGTCTCACTTTCTGCCAACAACAGGAAGTGTATGGTCTTTGAGTCAGGCAGCCTCTTTCAGACATGCCTTTAGTTGAATCAACAAATTACTGGCTACAGATTCAGTCTTCGACATGGTAGCACCACTTGGCAAATCCTTGGAAAGGCATGGAGCAGTGGCTTGGGTGGTTGGAGCAGAAAGCTGTGTAATGTTGCCTTTCCTTTTTTCAAAGGAGGCATTTACTTCAAAGAGGAATTCTCTGATGGAGGAAAAGAACAGGGTCATAACATCTCTTTTTTGTTCTGTCCTATGGCTCTGAAGACACTGCTACTGAAATTTTGCCAGGAATGACTGCTGAAGGAGTCTCCTGTTGGCATCCAGGACAAAGCCAATATGTCTCCTGCCTATTGACTGGAGAGAGGTATACTCTTGGATTCTACACTTAATTTTTGCATCCAAAGCAGGGTGAGGTACACTGTGGCAGCTGGTAATTTGTTATGTAGTTCTTCAGGACTTGCAAAACCCCTATTTTAGTTTTTCCTGAGACATGCTTAAAATTTAATCTAATTTGAGTCTATCTTAAAAAAATTAAAAATTCCCTTTTCTTAAATGTGCATTGTCTCAGGAGCTGTTTCCCTGCCCCCTTTTCAAATGTTAATTTTACATGGCACTTGTACTATTCCTTTATTTTCCACCTTACCACTGCAATAAAACCTTTTTGGTCATGAACTGCTAAAGGCAGCTTTTTACCTTCATCCCTCCAATTGTTTCCCTGATGCAGGGGCAGACTTACTCTAAAGAAGGCAAGAACAAGCAAACTACAGTTTTCCAAAGAAATTAATTTTCATATTTTACTGTCCACTCCCAATATTTTTCTTTAATGCTGTGTAAATTTTATTTCCTTCTTCACTGCCATCTAGCCTCTGCCCTTGTTTCTTCTAGGTATTTCGTCTCTAGCTACAGGCCAGCAGAGCTGTCATGGTGTCCTGTGGGACTGAATGCATCCCTTCAAGAGGAAATGGGTGCTGAATAAGGCTGGACGTGGCAGGTGCAGTGATTGCCCTGGCATTGGGGTGGGAACTAGATGATCTTTAAAGTCCCTTCCAACCTAAGCCGTTGTATGATTCCATGACTATCTGATGGCTAAGGCCCAGGGCTGCCGAGCTTCCTGCTCTCATGCATCCCCTAGTGTCCTTGCTGCCACTAGGACACTTGAGCAGCTTTAGATTGGAGATGCCAGGCATGCGTACACTGGGGCATCTGAGTGACATATTGTCAGGAGGCAGTTGCAATGGGAGAGCTTGGAAAATAAGGCCCAGCTGTGAGAAAGTATTTATTCTGCTTTTTTGGAGAAAAATCTCCAAGAATGACCTCAGAAAACACTGATAAAGATGGGCTGTGCAACTTTCCATGTTGTTGCAGCCTGAAACAGTGACAGGACATGGCCATCAGCCCATACATGGGCTGTCATTCAGCTATCAGGGAGGCTCCGCTGAGAGCTGCTTAATGGCCCCAAGCTTTCCCTTGACAAAATCATGTCAGTGGCAAATGTAGCCAGCACAGTAAGATGTGGATAGGATGGGGGTTTGAGTTGGAATATTTCTCCAGTTATAAAGGAAATTAGGCAAGCAGTTTATTTAGGAGAAGCAGAACCAAAAGGAAAGCTCTGAGCTACCCCCCTCTGCTCCAGTAGAGCTGTGGTGATCCTACAGAATTTGATAAGGAGGGTGCAACAAGCCTTTCCCTACTTTCTGGAAATCCCACCCTATTTCCACAGCTTATCTGAAGTTTCTTTTTTGCACATTGGTATTTGTGCAAAGTTTCCAGTGAGCCTTCTGGTTTCTGTTGTTAATTAACCTATTAACCTGCCAACTACAGCCATCAGAGCTTTGTTTTTTGTTGGATCATAGTATTTTCATGTGACCATTGCTCATAATTTTTTTGTTTTAGTTTTATTTTGTTTCTTTCTTTGTTCATTTTTCTTTCTGACTTTTCCTGAGATAGTTGGAAGGATAAATAGAATGATTTTGCGTTGGTTCATTTCAAGGCATAGAAAAGCATTCCAACTTTCAAAATGGATCAGTGAACATAAAACTCTTACTAAGTGTCCTAGGAAAATCAAGAGAGGGTCCTCATTGCCATAAGGAATTTATGCTTTTTTTTTTTTTTGTGCAACAATTTGACTTTCAGGGAAGCAGAAAGGATGTAATAGCTTCACAGCAGCACTGCTTTTTATCAGCTTTTCAGAAATTACATCTTGGATTTCAGAGACTGTAGACTGCCTTTAAAGATAATAGGATGAAATGATGTTCTGTTTTGGTTCAGAGTAATTTAAGAGAATTTCACTTATTGCAATCCCATCCACCCCCCCAGGTAAAAGCATTTGAAATAAAAATGTATAATAAAAGTATTTGAAATAAAAATGAGTATTCTTCAGAACTCTGTGTCTCCAGAGACTGGAGTATTAAGAAAAAAAGATTTTTTTTTTTAAATTAATGAAAACACAAAAAAGATTGTTAAAAAAGGTTTATACTATGTGAGTTCTCTGCTTTGTCAGGTATTGAACTAAAAATAAACACAAATATACAATGAGAACACCTGTACTGACTGGTTGGATTTTTTTTGGGGGGGAGAGGGGAAGTTGCTAAAATCCAAACAAGAAATGTAGAAACATTTTTAGTTCACAAACTGATTTGGCATTTACATATAGTCAAAATAAAAAGCTGTTCCATAGTATAAAAAAAGCAACTGTGAAGAACAGTAGAATTTTATTTTTTTCCCCTGAAATACACAGGTTTTGGCTTTCTTAATTCTGTGGCAGTGACTCTTGTGGTAGAAAGTAATTTCTTCACTGCTGAACTTGATGTGTTAATTTTTCCACCCAATCTTCTGCCACCCTTCATTTCTCCTCTGGTTTTCATATTGCTTCTAGTACCTTTGCCCCTGCCTCTGATGCCCAGATTGTGATTCAGCTATCAAAAACTGTTTAAAGAAACCCAGGCAGATGCCTGTGTTCTCCTCCTGACTTAGAGCCTTGGAATTCATGTTGAAAATCCTTGATTTTAGACCTCTTTGTCTACTAATACTTAAATTTCATTGTCTTCTAGAAACTACCCCTAGATTTGTTCTTGTGTATTTAGAATCATAGAATGCATTGAGTTGGAATGGACCTTCAAAAGCCATGTAGTTCAACCCCGCTCTGCAGTGAACTGGGACATCCTAGATAAGGTTGCTTAGAGCCTCATCAAGCCTGGCCTTGAATGTCTCCAGGGATGGAGCCTCCACCATCTTTCTGTTCATACTCTCTGATAGGGATATATTTTGTTCATCGGTCAGTTAAATGAAAGGTTGCTGGGACTCAGGGAGCAGCAGTGGGATGTAGGTGCATGAACAACAGGGTCTGTGATTCCTGTATTTTCTTCAGCAGCTTAATTATTTCCACATACTCAGGTTTACTGTGGTTCCTGTGGTAGGAGCTCTCTTGTCACAGATTACTGGTTTAAGAACTCAGAGAACTGGTTTGTATCTCAGAGAGCTTAATTGTACATCAAGACAGATGTTTCCAAAGCAGAAGTAATCATTCTAATTTGTACCAATATTTAAGGAGTCCAAACCTCCTCCCCCATGTACGTGTGTAATAGGTGTCTTTCCCATGTGCATTTGCTAGACTATGCAAATAAAATATCTATAATTAGACTAGCACTGAGTAACTGGATGCAATGGCGAATGTTTCAGAGTAGGACTTAGGAGGTGAGAAGGTAAATTGCACATGCTGTAAAAAGATAACTAAAATTCACATAACAATAATTCTGTTAGTGCCTGGAATGGCATGTTTTCAGCCAGCACTTATTCCTTCATTTTCTCCAAAATTCATGGATATCACAAAGATCATGAAGTTCCTTTTTTTTGTGTACTACAACTATCATTGAAACAAAACCGAGTGTTTGAATCCATGAAAAGAGCTCTTTGGTTCTCTGTTTTCATTTAGGCTACACCATATTTAGTCCTTCTTAATGCAACAATAATAAACAAAAGCTGCAACAAAAGTCCTTTCAAAAAAATAGGGAGGAACATAACATAAAGAAACCTCTCCTTTACTTCTAATACACCATATCCATATCTATGTGTTAAATTCTCCTCAGGGCAGCAGGGGGGAGAGGTGCTGATCTCATCTGGGCTCTGTTCCCAGTGTGACTTGCACAGTGTGTAGTCTACCTCTATGCAGGCTCTATCAATGCTGATGCATAGAAATAGATATTACAGAATCACAGAATGGTTCGTTTTGGAAGGGACCTTGAAGATCATCTAGTTCCAACCCCCCTGCCATGGGTACGGACACCTCCCACTAGACCAGGTTGCTCAATGCCTCATCTTGCTTCCTCCAGGAAGGGGGCAAGCTGTTTCAGAGTCTCACCACCTTTACAGGAAAGAACTTCTTTCTACTATCCAGCCTAAATCTGCCCTCTTGCAATTTACATATTAGTTCAAACTCATTTTTTGCTGGCTGTTGTGAATTCTGTGGACTTGAAATTGAAAATCAGAGCCCACTGAAATTAGTTACTAACATTTTAACGAACTGAATAGAATTCAGAGTTTTGGCCCTGAAAGTTTTGGGCAGAGCCTTGCCGAGCCCCCCCCACCTTCTGCCTCGGGTTTCCCTAAACCAGAGCTGAGACCAACTTCGGGCAAAACAGCAGGTTCACAATTTGAATTTAATCTGGTGAAGCAACGAGTGGGAAACAAGAAGTGAAAACTGTCAACTGTGCCCAGATCCATTCAGATCACTTTTAGGGACAGTTTTGATACCAATTTATCCTTGTTATGCAAATTTCCTCCCCGACCGGCTGGTTCCCAGTTATGCATGGGGAGAAACAGTGGCCACATCTGCTTCCCGTTTTGACATTTCAGAGACAAGACATCTGTTTGGCCTCATCCCGAACAGCTTGCTTGCTGCTGATTAACTTCCTCACCCTGCCAGCCCCAGGCTCACTATCTGCTGCGAGGTGTAGATTTTTTAATTTCTCTTTTTTTTTTTTTTTT
>VZTY01030617.1:0-87967 GCA_013400935.1 Turnix velox | reverse complement strand
TCTCTAACTGCTTATAAACCAGAACCTTCACTTCTCTCCAAAGGAGCAGGAAGGCATTGGTTTGTGTGATTTGCAGCTGCCACCCTGCAGCAGCTGCCCTCTATAACTCACACATTTTACACATGTGATAGGGACAGATAAAACCAGGAATTGTTCCATGTCTGGGGATGGGCTTTAAAGCAGCGAGACCTTACCTTAAATGAAAAGAATAAAAGTAAGATCATATAATGTAATGCTAAAGGCTGTAAAAATCTCACTGCCATCTAGCAAGAGTGGGATTTCAGCCGTGCTTACTGCATCCTTTTTTCCTTTAAATGTGACGATCTACTTGCCATCTAAAGCCCAGCTTCAGATTTCTCACTCCCATCTATCCCGTTTTCAGTGAAACTGCAAATTTTTGTCCCTCCACTTTTCTGAACAATGACAGCAGGATTGCACTAGTGCTGCATGTCTGCAACTGCTGGTCACTTTAAGCTCAGTAGCTCTGAAAAATCAAAGTCAGTGTAGCCAAAACTTTAAAAAAGGTGCATGAAAAATTAAAATTTGGAAGTTGGGATAGTGTAGCTTCTGTTAAGACCTTCCCCAGGCCAAGACTTTTTGCCTTTCAAAATGCCAGAATTTATTCACATGTAGCCGTCTCCCTGCAGCCAAGACTATGTTTTGTAGTAGTGATTGCAACCTGGCTGGTAGGGAAGAATGTCCTGGAGTTCTGGCCCATAGCACATGCAGGAGCATTTTTTTTCAGAAATCGAACATTTTGATTTTCCAGTTGCAAGATTTGCAACTTTCAAATTGTTGCCACTGCTGCTGGAACTTGAAGCTTTCAGTGAAAGCTTCTCTTTTATCTCTGGCCATGTCCCAGGCTGAGAAACCCATTCCAATACCCTACATCTCATGGCAGTCAGGGATGTTTCTAGCCCCCTTTCCCCAAGGAAGTTGTTGAATGGTACTGACCCACATCAGCCCTGAAAAAAAATAAGAAATTGTCATATTATCTCATCTGACTCAGATTTGATAATCGGAGCAGATCAGATGTTCTCCAGATCTGGCCACCGAACGCAACCTTTGGTGTTCAGATACTTGTAGATGAATTGGGAAGCCTACTCAGGGATTTGAGGCTGAAAATACTCACCTCTGGTAGTTGTATACTTGTATTTGTTTGTACAATTTGTATCTTTACACTCACAGTCCTAATCCCTGATGCAATTTAAAGAATCTATGGGAGCATGGAAAAGCTACAAATGCAGTGATTTGAAGAAAGTCTTTGAAATATAATTGCTTCTTAGATTGGATTTTTAGCTACACAAACTTTCATTTCTTTGAAATGGACATCACTGCTTAAGTTCAATAATTCATTGACATTGATAAAGACTAATAAATATGGTCTATTTTTGTGATGATGATCATTATTTAAAAGACCGTATTTACTTTGCATGAGAGTAACCTCCTGAAAAAAATCTTTAGGAAACTTCAATTACCATGAGCTAGCTATGAGGGTGAACAGAATAATTAGGATATTGAAAGATTCCTTCTTACAGAAAAGTAGTCACAGTTTATGATTAAATCCTATGACATGAACTTAAGGCAAAGATTTTGGGAACCTGGAAAAGAATTGATTGCAGTGCCACTAGAGTTTGGTTTTTTTGGTTTTTTTAATCTCGTATTCATAATAATACAGTTTTACAAATGCAAATATTCCTAAAACTTTATAAATAGTGCTTTTTCTGAGGAAAACAGTGATTCTTTTTTTTTTGCATTGAATATGTGGTATGAATACTGTGCTGGAATCTGAAGGAAACGGGGACACCTGCAGAGAAATCACCTTTGTTATGGCAAATAGTAGAAAACAGTTTCTCAGTGTTTTCTTTTGAATTGCTATAACTCTACAGCCAGAAGTAATTGTGTTCTGGGATGACTTCACCTGGCTGGTGGGAGGGAAGAGCAAGGAGGCAAGTGCTGTGGAGGAGGCAGCCTGCTCAAGATCAGCAGCTCCAAGTAGCCACATCAGTTTGGGCCCAGGACCACTCTCTGGAGAATGCATTGAGTTGGAAGGGACCTTCAAAGGCCATCTAGTCCAAACCCCTTCAGTAAGCAGGGACATCCTGCACTAGATCAGGCTGCTCAGATCCTCAGCCTTGGCCTTGAATGTCTCCAGGGGTGGGGCCTCCACCACCTCTCTGGGCAATGGTTCCAGTGCCTCACCACTCTCATGATGAAGAACTTCTTAATATCTGATCTAAACCTGCCCTGCTCTAGTTAAATCCCTCGCCCTATTGCTACATGCCCTGATAAACAGTCCCTCTCCAACTTTCCTGTAGCCCCTTCAGGCACTGAGAAGTCGCTGTGAGGTCTCCCTGGAGCCTTCATTTCTACAGGCTGAACAGTCCTAGTTCTCTCTACCTGTCCTCATAAGGAGAGATGCTCCAGCACTCTTATCATCCTTGTGGCCCTCCTCTGGACACTCTCCAAAAGGTCCTTTTCCTTGTGCTGAGGGGTCCAGAGCTGGAGACAGCACTCCATCCACTTTAGGACCCGATCTTTAGCTGGAACCAGCTTGGCAAGGCTGGTGAGTGCCCCGTGAGGGACATGGTGTGAATTTTTTGTCCTTAATAGATGGGTGGCAAGGATGAGCTCATCACAGTCCTCCACACAGGATGCTCAGCTCTCCCTCACTGACCACCTGAGAAGCTGCCTCCCCACATCTCAGCATACATTGCCCACAGGCACACACAGCCATCACCACACATACACAGGACTTCCAGCTGTACCTGACACCTGAAAATTGCTTTTACCCACTTCCAAGTGTTCTGGAGTTTGGCTTTTTTTACTATGTTCTCTTGTGTTAAAAGACACATTTTAGTGACAGTTCTAATTTTTATGTAACTTTGTTTGTTGGTTTGGTTTTTTTTAACATGCAATGTTCTTAAGGAAAAATGAAGTTACAATATAAAAATCACAGCCAAAAATAAAAGGTGTGTTAATATAACTTTTCTATTAGAAAAGACAGCATCTGGGGAAGGACTGTGAAGCAATTACTTTTTACCTTTTGGAAAAGATAAACTAAATCCATTCATCCTATTTACTCATTTTAGGATTCAGCTAAACCATGTAAGGGTATTGTTCCATCACAACAAACCAAAAAAAAAAAAGATAAAAAGGGAGATTACAGTCAAAGAGTTTTCTGAGGGTATAGTTTGTTTTGAAGCACAAGTGTACAACATCCTATTTTCATGCATCCTTGCATATGCTCACAAATAAAATTATTGAAGCACTTGTTTCTAAACAAACGGAAGATTAATTTATGCAAAAAACCAAAACCAAAAAAAGCTGAAGAAAAGCAAACCTAAAAAGCCCCTTCATGATCAGGGAATGCTGCTTGCTCCTGCCTTTAGAATTTGCCTTCCAATACACTGTCTTAATATACTTATACTACTGTACTGCTTAGTAAACAACATCAATATACTCTATTACAAATAAGAAAATTCTAGACCCAGGAAAAAACCCCACTGTGACTGACAGTGCCTCATCATGTCATGTGAAGTGAAGCAGTTTAGGGACACATATATGTACATATATACATGTATATAAAATATTAATAATACACAAAACCCCACTGATCGGGCATGCGTGTGTGTTGACAAGAAAGAGGCATGGAACCTGGTTGCCATGCATGTGTGCTCAGAGCTGTTGCTGAGGCAGAGAACGTGCCCAATAGTCTGGAACCACACTGAAAATCTACTCTTGAGGCAGACTGAAACTCCACTGGAGCCACTCTCCTTTATCTGGTCAATGAACTACATAGCTTTATTTGTGTTTCTTTGTTAGTAACAGCAGAGAAACAAAACCAAACAGGTAATTTTCTGCCTCCTTCCACTCCCTTTTTATAGTCTGAGGGGTCTTAAAATGAAGGGTTAAAAATATTATATCATGGGGCCTGTCGTAGTCTAAAAGTAAGAAGACTAGGAAAGTGCTGTAGAAGCAGACGACAATTTGTGTACAGACAGTATCTGACTACATCTAGAGCAAAGAAGCAGGGCTGGGGAATTACTTCACCCCTTCTTGCTTGGTATCTTATTGATACAGATGCTCTCCCCCCACCTTTTGCTCTGAGGAGAGAGGAGGGATAAAGGACAAGGGATAAAACCAATTGAATGTATCTCCACCAGCTATGTAAATCCAAACCTTACTGAAAAAAAAAAAAGAAGGAAAGTAATCACTTCAAGCTCTTTCCATTGGAAGTCCTCTTCAGGTCGTTCCTGTACACAGTATTTCACTGGTAATACCTTGTTGCCATGTTCTCTGTCTCAAAGCTGACTGAGTGCTGGGCATTGATAATGAAACTTCAAGCATGACATGAAAGTAGCTGATGATTCCTTGTGCCCACCCCCATGCAGTGCCTTGGGCTGGTAGGCCACAGGCAGTAACATCTCTTAAGACAACTAAATTCTAATGCAGGAGTCAGGGACATCACCTCTAGGCCCACGTTTTACACTCATTTTTTTGGGGGTCATGAGCCACCTGTATATATGAGCCCACCTAATGTGTGCTTGTGGTTTGTCTTCATTATTTTAGGTTATACACAAGGGTATGGAAGTTCATGCCTAGCATTGACATTTGGTGGCAAAGCTACTTAATGGGCACAAAAGAAGCATTTCTAGTATAAAAACAACACTGTGTGCACATCTTGTGAAGGAAACTATCTTCACAAGCTGGTGTGAAGGCACAAGAATGAAAAAGTGTGTATTTGTAATTCTTCTGACTTCAGTGTTTTTGCTTTTGACTTAACACCTGCCAAGTGAAACGAGGAGAAGAAATCCCATGTGCCTGTAATAGTGCATGAATATAGGAAATATATATCAAGTATAGATGTGCAGATCAGGACAAATTTGCCTTGGTACAGGCAGTTGTGGTGCCATTTCATCTCCTTGCAGACACTTGTGAATGGAGAACATGTAGCTGTGACAAGACTGCTAGTCTTGGTAGTTATCTGATTGTGTTTATTGGAAAATATCAATTTCTTATGCAGAGTGGAAGGATTTATACATTAAGTTCATAAAATGGGTTATTTTTTTGAATGCTTCTCAGGAAGTACTGCAGCACCCATGATAGATTTTTATGCCTCTGTATAAAAGTAGGGAAAGAAATTAACTATTTGGAAGAGAAGGTCAAGGAGAAGGTTTTTAATTTTTTTTTTTCATATCAGCTGCATATGGGGTTAAAATTTATTTGTCATAGAAGTTTTTATGCTAACTGAAGTCACAGCATCCACAGTGAAACCTGCCACATGGATTTTTCTGCACTCCATTAAGTGCTGCAGCCACTGGTCTCCACTCAGCAAATCACTGGGTTTTTTCAACCAGAAGATTTGTTCTGCTAAAGTAGAAGTAACTTAAAGCACACAGTGAAATGATTTAATGAACAGAAAGCCAGAGTTCTCAGCACCTCTGCCCCACTTGGTCCCTCTTCAAATAGCGAGTGACAGGAGAAGGGAAGAAGGCTACAGATTATGACTGGTTAGTTGAATTCAGCTCCCTGCTTTAAAACTAATTAAAAGTCCAACACTTACAAGCAGAAGCACAAAATGTACATGAAGATATCTTCTGTGTAAGCAAAATTGGACAATTTTTTATATGCAAGTGAGAGATAGGTGGATATTTCCAGCAACATGAAAAGATGAAAAATGTGCATAAGACGTTCCTCACATGTATTTCTAACTAGTGGTTTTCTCAACTCCATGTCATATTCTTCTAAATTACTATAATTTAAGAAAGGAGGGAAGAAAAACTGAATACATTGTAAATTGTTTATGGAGAGAGAAGAGGGATTTTTGTAATGAAAACTGGGGTTTTATTGGACCAGGAGAGAAAACATTTATTCAAAGAAGAGCCAACAATACCCTGTTTCTCTACATTAAAGTCAATTCATACTTCACAGAATATATTACAAGGGCCTTTATCTCTTTGTTATACCTGCTCACCTGCTCAGTGACACCTGTAAGGTACCCTTGCAGGAGGAAGCATTCTACTCTTACCACCAAACAACTCAGGACCCTAGCTGCCAGTGGTCATCTGGGATGGTCCCTCCATCTTTAGTTTAATCTTCCCAAAAGAGGCAGATAATATCAGTAAGTCAAAAAGCATACACCTGGCCTAACAGCCCTGCTCTCAGGGTGCTAAGAGGGCCACTCTTGGCCACTGCTGCCTATCCTGTTCTAATTCATGTGGTGCATCCTGTGCATGGTTAACAGTTTTGGCATGGGAGGTATGCAAGAAGCATCATAGCTTTCAGCTATGAGACTACAAAAGCTCCTATCTACATTACTAAAGGTTTCTGGTGATCAAACATTTTCAGTAAAAACTTCAGGGCTCATTTTAGAAAACTGAGTTGCAACACATGCTACCAAAAGAAAAAAAAAATCTTATTGTGTGGAAGAAGGTAGCTGAATGTTTGATTCTCTTGTTGACTTTTACTGTCCAGCTGACTTGTGCTTTGTTGCTGTCATGGTTTGTGCAGCTCTGGTAACACAGCTGTGGAGGCTCGGTCTGTGCCAGAGGAGTTTTTTAACTCATGTGGAAATGGTGCTCCCCTCGAGTGATGTGGGAGGAGAATTCATACCTGTCCTGGCTGTGGTAGCCACACATGTTGCATTCAAAAGGATCGCGGAAGCCATGGCAGCCCATATGGATGGTGTACATCACATGATCCAAGAAAAGGACTCGACAGTGTTCACACTTGTAAACTTTCACTTGCTCCCCATTACTACTGATTACCTTGAAAGCATCCTGGGAATTGTCAGTTCCTGCCTTCAAGAGGTCATATTGCCTGCTTTCTTCCTTTATAGAGATACCATTTCTTGCATGGGGCCCTATGTGGTTTGTTAGGTAAATTAAACCGCCACGTTCCTCGTTATTGCTCTCTGTATCTGTGGAGTCGTGGCAGCTGTTGCTGGGAGAGGCATCTCGTTCAGAGGAAATGGATTTGGCTTTGGAAAGCAGCAGCAAGTTTTCCACTGTACTGTCCTGAGCTGTGTGGTTGGAGCGAGCCTGAGGGTCCCCAAGAGATTTGTGAAGTTGATACATGGGGCTGATCACAGGCACCACCTCAGAACCACCTGGTGGAGTCTGAACAAGGGGGCGCAGGGACTCTGCCCCCAGGTAACTGATGGCATTATTGATGGCCTGGTCCATCACGTGCGTCTGCATCATCTCATTCTCCTTCTCATAGTTGGTGGTGGCATCATATGGAAGGTCAGGAAGACATTTCTCACCTGCACAGGAAAATGGTTAGGAGTTAAGCTGATTTCTATGTAATTAAGGAGGCAAACATCCTGAATGATTGAAACTGCAACATGAGAGAAAACAGTTGATCAAATCCACCTTTGAAAATCACCCAAGGTAGTCACAGTTCTTTAATACAGCAGAAAAAATGTCTTATTTGTGTTTGACATTTTTAAGGCTACAAAATAACTTGAGGTCTTTGGAAAAACAAATGAGTGGAAATAGATTCTGGAAACATGGAAAAATGTCCGGTTTGTGTTTGACTTCTTTTAGGCTACAAAATAAAAAAAAATCAATGGAAACAGATTCTGGAAATACAGAGATTCGTATGAGATGGAAACCAAGCACTTTGTCCTCTCTCCTATCTAGTAGGACTCCCTCGTTGTGCCTCCTAAGACACGCTGTTGGGGTTAATGAAGGCAGTGTACATGCACAGTTATGGTGAGCCTGGCCTTTGTTTTTCACGGCATAAAGCATATTATAAATATTTTTTGCTAAAATATTACAGTTTTAGACTGAAAATTTAATGTTTTAGTTTTACGTCATCAGTTCCTCACAAATAGCCCATATCAGCAATGTAGTCATTTTGAGGAAAAGTCAACAAAACCATAACTTTTCATACAACCACTTCCCTCCTCCACTAGTTTTTTTAAATAAGCCTGGTGAAGCACAGTACCAGGACTTACTCATATAGCACAGATGCTGATTTTATTAGCCCAAACAACCTTCTCAAACTGTGTAAAGCATCACTGATATCATCAGGTTTCTAATAGATTTGTGCAAATGCAAAAAGTTTGAAAATTCCCACAGATTCCTAAGGACTACCAATAACATATCACTTACAGTCTGGATAGATTTTCCAGCTGTGCAGTTCAAATTTCACAAATGTCTCTATGAGGTACTGTCACCATTTTCCAATCAACATGACATTTCCTTGTGGGTCTTGGGAAGTTCTAATCTTAGTAAATGAAATGCTAATGGGAGCATGGAAAACTTACCCCAATATGTGAAAATTAACATTAGTAATTTCCCACCCAGTTTCTACACAAATTGACTGTTCAGAGCCAGTGAAGAGGCCAGAAAATGTGTGTTGTATGTGGCCCAGAAGTTGATCTGCTCTTTATTATACACAAAATTTCAGGCATTCAGAAAGCAAAATTTCAAGAGCAGTTTCCTGCATAATACTTGTTTTAAGGTGGCATAGCCAGTTGGTACATGGTCTGTGAGGATCATAAAAAAAATTTGATTCCAACCTCAACTGTCTGAAACAGACACAACTTGAGGTAGGCAGGGATCATTCCTGTATCTGGGCAATACAGGTAATACTTGCACTCATCAAAAATAATATCTCATTTCTGTGGTTATTACAGCATAAGTAAACTGATAATGTTTTGATTCACTTTGAGCTTCGCACTCCTCAGGGTTCTGCAGCAGGTACCTAAATAGTAAAAATGCACTTGGTGCTTTTTGCTTTTTTTTTTTTTAACTCCCTTTTCTTTGATGCCTATTGTCTTGAAACGATAACATCACCTGAAGTTTTCACTCTCTAGTTTGGATGACTGAGTTCTACTCTCATATGTGGAACCCACTCCAGTTTGGAAAAAAAGGGAATTTTACAGGTGAACACTTGCTCTTTTTGAAAGGTGAACATTTGCTCTTTTTTTTCCTTTTGAAAGAAATTTTGCCTTGAGAATGAGTACAGCAGTAGAGAGTCTCCCCTTTATGTAAAAGATGCCATTTGCTCCTTCTCCCTGGAATTAAGCTTGGGGACTGGGATGACATGATAATCTACAGGAGAAATAAACATCTTTTATTACCCAAAAACTCTCCTGACCTTTTAAAGATTAGCAAATTTCCATAAATATCTGCTGTCAGTAGGTTTTCTTCCTACATCTCACTCTGAACAACTAACTGACAGGAAACTCTGCCCTCCTAATACTCACAGTTATTCATGGATAACATATAAGACACTTGCTAGTACCTTTTAAATTTTAACGTATCTTGTCTTCCAGGACAGTGTCTAAATGAATTAGGTGTGCCTCACAGAGCTGATATATTTTTTGGTAACTACCACTAACACATCTTAAACCCTTTTATAAGCATAAGCATTTTTTAACCTTGAATACCTCCTCAAATTGTTGCCTTTGGTCTTGAACACAACTCTGGACTTCCACCCTTTAGTGTCCTCACTGGAATTTGGAATTTATTTGACATAAACTGGGCGGTTTTGGCTTGAATTTTGACTAAAGACATTTATAATGTTTGTCTCTTTTTGAAAGACTTGAGTTTTCTTTAATTGCCTCCTACAGACAAAGAATTGTAGAAGAATCTAACTAGATTTGAGTATATGCTGTCTTCTGATCTCCTACATCTTTATTCATCTAAGACTAACTTTCTAGCTAACAAAAAATTTGGCTGTTACAGAACTGATCTAATGACTACTTGATACAGACTCTCCAAAGAGGTCAATATGTATGTATCATCCATTTTTTCATTGTTAAGAAAAAACCCAAGCCTATTAGGTGCAAATGGGCATGAAGTTTTTGCATCATTTGTAGAATATATTCAATGATCTTTTCATTCGGGTATTGTTTTCAGACATTCAACTACTATTTCCATAATAGTTTTAGGCTGTTAAAGGATACAGGGGTGAATAATATTATCCAGCCTATGCATAAATATTCACAAATGCTTCCACATCAATATGCCTAGATCTGGATATTATCCAATATATTAATAAAATAATCCTAAAAGCATGGTCAGATTCTTTTCCAATAGGAAATTTTTATTCCTTCCTTAGGTTTCTAAGGTCACTTCAAGAGCCAGCCCAGACCTTCTAATAATCTGGTTCACAAACTTTCAAAAAATACAAGAAAAAGACTTAAAATTGATCTCCAGGTGCAGAAAATTAAACATGCAGACATGCTGGATAAGTTTGGTTGGTATTTTTTTTCCCCCAACACATCACTGTATTTGATTCTATAGAAATGGATATTGCTAATATTGTAAAACAAGTAAAATGATAAAACAAAAGTAAAAAATCCTGCTTTTGGGGGCTTTGTTTTATTTTAATTTTTAGGAGACAGCAAACGTTTAACTCTTACCAACAAATTTCTGAGGCATAGAGCTCTTACGTTTGGCGACGTTACTTGCTAGTCTATCCAGCACGAGGGATCTTTCTGACCCTATCTTGCACAGGTCTTCAGCCATTTCACTCTGGTTAGTTTCCTCTTTTATGACTGAAATCAAATGACATCAGAAGGGTTAGGCATGCCTGTTCCATTTTAATGGAACTATTCTTCAGGTTATTGTTTCTCTTTAGCTCCCAACTAGGTGGGAAGAGGAGATCTCCGTGATAGGCACAGGAGGAGTCTGACTCCTGGTAGCGAAAGCCCTCACACTGACAAATCCATGTCTGTGTTCATGTGTCCCTCAGTTAGGATACCAAAATGAGATTACAATTACAAGGTGTCTGCCTGTGTGTAGTGTAATCACTCCACCCTTGTTCTACAGCCACTCTGCATTTCCATGAATAAATTACACCTTAACATTACTGTGGACATGAATCAGTTCATTTTTTATACCCTGCTGCTGTCAGTCCCACCCATCCCTCTGCCCCTCTCCCAGTGGAACTCCCTTTACAACCATTGCTTCTTGATCAGGGACAATGGACAGACTTCTCAACTCCAGCAGTTGGAAGATGTATTTACAAGCTACATCAGCCCTTTCCCCTTTTTCCCTACTAAATATTGCTAAAATTCCTTGATGCAAATTTGGACTTTAAAGGCCAATTTAACCTTAGTTGCTAAAGTCACACTGCTAAAGTGGGGCACTGACTTCCAACACCCAAGACATTTCCCAGCTTCATGCTGCTGCTGTTGAAGCTCTGTAGGATTAGAAAAGAGCTTAGCTATAAGGCTCTAGGAAAGGGAGATTATTTCCCTTTCACAACATTTCCCTGCAGTACTTTCCTGCAGGAGCAGAAATAATGTATGACAGACACACTGTCAAAACAACGACAATGAAAAATATATGGAAAGGTATTTCTGAGTTCCCTCCTCTAAAAGAAAGGTGATACGCAATGGTTTCTTTTGGCCTCAATTTTCCTGAGGATTGCTTTATTGTTGGATTGACTCCTTTTAGGTATGAGAAGGGTTCACAGAACCCATTACCACAGTACCTTTGTGTTTCTCACTACTTGAGAACATGACATTCCTATGGTATATTCTTTTGGCAACATACTATTATAAAAGGATGATTGTTTAATTGTTGCCAAAAGATGCAAAATCAGGGTCAGGTGAAGTGTCCTGGACCACAGTAACCCACACCACCAAAAAGGAAACTGGTTCTTGAGTCCCTGATGCAGAAAAAGTGATGATGACAGTAACAGGGAATCTTAAGGAATCTTGAGTCCCATAAGATGCTCAGGATTGTGACCAATACAAGATATAGGCACAATTTGGTCATCAAAATCCTAATAAAAAAATGCACACCAGCAAGTGTCTTGTGCTGTCCCTGACTTCCAAATAAAACTTTTGGAAGAAACTTGCAGGGTATATTTTAAAGCAGCCTGTTCAGGGAAACAATGACTGAATTTTTAATTAAAAGTTGAAGTGACCAAGAAACCAGCTTTCTAATCAGTTCAAGAGAGGGTAGCTGTCAAACTTTTAAGATGGCAACTTTAAAATTGGCTATTAAAAACATCCCCAAAACTGGCTAAATTGTATTACACACTGGTTTTCAGTATTGGAAAATGGCATGCCCTGAAATTTGCCACCAACAGATAACAATTTTTCTATAATTTGATGCCTGCTAATTGAAAAATTAAAAAATATATACCTTTCCAAGTGCAAATCTGCAAGTGATAGAAGAAATTGTCACTGACCCTTTTTAAACTTCAGAAGCTAGTTCTATTCTTATTTTATATGGGTCCATCTCACCAGATATCAACACGCTTCCCTTCAATTCAAATGCAAAACTCTAATGAATGTCTCTAAAAAGGAGAATTTCACTTGAATGGTGAGTCCTGTGAAAACAAGAGTTTTGCCATTTGATTCAGCAGGTTCCCAATTTCATAGTGAACCTCCATCTTTTAAAGAAAGCAAACAAAAGTTCAAGTATAAATACAATTCCCTATGATACAATACTCTTCTATGCTGGATCCTTTCCTTACTTATGTACTTTTCCAACTATATTTGTTAGCTTTACAAGCTATTCTATATATGCATTAAAAATCTCAGAAGGACACTCACTCATTGTCAACTGTTTCATTGTATGCTTTCATCTTTGAAGTTATGAGGGAAATAAATAATGTAAACACAGAAAACTTTCATGTTTGCAGTGAAGCAGAATAGACTGTTTAGAATAAAAAAAAAAATAGGAAAAAAGACAGGAAAGTTTTATTCTTAGAAAAACGAGGAATTAATTTAATAACTGAGTACTAGATTTTTTTCATTTTAAGAGACAATTTTTGGCAGGATATGAGGTCTAAACCCAGAAGCCATTACTTTAATTTTTTTTTTCTAATTTTCAATAGCATTACTATTATATCAAATATGGAGACATATATATATATATATATATGAGATACCTTCATTATATGCCAGGAAGTAGTGCTTCCAAGCATTCATGAATTCCCCAAACTTTTCATCATACCGAGATATTAGCTATTCAGTCCTAAGCTAGTGTAAACACTCCTGTCATGATTTTCTATAAATGAATGTCCATCTCTAAAACTGCATTATATCTTATTAAAGTTTTTGATGCCTTTTTTACTTATTAAGACTTCATTTGTAGTTCAGCTATCCATTTTTTTCATAGATTTTCATGTACTGTATGCCTTCAAATCCATATGCATGACTCTGAAAGTTCAAATCTGGACGTATTATTTGCTTCTCATCCCATCATTTCTTTGAGGAGTAGGTATTGCTGCTGCCTACTGTACACTACATTGAGGGGATTTTTTTGTATGGCTTTTTAGTAGGATCAATCCCAAACAGATCTTTAGGATTTTGTTTAAAAAAGTCCAAACCATAATATCTGCTTGCTTTATTACTAGGTATAGCTTTAGATTTTATATTCTCCAGGAAATGGACTTTGTAAGACCAGTCTCTCAGAGCTCCTCTCACAACACAACAACTGCTTATCTCTCTCTGGTCTTCTTTTAAAGGGGATATTGGGAGAAATGGTGTCAACAAATTATTAGCCCTTCCTGACCGTCTAAATCAAACCAGCGAAATTAAATGCCTCTGGCTTTATGTCCTCTGGCTTGGAAGAGTGAGATCAAAGAGAGATGGGTCACCCTAGTTAGATGAGCTGGTTCCTTAGGTTGTGCCTGGGAAGAGCAGAAGATGTGTAATGCAAGAGATACTGCAGCCCTACCTAGAACACTGATATTAAGTCTTTATTATGAATATATCCTAAAGAGTGCTGTGATGTAGATCCCCAAGCAAAAAGGAAAGGTGGTCAGATGGTGTCTTACTGCCTTGAGATGGTGAACTGAAATTTTCTAGGTCTGAGAAGTATTTTGCTTCATGTGTGTGCTTTACTTTGGCTTTTTGTTTGAGCTAAACAAAAGGAGGCAACAGCTGAAAATTTATCAAATATGGAGTAAGTCAGGATGCAGTATCATACATATGAGGTATATGTGTGCCTCCCCAGTGCAAAAGATGCCACAAATGGTACTACTGTTCCTTTTGCACTCCTGTATGTCTTAATCCCCAAATGGATGCATTTATTACCTGAATAAAGGCTGCTTGAGATATTCATGGTTTGCAGGTAGTTATGGCAGCGTTCTTTATGTTCTTCCAAAGAGCTGCGCTGCTTATAGCTGCGACCACAGTATCCACACTTATGTGGTTTGCCAACTGGAGAAAACACAATTAATTGAAAGATTCAGATGAGGTATTCAACAGCATATTAATAATGGCAGGAACAACAGGAGAAAAGCCCACTCCTAAAATAAACCTGTGCAGTGGAGAATTGCGAAATATTTTGTCTATTAAACAAACAAACAAACTCCAAACAAAGCATATGCATGGGAAACCAGTTTTATATCTTCAGATCAACAGGATAGTTTTGTGTGTGCTGCAAGCTGATTTCAGGTTATTCATATCAGATAAGGACTGCAACATTGAATCTTCAAAAACAGCATCTACAGAAGTTAGGAAGTAAGCCACCTTCAAAGAACTGATCATGGCTGCTTTAGTGCTTGGGTCACACAGAGGCCTGAGGGGAAACTGGTAGTCTTGGTAGAGACACCTTCCTACAACTGGATGTCATCTCTGATGTATCCAGAAGCAGATTTACTCCTTTAGGAAAATTTTTTTTCTTATTACACAAATCCAGATATAAGTAATTCAAGGAATATTATAGTAAAGGTATAGTTTAATGAAGTTCTGGACCTGAATTTTCTGTGCTAGCATGACAGGACTTACTTTAAGTGTAGTTGTACGATTTCATATACATTTTGAATTTTGTTTACAATTTCTCAGGTGAAAATCAGACTCAGGCATCCAATTTGTTCTGTTATGTTCTGTTATGCAACAACTTATCAAAATCTACATTTTCTGCTGCAGAATCCTCAGTGTTTGCCAAAACTATCTAGATATAATTTCATATGTATACAAAAAAAATCATTAAAAATTTGAAGTCACAAATATCAGTAACATGGAGAGGGAGAAAAACAGTATTCTAAACATGTGCTTTCCTGAATTGGGCCAGGACTGAGTAAGAGAAGTGGAAGTTGTTTTGCACATATGGGACCACTACTGGGGATCTTATTATTCAATATGTGTGCAAGAGCACTCCCTTTCTGCCATTCAGAACTTGGTCCCAAAGCCAACTTTGGCAAGGAAAGTTACCTGGGCAGTTCCAACAGTGTATTTTGGAGGTCTCTTAGCCAAAAAACAATTTAAATTTCCATCTTAGCTAGAGAAACTAGATGAGACAATACTCTGTTTTAAAGGCACTTTAAAGGTGCTACATTGGTTTTGCTTCACAAAAGGTATTTGATTATGTTTTCTGTCAAACGAGATGTTTGTGGTATGGAGAGGCACAGCTATTCAAAAAATATTTATTCAGATCTCCATATTACTGTTGAGACAAAACGATTAAAAAATCTAGTAGAATTGTCTTTTTGGGAAGATTATTATTGTTCTCTCTCCACCCTTCTCACCCTCTGTCTGGTAAAGTGCTTGTAATAACACGGTGCAAGAAATAACTATTGCTAAATGTTGTAGGTGGTGCTCATTCCTTAGGTCAAGAATGATGATGACCAGACTGGAAGTTTTTGAGAATTTATGACTCAAAATTTTATATATGGATAATCCCTGTATGTGGATAAACACTATCCAAGCCCTAAAACATGCATCAGCTTCAATTCTTGTTTATAGTTCCATGAAATGGTTTACTCACATGAATCTTGTAAGATGAAACCCTAATACAGGAACATTTAATTAGCCAAGGCACATGGGGAAAAAAAAAACCCAGTTCTTCTAGTGTAGAATCAAGAGCATGAGTTTAGTCATTTCTCTCTTGCTACAACACTGCTGCCAGCTCACAGCTTTGTTAAACTCAACATGGGGCTACTCGCCTTCCCAGGATGAGAAGACCTCTCAGGCTTGGTGGCCATGAATGCCCCTGTTTCCTCAAGGGGTGAAGTGACGAGTGCCCTGGGCAGTCTCACATTGTCACTTACCTGAGTGAGTCCTCAGGTGTCCAGTGAGAGCATCCCTGCGACGGCAGGCATAGTTACACAGGTGACACTTGAAGGGCTTCTCACCTGAGTGCAGTTTTATGTGGCGCAAGAGGTTGCCCTTTTGTGTAAAGGAGGCTCCACACTGATTGCACTGGAAAGGGCGTTCTCCTGCAGGGAAAAGTAGAAAATATGTGAGAACAAAAAAATCTTATGTGCTAACAAGAGAAAGACTTCAGTGAGAAAGTTGTTTTCTCACTGCTGCTCTATGACTTCCACCGGCTGCAGGTTTGATATAACATGAGGCTTTCAGACTAAACCTGCCAGTTTCTTAATGCTTCACTGGCTGGGTCAATTTGATCTGAAAATCTAATTTTTTTTTCCTAAATCAGAATGGCACATCACAATGCAAATTCAAACTCATTTAAATAAAGTGACTGCAACATTTTGTGTTGAAGAGCCACTCTTCCTGATCAGCAGTTTTGGAATAAACCAATATCCAATTTTGCATGTTGTGGCATTTGGTAGGGTTTTTAATGGGGCTTTTTTCAAAGGGTCTTTAAAATATGCCACTGAAGCAGCAAAATAAAAAGGAAACTCATTAAAAATGCATTTCAGGATCACAAGTTCATTTCAGCGTTACATTCTTATATTTAAATGAAAGGCACTTCATTATAACAGTTATAATAACTTCTTTTCATTTACATTTTCCCTGTATTTTCCCTTTCAATTTCTTCTCCATTACCTGTCTGTCCCTAAGCAGCCAAATCGGGAAAGAGAAAGAGAAAGAGAGAGAAAGGCTAAAATCACATAAGATAGTGCAAAAGAAACCCTGCACTTTCACGCCAGAGTCCCAGCCCTTCTCTATTTCAGGGATGCACAGAGGAGCTGCGCAAATGGGCCTTGCTGTCTACTCTTTGGACAGACACAGGGAAAAACCTGAAAAGACATAGTCCTTAATTGTGTAAACTACTGCCAGTTATCAAGGAAGCAAATTAATTAGCCTTTGTGAAAATTAATATGATTGTTGCTTGATTTTTAGTGCTGTTTTAGGTATGTTTAAAAATTTAAGGTAGATGAGGAATTTTCAGTTGTGGGGAAAATAATATGTGCTTCCAGTTGTACCAGATAGGACTAAAGAGAAATTTATACAAGAGAACACTCTATCAGCAGGAACTATACCCCCGTTTCTCCACTGCCCTCAAATGAGTCAAACCAGCCTTTGAAACTCAGTTGCTCAATTCTGGTTCTTTTAGGCAGCAATGTTACATTACTATAATACATTGCCAATACTAGAAACAGCACAGAGATGTTCTATTCTCAGTGTAGCTTCTTTAAATATAACAATAATTCTGAATGTAAAATTTCAGTGCTGAATGTAAAAAAAAAATACAAGCGAAGCAGTTACTTTCTTCTTCTTACTTCCTCTTACTTAACCATCATGTATTATTTTGCACATCATTTTGCCATCTTGTATGTCTGTACATGTGCATATATGTGCAGCACCATCCCAACCCACAAATCTGCAAACTCTACCATCAGGGCTGTCAGTATTAGCATGCAGCCAACAGTAAAATGAATCTACTTTAGAGCAAGGTATTTTCCCTGGGGAAACAACTTCATGCAGGTCCTGTTGTGCCAAACAAGTTCATTTCCTTTGCCTATCAAGTAGCTGTATTCATCTAAAGTAATCTGCAACTTGTGTTAGCCTCACAAGGTTGTGCAATGCACTTCATAAGCCATGCACAGTAAGTACTAAGGGGAAAAAAGAAAATGGCTAAGAGTTTGTCTGCTTTACCTCATAATTTCAGAAGTGGACTAAAACAGTAACGAAGAAGTCAAGTTTTGTCATGGCAGACACCAATTAAGAAGAAATGGTTAATTCTTACTAAATAGCTTTTTCTAGCACTCATTTCTGAGTGCTCAGAGGAGCATAAGAGGGAGAAAACAAGGATTGTAAAAGCATTCTGTGAAGGAAATGTAAAGCAAATTAAGAAGAGAATTATCTCCAACCTACAGCTCTCACACTGACAGGGCCAAATCTTGCAATGAGTGAAGACAGACGGATGGAGCATTTCAAATGGACCTGTTGCACATCAAACATTTCTACAAAACTTAAAGTGGGAGCAAAGCTAAGGGAACCTGCACTCACATTGCTGTACAAGGGAAAGGACATCACCACAAAAAAACACTGAAATTATGTGTAGCTTGGCCAGACTTTGGTCATCCATGCTGCAACTACCAAAGTGGGGAATGCCTGCTTCCTGAGCCCAGCAAAATTCCCAGTCTTCCTGGGATGGAGTCAGTTGCTGAGGGAAGGTTATAGGGTTGTGATGTTATCCCCCACCAAGACAGGGAAGGGACAGGAAGAAAAATAAAAAATACATGATGCAGCTTTTGTTTAAACAGTCAGACCAGCTCTGAACAGCACACGTCTATCCTGGGCACAGTAAACTGGGCTACATGCAGAGTGTGTAGCTGTGGGTGAACATGGGCCCAAGAGCAAACACTGCAATAGGGACCCTCAGCTGAACCAGCCTCGACTGCAGTGATGTGCAAGCCTTAGAGGAAGCATGAACCTGGGATACTCATTCAGTGAAGAGGAAAATCATTTCAACTGAAATCTGTCTCATTTCTTAAACAGTGACAAAACAATCTAATACTCAAGGCATGCATAGTGCCTTTTTTTTTTTAAAAAAAAAGAAGCTAATTCTTAAGTGAGCATTAGTTTTCTAAGTGAATTTGAGATACTCAGATGCAACAAACAAGACACAAGTAAACTACTTGGTGACTTATATGAAAGGAGTGTACATAAAATGCACACACACATACATTAGCACACATATATACAGACAGCCACATGCAGACACAGAGATATGTACACTGAGCAAGTGAAGCTTGAGTCTGTATCCTGAGGTGTGAGCGCCAGGGTATAGGAATAGGTTTCTCTCTCCTTCTTAGATTTCTTTTCTCTAAACACCAAGCAAGGCAGCAGCAAGCTGGAGAGAATCAACGTGCTGAAAGCCTTGGGGAAGGGAAGTGATGGAAATTGGGCATCTGTGAGTGGGATATGCACCATAAAGGGGAGCAACAGGTAAGGTACTAAGAAGCCAGTATTATACAACTGCTTGCAGACAGGAGGGGGCAGAAATATCAGGTGCTGCTCTGCATATCTGCACTTGGCAGGTGTATTCATTAAAAGTAATTATGCTTTTTATCAAGACAGGCAGTCATTATATTTTGGCACTTTAGTGTGCTAGAGTTTTGTTCACTTATCAAACATTTACTTAAGGAAACCCCACTGCATATGCAGGTTTTACATGAATTAGCAGCAAAGTAATTCGTTTGTGAGTCTCATTCCTTCACTGGGCATGTATTGAAACAGGCTTTGGTGTAGTCAGTTAAATGTGTGTAATGCTATATTCCATATCTACTTTAATTTTCACAGCACAGCTGAAAGGAAAAGCAGTCCTCATGACGTCTCTTTAATTTAAACTCTCAGCTCTGAGCCTCCACTCCTTTGCCAGCCTCTGAAGATCTTCCTGAGCTCACCTGAAGAGACTGCTCAGGAGAGGAGCTGAGGGTTAGGAGTTAAGGAAAGCAAAGAATTTCTTTCCAAGGAAGGAGCCAGGGGCAGACCTTCACACCCTTTATATTTAGGTGTATAAAGGGATGCCTACTGAGCAAAAGAGGGGAGGGCTCTTGGGATGGTGCAGAAGTCTCAGAGTGACAGCCATTCAGCACCTTTGGCAGGTACATGAGTCCCACTGCCAGGCAGGGAATTTGGACAGCAGGAACCTCTGAGAACCAGTTATGTCTTTCCCAATAATAATTATCTGCTCTTCCCTGACAGAGGGATATATCATACTGAACTGCAGAATACTTGGAAGGAGGCAACGTAACAGCATTGCTAACTACAACCGGAACTGCTTCTGAAGATGGCTAACCCACTGTACACTAGCAGATCACATCCATCCAGAGTGTGAACAGCTACAGATATAATGACAGACATTACCAGTGGGGGAATGGATGACACTTGGGGTATGTTCATGGATCTTCTCCTTTAAACTCCTAAAACATTCTGCTAACAACACTCCTTAGTTCTTCTGGGGAAATGATTTAAGCATGACTGGGAAGATGTGGTGGAAAGCATCTCTGTATTCACCAGCACAGCTATTTCATTGGAATCTAAGCATTGGATAGGTTGCTCTTACCTAAAAATACATTTAAGAACCCTTCATGTTTGAACAGACATGTAAAAACACAAAATACTTCATTCATTTCTTAAGTAACAATAGTATAGTTCTTCTCCCTTGACTACAGGTGGCCTTGGTGTTTAGACTGAAAACCAAATTTTTAGACAGCTTTTATCAGGTAAGCTGAGACTCACCAGAATCTTTAGTACTTTGTTTCAGCCTCTTCATTTTTTGCACTCTGCAAGACTATTTAGAATTAGAAAATTGAAGCAAGGGGATTCACAATCACTATATAATTAAAAACCATCCCTATGGAGCACAAAATCTTTAAATGCCTCTTTTATTGTTCCAGTGGGAACCCTTTAGACTTGATTTGACCAGTGACAGCTCTTGTTTTTACCTAATGAAACATCTGACATAAAATTAACACCTTTTTTTACTAAGATTGCCAGGTCCCTTAGCATTTGTTTGGGCACTTCCATGATCATTTTTGGAAACAACAGAACTGGCTTGATTTTGGAGTTAGCCACAGATGGGTTTTTCTTCATCAATTCTTAGAAATTTCTTGGAAATTAAAGAAGATTTTTTTAATTATTTCAATTTTACATGTAACTTCAAACTAAATAAACGGCACAGTTTCTAGCCAAGAGACGACTATGATCAAGAAGAAATCTCAGTTCCTGTGCTGTCTGAAATGGCATAACAAAATAACCAAGTTCAAAATACCCACTGATACTGCATTACCATACAAGAGGGAAGATATGCACAGTACAGAGAATAAATTTTAGTTCCTAATATGACAACAATTCTTGTCAACTAAGGGAAAAACTGTCAGGCCTTACCAGTGTGGCTTCGCTTGTGAACCATGAGCACATTGGGACCGATGCAAATTATCCCACAGATATCACACTTTAGTTTTCCATTAGGAAGTCGTATGCCTCCAACTCCTGACATAGCCTTGCTGCCTGGGCCATTGTGTGAACCATTCATTTTCTCCCCCGAGGTATCAAGCATTCTTAAATCCTCTGCACATTCTTCCCCATTCATTTCACAGGCACGCCCATTCTCTTCATCACTCTGAGTCTCTATTTTAATATTACCAGCTGAAAAAAAACAATACAAGATGCCACTCAGTTTTGTTGCAGAATAAACATCGTGGCAAAGAAACAATCACATCAAAGGAAAAAAATTCAAAACAGCAAAGGAGATAGATAAATTCTAAACAGCATGTACAGTATATCTAAATAACAAAGTCTATAAACACAACTACATTTCTATGGGCAGTGAGATGACTTGGCAACACAATGAGCAGCACAATAGTGAAAATTGGTAAGACAAATACAAGGCATCCAGGGAGCTGGGAACCCAAACAACGTGGCAAGTTTGTTCCTTGGTCAGTTGGAATTTTTTGCAAACATTGATTTTGGCAATGCAGACTAATGGGAATGAAACTTACACTCAAAGCACTTCACTTGGATTGGCTCAAAACAATTGTGAAAATAAGTCATCAAAGACATTAAATGAAAATCTACTGAAGAAGCAACATTCTCCACTTGTCAGGAAGATCCCAATTATTGCACTGAAGCAAGTACTAGGTTTTCAGTTCTATGGGATAAGCAAGTACAATGGGGAAAACAGAAAGTACAAATGCACATAAAGAAACCAGGAGAAAGAATTTAAGAGCAAGAACTATCATTACAAAACATTATAGGACTCATAATTGTGTTTTCATGAAAGCAGGATTAGAATCTCCAAGTATGAGGACAGGATCTCTAAAGTCACAGTAATGTTATGGAAAAGAGCCAAGATTCAGATCTGTTAAAGCCAGTATTCATTCTCCACAGAACTGTATAACATTTTGTGTAGAATAAATAATCTTTATGGTTATTCTCCTTTTTTGCTAATCTGATGATTTTGGTGAAAAAAATAGTTCATTAGGCCAAAAAAGAATATTTTCTTGTCCAAATCTTCATTTCAGTAGAAAACTCCTTCCTTAGCCTCCCCTCAAAAAGGAAAGCATTTACTCTAGAGGCTGAACAGAGAAGGGGTCTGTTTCAGCCATTAAAGGCCAAACATATTCCTCTTATGGAACAGCACTTTCACAATAGCTTTGTTAGTAAGTGGTCATACAGCAATAACATGATGAAGTCATGGGGAATAACTACCTCAAGAGATAAAAGATCTTGACATCCATTTGAAATTGAATGGTTTGACAAACCCTTCTCTTTTACACCCTGCAACCTCCTGGGTGTCCTGTGAGGATTATATGGATGTGACTGACAAGACTATCTGACTTAAATTCTACCAGAAAACACCTTGTGTTCTTATTTCTGAACACTGCTTGACTGTAGACCTTTTATAAAGACTAACAAAATAGGAATTTTAATAATTTTTCAAACATAGCATTTTAACAGAAAAGTGTGCATCCTAGCAGGATTTTACTTCAAAATGTATGTCCTAAAAAGGAGAATAATTTAGAACTATGGAAAAAAAAATCGATGACCATTCAGTGATTTACAAAGATGGTAAAATTAGCTAAACAAAACTGATATATGCTTTTCTTCAAATTTAGTGCTGCTGTTCTCACAGTAGTGAAAATCAGCAGTAGAATTATTTGACTTGAGCAGATGATTTTCCAGAATTCACACCCCAATTTTTTTTCTCTTTATTGTAATAATAATGATTTGAATGTAAATATATCTATAAAAAACAATTACAGATTCCTTGCCTAACAGAGATTTGGAGAAGGTGGCTTTCAAATCAGGTTTTATATTAAAGCAAAAACAACCGATTACTTAAGCCTTATGGAAGCTTCTGCAGACAAATGTACATTACTGAGAAGTGAAATGATGCAAACAAAAATCATAGAAGTAAGAACTAGATGGAAGTGCTCTGCAGTGAGCTGAGATTGCAGTATACTTACAGGAAAAAGACTTGGGAATTATTGCATGAAAGTCCCTAAAGCCTTCTGCCCCATACACAGCTGCAACAAAGGCAAACAGGATGCTGGTTTGTGGTACTGCTATCAGTAAGCGTAAAAGAAGATGGCATTATTGCTATAAGAGAAACACCTAGGAGAAAGACAGAACTATCATCACAGCAGCAACACAAGCAGTTTAGAATGAAGCAGGAACAGCAGAAGGACAACTGGCAAGGGAATCCTGACCTGCCCCGAACAATTCCCTTTTTTTCCAAAGTATCCTACAGGTTTTAACATGTATTGTAAATACGTAACCTCTTTTGGGAATACCCAAAATTCCCCTTACTTGTAGGGTTAACTCCTGCTGAAGTCACGTAGAAGTTTGCTCAGTGTATATGAAATGTCAACAGGAGCAGAGCATCTAACCTGGCCTTCTCATGCCTCAAGGGAAACATGGGTCCCCATAGGGTTTATTTTTTTACAACATATTTTCTTTCTGTACCAAAGATCTCTTCTTTATATGACCTTGTTTCTAGTCACTATTATGAAAAGCAAAGTTGCAGCATTTTCCCTGTCATGCCTGCTGTTCTTATGCAAAGAAATAAGAATTCAATTTTATATATCTGTTATTACGCCTGTTGGCATAATTTTGTTTGTACTTCTAAAGCTTGTCCTTACAATGTATCTACACAAATGTGGCTGCACAAATAAGTAATATACCCTGTATATTAGGAGTAACCACATGCAAATTAACCTGCCATGGGGTAGACTGATGCAAGTAATGATGGATTTCATTACTTGACATAAAAAAATAAAGGGATATTGATTCAGTCCATCTTCACTGAAGTTCTCTGCAGCTATGCCCCTGGACTGCCATAGGTGTGCTGCTCAGTGAATGTCCCCAAGCAGATGAATTACTTACAAGTGCATCCATTCAGCAGTGTAGCTCAGATGTGGAGCTCAATGTGCAATGACAGCTGATACATGGTGAGGCCACCTGCCTCACCCTGGGTCCTCATGGAGGCTTAATAGTTCTAATTAACAAACAAAATCCATTAATGCTCAGAATTATCTCTCCTTTCAAATCTGGTTTCCTTACTAATGTAGGAGACATAATAGGAGAGAGAAATTACTCCAATAATTTCCTGTAAATACTTCAGTTAATACTAAAGATTTCCTGTTTCTCATGTGTGCAAGGAGTCTGTGTGCAAGGAGTCTGTGTGCAGCATGACTGAACTGACAGCTTGCCCCTGCTCCCTTGTTACCTATCCAGAGTGTGGAAAAGTTACCCAAAAAGCAGGGAACTGCATGAGTCTCTTGTGCTCTATAATGTTTACTGGGAGCTTCAATCAGGATTCTCTAAAGAGAATTTGAAATGTTTGTTACAAAGATTGATCTGTATTCAAAGACTGATTTGTATTCTGTGGTTAAGATTGTTTAAGAAAGTATTTGGGAAAAAAAATAGATCAAATATTTGTGGGAAAATAAAAGGAATTGTGTCAAAGGGGTAAGGGGTGATGACTAAAGAGCAGCATAACTAGCTTAGCATGAGGCTCAGGCTGGGTCAGTCAGGAAGGCATGATGGAGGGCATGTGACAGACACACTTCCTTGGAAATATCTAAGCAATGTGACAAGGGAAGGGAGGCATTTTGCAGAGTGAAACAGTTGGTAGGGGAGAGAAAGGAGAAAGCAACTGGACCTCCTGTGAAACAGGATGTGGAGGGTGGCTTTTAAAGGACAGAGAAGTAAGCAGCTGGAAAGGCATGAGAAGAATTAGTTACTTGTTTTCAATACATTGACAATTTTTCTTCACTTATAGTTATGGGGCACCCTCCCAGATGTAAAATGCTTCCAATTTTTTGAGACTTTGGCCCTGGCATAGGCTTGAGTACCTGGCCAAAATCCCATTTGGAAGGGGGCATTTATATCTCAAGTCCTATTCCTCTCTGGTGGGACTTTGAAAGAAGAAAAATGTGTTAAGAACTCACTGTCAAAGGAATTCAGAAAGTAACAGACAAATCACACTGAAGCTTCTGGGTCATTTTTAACAATACAGTTCCCTAACTCCCTTTGATTTTTAATGAGATTCGTGCATCTTTACTATTTGCATGCAAGTAGATGACACAGCCTTTCTTTGAAAATAACCTTGATAATCTGATTTTTGGTCCATGCAATGTCTTCTTCAGATTATTTAGCAACACCAAAAACACCTTTCTTCAAGTTACTTCAAATAATTTGTGTGCATGTAATTATTTTTTTCAATTACTCATTTGGTATTCCAGGGCAAGTCAGAAGTATTTAGCTGAATTCAGTTGGTGTTTAAATGGTATTAAACTCCAACAAGAATTTTCCATGAGAGCACTGTAACTATTCAAGTAGTGGACAGTTGAAGCTGCAGCAATACCTAGCTGATATGAACTTTGGATAAGCACTGTTACAGTGAGGAGGAGAAAACCTTTAACACCATCCTTTGTAACAAGTTCTAGTAAACATTGCTAAAAAGGCAGAAAAAAAGCTTATCAGGCCAAAATAAATCACCTGAGTATACCAACACATGTCAACAAATCCACATGTTATCTCTGATATAAGACATAACAGCTATCCAGTTTTGTTAAAGTGCACCAAACTCTAGTACTTGGCTATGACCTGAAATCCAGACCTTCCTCCTTTTCTCAAAAACTTCATGCCTGGTTGCTTAGTTCTGTCCTTACCACAAAAGAGCACTGCAGGTGGAGGAGGATGCCATTCTCAGACAAGTAAGACACATGTGGAAGTTTGTTGACAGAATGTTCAGTTATTCACTGGTTAGGCTTGGCAAGAGCAAAGATCAATTCTTTAACTGAAATTATGTTTCCATTAATAGGATCTTTCCCTTCTGAGCTTCTGAAGTGACAGGAAGAATCATGTATATGTAAGAAAGGCCAGCAAAAGGTCTGGGCAGACTAACCGTAATCAATAGCCTCAGCCCTCCTTCAGTAAAACTCAGAAGACACAACACAGGGTAAAAAAATAAAATAGTTATGTAGCTATAGAAAAAACTGATGCATCCAAGTGCACTTAAAAATTACTGCTTTGCCACTTCCTTTTTCTAATCAGCACTGCATTACCTAGTGTCTGCATGTCTAAAATGCTGAACGTTAGAGGCAGCTCAGAGCTACCTAAAAAGTTAGACCCCCACAATGCAACTTCATTGCTATGGACAAATAGAAACACATCAATTAAAAAAAAAGGGCTGTAGACACAAACTGTTAGGAAAGTCTTCTGCTAAAATAGAACCCAGCACTCACTGTTTCCCAAGACAGAGACCACTCAGCACAGTGGGAGGTGTGTAAGGCAGCCCAGCAATGTGGTGCTGGCACCTGACTGTTTTGCTTGAGAGAGCTGAAGTCTCTCTACAGAAGAACAAGGCTCTACCATAGGCTGCAAAACAAGGCAACAGACAAAACCAAAGGCCTCTTAATGAAAGCCTCTAAGCTGTTTTGTTAAAGGAAAGCTGTCAGCCTGCGCCAGTATCAGTTGCCCCTGTACAGAAGAGAAACACAAAGAAATCAGTAAGGGATGATTATGAGCCAGGACCATCATGAGAACAGGAGAAAGAGGCAGAACCAGAAGTAATCACCCAGTCCCTGTCCTTAAGTGAGCTGTGGGAAATGCAAAAAAGATTTCAGATGACTTTCAGGTGAGAACATTGTCACCTGGATGCTCCAGTGCTGGGATAATGGAGCCAGAAGCCTGAAATTAGAGAGTAGGGAAGCCAGGCAGCTGGAGTCTAGGGAAGGGAGTGACCAGCAAGACTCACTCTCCCTTCAACAGTCCCATGTCCCTGAGCGCTGCTGTGCCAGACATGCTAGAGCTCCAGTATGAACTGGAGGCAGCCACAATTGATATACCTAATGCATTTTTCTCAATCCCTTTGTCAGCAGAGTGCAGACCACAGTTTACTTGCACTTGGAGGGACACTGAGTACATCTGGAATCCACTGTCCCAGAGGTAGAAACACAGCCCCACCATTTGACTGATCCACACTGCACAGGAGCAAAGTGAAGCTCCAGAACATTTGCAATACATTTATGGCATCATCATGTGGGTAACACTGCAGAAGAAGTCTTTGAGAAAGGAAATAAAATAAGTAAAATCCTTCTGAGGGCTGGCTTTGCCATAAAATGAAGTAAGGCCAAGGGACCTGCACAGAAGATACAATTTTGAGGAATGAAATGGCAAGATGGATGCTTTCGTCTCACACATCCCAAGGATGTGTGCCAGCTATATCTCCACCAGGCAATAAAAAGGAAGCACAAGCTTTCCTAGGCATTGTGGGCTTTTGGAGGATGCATATCCCAGATTACAGTTAATTGTAAGCCCTCTCTACCAAGTGACCCGGAAGAAGAAGGATTTTAAATGGGTCCTGAGCAACAACAAGCTTTTGACCAAATCAACCAGGAAATAGTCCATGCTGTAGATCTGGGTCCAGTCCGGGCAGGACAATATGTTAAAAACATGCTCCACACTGCACACTGTCCCACTACACATTGGGGACAATGGTCCTACTTGGAGCCTCTGATAGAAAGCACCAAGGGAGACATGAGGCCGACCCCTAGGGTTTTGGAGTCAGGGATACAGAGGAGCTGAAGCCAACTATACCCCAACAGAAAAAGAGATACTGGCAGCATATGAATGGGTTTGAACTGTTTCAGAAGTTGTGGGTACAGCTCAGCTCCTCTCAGCACCTCAACTGCCAGAGGTAGACTGGATGTTCAAGGACAGAGTCCCCAGCACACATTGTGCAACTTATGTGATGTGGAGTAAGTGGATTGTGCTGAACACACAGTGAACTTGAATGGGATCCCACAATTGCCCCAGAATCCTGGAATTGATCATGGACTGACCCGAAGGCAAGGATTTTGGAATGTTACCAGAGGAAGAGGTAACACATGCAGAAGAGGCCCCAGCACACATTAACTACCAGAAAATGAGAAAAATACACCTGTTCACTGATGGGTCCTGCTGGATTGTGGGAAAGCATCAGAAATGGAAAGCTGCCGTGTGGTGACCAACACAGCAAGTGGCAGAAGCCTGAGAAGGACAGGGTGAGTCAAGCCATTTTACAGAAATGAAAGCCATTCAGTTGGTTTTAGATATTGCCAAGCAAGAAAGTTTGATTTATACCTCATGGAGATCTAATTTGGGGTGAGAACACTTAGTATATCAATTGTATGTTGTTAATTTCTAAATAATTCTACCACAGCACACTGTTATTTGGTACACTGCAGTAAGAATCACCAAAACTCATGACAGATAGGTGTTATGACACAAGTGGAGCAGAGGTGTTAGATCAGATTTTGCCTCAGCAGCTGGTACCCAGCAGCTTCCTTGAGACTAACAGCATTGACCTGTGGACCATTGGCATGAGTAGCACCAGATGCATCTGCTACAAGCTGTGGAAAAAGATACAGCAAGCAACAGCGCAGCACCACACACCACCTCACCTGCCCTGAGAGGCTGTTTCTAATAGATGGAGCCCAGAGGCATGGATTGATGGACTTGATGGACATTTTAGAAAAGAGTAGCCCTTTAGAACACTAAAGGTGTTCTATCTGCTTCACTGTGTATATATAGATCATAGAAGATCATAGAACGGTTTGGGTTGGAAGGGACCTTAAAGATCATCTAGTTCCAACAACTCTGCCATGGGCAGGGACACCTCCCACTAGACCAGGGCTGTCATTGTACATGATCACAGGGCCATTGTACAAAGTGTTCCTTGTCCCAGTGCCATTATATTTTTCACTTAATTGGGAATCTGTAAGATATGGGTATGACGTAGCTGGTATGGGATATGGAATGGATAATGTCCTGGTTCTGGCAGGGATATAGGATTAATTCTGCAGACACAGATATCCCAGTACCACCTAAGCCATGCCCACCTGTAGCCAGGGCTGGCTGGGAAGGAGCCAGCAAGAAGTGGCAGGGTGGAGCTCAACTCGGGAGCTGAGCCCTATGTGTATCAGGAAGGCTCAGCAGCTGCTGTTGTATCACATCTGAGCATTCCTTCACTCCTATTATTGTTGTTCTTTTCTTGTTGCCTTGTAGTTCTGTTAAACTTTGGTTTTGTTCCTTTCGTCTCAACCCACAAGGTTTGTTTTGTTTTCTCTTCCTTTCACAGGTCTGCTCCCAGCAAAGGGCTCTGTTGGAGCAAGAGACACATGGTGCTTTCTTCCTGATGAAATCAAACCATGACAGAAACAAAAATAACAGAAAGAACAGCAGCAGGATCCATGGGGCACACCTGCAGGGAGAGCAGACTGGTGCGAATGGATAAGGAGATCCTCCCAGCTGGGTCCCTACTGCCGCTCCTTCGACTCCGAGTGCCAGTCAGTCCTTGGCAGCCAATTTCTTCCCTACTCTAATTTTGACTTTCAATCAAATGAATATTATTTCAGAAACATGGGTGTCCCCAGATAAGGTATCTCCCACAGACAACCAGTGTGAGGAGCTCCACCCATGTCACCACTCACCACCACTATTTTCTTCCACTGCTGCCCACAGGGAGGTCCCTGGCCTGCCAAGTCCCTGGCTTGGCTTCAGCAGCAGGGAGCTATGCTCAGTGCAATGCAAAGGACATCAACATGGTTTTCTGGGGGATACAATGAGATCAAACTACACAAAATGAAAAGAAATGAACAGAACAACTGAAGAAGGCTGTCCTCTATAAGTACAGAAAGGGTTCTTGCCCCATGGTACAGACTCCTAATAACCACCTCATAGCTACCACCTCATAGGAATTCTCTAGTGCACCAGTAACGAGAGACAGGTTTAAAATTGATTCAAGTAATGCCCCTGAAATTTCCTCCCATGCTTGAAGCAGGTGCTTTTTATGAATTTGTATTTCAGCAGGCAACTATCTGTAACCAAGCCAAGGGGCTGATCTAGTTCATAGTTACCTTTTTTGTTGTAACCCACGCTTCCTCGATCTAAAGTGCTCTCTTATACTGGCTGGAACTGCTATAGGCTTGCTGGTAACATACTTTATTGTCATTTTTCTGTTTTGAGAAGTAAGCTGGGAAGATTTTCTAATTGGAGGGAAAGGTCTGCTGACAAACCATGGCAAGCACAGAGCTTCCTTCTCATCCTCAATATCTTTGTCTCATCTGCTTCCATCAGAATTTTTTTTAATGTGGGCAGTAAAGAATGAGGAAGTAGCAAAGGCGCATATAGCAAGAAATTTTTAAAAAGCAAAGTAACCTCCATCAACAATACACAACAGTCAGGCAAAAACACGTGCATGACAACATTCCTGGCTCACACAATTATATCTGTGTGGACATACATGCTTATATACTGAGCCTGGTACATGGGAAGCTGTGTTCTGCAGAAACTCATATACTTGTGGCATATGCTCTTCTCACACCACAACAGTTACCGAAGAGAAGCAGTCTCAGCATACAGTAATCAAACAATAATCATATCCTTCCACAAAACATGCTTTGAAGAAATTAACAGGTATTAGCCTGTCCTCAAATAATGCAACACAATTCTAGCTAATGGCAATCAATAGCCACAAAAGGAATGAAAACCAGGAATGAAACCTGCTGCAAACCAGGGAGTCGCTGTGGGGATGCAAAAGTAAAGACTTCAACAAGTGCAGAAATACACTGAGTAAAGCATGGCTGCACACTTAAGGTCTTCAGTTACAAACAAATGATATGAACTCCAACTAGAAGGGGATTTATAAGTCTGCCTGACCAAGAGAAAACTGTATGAAATCTAACCAAGTACAGACAGTACTTGTGCCAGTTGAAGACAAGAAGCTGTTACCCCACAGGAGAAAGCTTCTGCTTGAGAGCAATGAAGTGTCCTTTGGTCTGTGGTAGGGTGGAGAAGACACAGCTCCTAGGCTTGCCATATAGCCAGTGGATTGCGCAGGGGGGCACAGGAAGAGGCAGAGAGGTGAATTGTTTTGTGTAATTGCTTCAGAGCACCTAAATTTGCCTTGCCCTGAATGCAAAGTTAGCCCCTTGCCAACCTTCCCCTTTTTGTGCTCCAGCTCAGTGAAGTGCTTGTATGTTTTCTGTTCTGTCTCTGGAGTGGCACAGACACAGCCTAGCTCAGGTTCAGGCCCTCTCAGTTATACCCACATGAACATTTCATGTTCTGTGCCTTTGCTGTCAGCAAGATGGACAAGGGGACTTTTAACACGGACTGTTTACCTACTGTGATGATGTCCTGAGCGCTCTTTTATACAAGCATCATTACCCCCCAGCCGTCAAAGGGTCAGTAGGTCTAAAATTAGACCAAGCTGCTCTGTTTAGGTCTGGGGAAGTGACTATTGTTGCTGCGCCCAGGCTATGGGAGGGTAAAATAGAGAGGATCCTCACTAATCAGGACTTGGGTAGGAAAATTCAATTATCCTCCCTACCCAGATAACAAATTGCAGAGCAAAGTCCTCTGTGTCCCTCTCTCCAGAGAGGGGAGAAAAACCTAGAGATACTTTTAAACTGAAGCAGCTCAATGCAGTCATCGCTTTGTAAGTGAGAAGTAAATGGTATCTCTTAGGACTATGCAAAGTAAGTAATCATGAGGTAGTCTGCTTTAGATCATGCCAATCCTGAGTACTCAGGCTACTGAAGTTTACTCTTTTTGGGTTGCAGAAATATTGTCAGAAGGTTTGGCAATGCAAACTGATTTTTTTCCTGATTACAATGTACCCAATGTACCCAGTCCAGTGAAAGTAAATCCTAATCTACACCTTCTGCGGAAGGGGAACAAATTGTCCCACATAGCTCTTGAGGATAAAAGTGTCAGGACAAAATTTGTTTTCCCACTGTGCATTGCAGCCAATGCTTTGCTACAGGGAACCTGTAGTCCCCCTTAGTCAACCAGGCCTCCATGCTGAAATATCAAGAAATCCTTAATGATGTTGGGAGACTCACAAACACTCAGAAATATGGGTCATTCTGGAAGTCTGCAAACTCAGCTCTGTCCACATTTTTAAAAGAAATCTTGTATTTCCTCACTTCCTTGTCCATTTTTAATGTCTGCTCTTTCCTTGCCTTTACCTCAGGAAAAAGAAGCCTTCCTTCGCTTCCCTGAACAGACTCCAACTTCTACCATGGTAGTGCTATGAGAAACCATCTTTGACACTGGATGTCTCTTCTGTGGAGGCATCCAATAATTTCAAAGTTGTATATTTTCTTGGGTGTATATTTTCTTGAGTGTCTGAACACAACGTTTTGAGAAAAAACTCTTAGATTTCTCTACATTTCTGCATCATCTACCTCAAAAATAAAGACATTATTAAAAAATATTACACTTTCTCAGAAAGATGTGGAGGAAAGTATGACCAAATTTTAGAATCTAGAATGCACTGAGTTGGAAGGGACTCCTCTGAAGTGAGCAGGGTATCTTGCAATAGATCAGGTTGCTTAGAGCCTCTTCAAGCCTGACCTTGAATGTCTCCAGGGATGGGGCTTCTCTCTGGACATCTCACCACCCTTATGATAAAGAACTTCCTAAAATTTTCTATATATGTAAAGGATACTACATTAGGAATGGCATCTTTTCTGAACTTCCTAGCTCTGCTTTATGAGCACACCTCAGCTGGGATTTGAACCTACTGAATTTAGGAGTCCCTGTTCCTGTCCTGAAGGAAAGGAGTTGTGCTGCAGAAGGGAACTCCACAGTGAGGTTTAGTTGGGTTTCTGGTGCAAGTATGATTATGCAAGCAGAAATGCCAGTCCACTCAGGTGCATCTTCCTCAGACCCTGAACAAATCTTCAATAGCTAAGGCTGCTGAATGTAAAAGGGCATTTTAAAATCATCTTACCACTCTCTTGCAAGAGTGATCTGATATTTGAAACTCACTGGAAACACAGAAACACAGTCAAGATCACAGTCTTGAAATAATCACAATCATCATGCTTCCTCTCACTATCTTGTGATTACAACTATATTCTTAACATTGATCCAACAAAGAATCCAAGCCAATACATTGCTGATAGAGCTTCAAGAGAAAGGCTTGCAAATTAATAATTGTTGAATTAAACAGTCTCTAATAGCACGATTTTAGACCAAATTTTCATAAATAGCCCAAATCAGACAATTATAAACAGGAGAATCCTGGTTTTAGACCACAGAAATGATTACGTCAAGGCCTTAATTTCTGGATGAGGTATAGAATGATCTAAAATACTTAAGTAATTAAAATATTATTTTAATTTCTCTAACCTCTTACACTCATGTCAACATGCCCAGCAATTATTTTAACATCTATGCATCAATAACAGGGATTTTTTTTAATGAAAGTAAATATGTTTTGGGGATCTCCAACTTCAGACACTGATGAAACAGAATTATCAGAAAACAAATCAGCCTGGAAAACACTGGTCACTGAGAAGTCAGACCACTGTCTCAAGCTCTATATCTGAATTCTGAGCATCCAGTCACCTCTCAAAATCAAGACCAACCTGTTTTTAGCATGCACACACAGGCAGGTATTTCTTAGGTTAATAAAAAGGACATGTATTTTATTGGAGTATCCTAATTTTAAAGCTTAGAAGTCAGTTTAGGCATTGCCTCCCAATCTGCAGAGGAGAGAGAATTTCACATCCATTTTCCACCACAGCACCTGACAAAGGAGTTGTGAAGTTTCTAAATGGTCTGTGAGTCTCCTTGACTTTCAGTGATATTCAGATTTTTAAGGCAACCTGAGGTGTTCTCATAGGAGATGGAGAAACAAAAAACCCACACTGTTGAATTTGTGTCCAACTGCAGCCATAGCTGAGAAACATTTCAGCTTCCCCCTTGTCTGACTTAACAGGAAACCTCTATCTACTGTTCCTCTAACTCCTTCCACAAGTACACAGAGAAGCCTGGACATATTACCCATTTCCTCCCAACTCAAAATTGCTTATCTCCATAGCATCTGCCGTGGCCTACAAGTTTGGAGCTAGTCTTACACCAGTTGTGATGATGTAGAATTTAAAACCACCAAATTGAAAGGCTTCCTAGAGACCACCGTGGAAAGGAGAGGAGACAGGTCTAATTAATGGGTGCCTTTAGAAATAGATTAAGCAAAGTCAGTGGGAGTGAGTTTTGAAATCAGCTGCCCGGTATCTCAAGATAGTTGCAGCAACTCCTCATTTTCATCCACAACATCTTCCAAAATTTTACTTCAGACACAGACATGGGCAATAAGAATAATTTTTCCTTGGTGGTTCTACTGCGTAGTTTGGGTTTTTTGTGTTTTTTTTTTTTGTTTTGTTTTTTCTTTTGTTTGTTCTTGTTTTTGTTGAAAGGTTGATGCTAAGAGCTGTGCAGAATACAAGCCTAAAAGTCTGTCAAGCTTTCATGTATCTACAGGCAAGTTCAGGAACACAACAGAGCAATATTTTCTCTGTAGCAGCAGTCTCCCTTTGCACATCTCTCCTTTGCATTCAAGGACACAGTGATGGTTCAGTTTGGGAAAAGCCATTATCCCAAGTTCCCAAGCTGGAAACCTTTTCGTTATTTCTTTATTTATGAATCTCTCTCTTCTCTCCTTCAACCCCCAATCCTGCCTCTCCATCCTTGCCTGCTTCTGCAGGTGAAACTGAAGAGCTTCAGTTCTGATATTGCAGTTTGTGTGTCATATTGCAACTGGATGTCCACATCCTTCTCACTCTGTTGTAAAAGCACTTGAAGAGGAAGAAGGGTAAATAATGAAATATAGGAAAGCAGGAAAAGAGGAAGGAGCTGAGAGACAGCAGCCCAACTGAAAGGCTAAGAATTATGGAGAAGTGACAGAAAGGGAAGCACAGACCAGGAATTACACTTGGTGGCTTAGCAGAAAAAAATATTCAAACAAAAAAATATAGGTTTAGCATTTTCTGCCTCTAAAGAAATCTTCCAGATTATTATTCCTCTCTGCCTTTTGACAAGTTAACCTGTATTCCTCTTCCTACTTGCTTTTACACTGTTACCAAACTGCACTGCTTTGTGTGTAGACGGACTTCATCAAGCACGAACCAAACACCAACCCAATCCTTATATTCATATCAACCAAGAGGAGGGACTCCTCAAACCACTCTAATGAAGAAAACAGGGAAATCAAACATGAAGAAAAGACCTCAAAATGCCTAGCCTCTGGGTGAAAGGGATTGATTAGGCAGTGGTCTACTTGTTGAAGGCAGTCACAGAGGACAGAACGATGGAAGAGTACAGAAGGAAATTGGCTAAAGCAGAGCAGGGATTGCCTAACTGGGCAATCCTGCCAACCTGCCAGCAAGTAGAACAGATGGCTTAGGATGTCCTTCCACTGAGATCATGTACTCTTCATGTCCCATTCATTCAGAATGAAACTTGGCTGGAGCAGAAAGTGTTTGAAATCTGCATGAAGAATTTTCTCTTCTCCATTTGCAGACAAAAGAGATACAAAGCAGAACATAAACTTCTTAAAGAACAGAGCCGGCACCCTTTTCTTTTACAGTCTTTTCAGGAAGAACTTCTTTGATAAAGGGATGAGCAGAACATAAGAATTTGAGAAATGCCCCTCTATAAATATCATAACACGAATAGTTCTGCATCCCTTTTGAGTCAAGCTGCAGTCTATTTTATCCAGTGGCTAACAGAATTTTGTAGTTTCTCTGGACGACAGAGGTGAAATCCTGGATGTAATTGAAGGCAGGAGAATTACACAAAGGTGTACTGCACTGCAAGTATTTGTTCATCACTGCCTGAAAGCTATCCTGCTGGAAGAGCTCATTCAAAACTATTTTTGGTGATTCCCCCCAAAAAGGAGGCATTCAGGAGATAAGAAATGGGTGTTAGTGAGGCTTTACTTTCCTTGAAACACTCTTGCTTAGAGAGTATTAACAGGTTCAGCTCTTTTCCCTGACACTTATCGACATGAATTAGGAAATGTCTTCTGGGACACTCAATCAGTGTGTCACATTGAGGCTGAAGTTAATGTATTTTTGGACATGTGGGACAGAAGAGAGATGATTTTACCTGTGTAGTAAGGAGTTAGCAGTTTCCTTTTCTGCAAATGTCAAGAGTCTCTTAGACCTCATGTCTCTTAGAAACCTACAGTGCATGTCTGCAGTTCTCACTGCTCTTCTGCTTCTCTACAGATACAGACTCAATAGGTTTAGGTCACAGTTGTATATTTTACTAGGGATAGGAGAGTTATCAAGCTGTGTAACACCCATGTACACCTATGGTAGAGTAACTGCAACCACTGTAAAGGTTTTGCCTACCTTGTTATTTCCTACCTATGTCAGAGATGGGCTGGTGTTTGAAGAACTTGGCCTGTCACTTTTGGCTTTACTAGTTCTGGTCTGGTTTTCACTTCAGTGGAGCCCCTCTTGATTTACTACAGCAATTTCAAAGACAAAAAGCCAGTCATGCATCAGTTAAAGAAAGTGATGTAAAGTCAAGGGAGTATTCTAAAAGAGAACTTACCTATGAATGTTCTCCAGAGCAAACTGTTGCAATTTTTCTACTTGATTTTGGATGAGAAATGTCAAGAAAAAGGCAGAAGTATGATGATTTTCCTGTCAAGCTAGTCATAATGTTAATTACTGTTAAACCGGGACAGCTGGAAACAGCTAAGCATTAGCCTCTACTGCAATCCCAGCCATAAGGAAAAGCACAAGTAGTTTGCTTGGTTAAGGAGCAATACCACAAGGGGATTTTGATGCTGATGTAAACTTGGAAAAACGAGAACATTAAATAGCAATAGAAGTGGGAAACTTCTAGAGGTATTTTCAGTTTCTTACCAATTATGTATATAGTACTTATTTTTTAATAATACATTTCCTCACAAACAGTAGCCTTCTGCTTCAGCTTTTACAGAATTTGATTGCCAGGACAATTTTGTGGGCTCAAAGAGAGACAGAGCATTGAAGCAGACTGAGGAAATCTAGGTTTAATCCCAAGCTTGGCCATGGACTTCTTGTGTGGCTATGAGGAAGGCACTTAATTCATCATGTGCCCTTACTTCACTCTCTGCTCATTTTGTAATTCTTTTTTATTTGGGATAAGACTTTTTTTTTCCTTTTTTTTATAAACGGAGAAATTCAAAAGTTATTTTGCTGTCTATAATAATTCTGACATCTGGATACATGCTTGTCAATTGTCCTAACAAATGATACTGAAATCTGGCCATGCAGTGACCACAAAGGTGATCAGGGACCATGGTGCTGTTGCAGCTTGAGAAGCTGCACAATTTATGTATTTGTGAAAACATCACCCATAATCTGTGATGCGTCCTACAGAATTATACAAATAATAATAATAATAAGTAAGATTATTATAATAAAGTGTGGTAACACCCATAAAATACTGGATATAAAATTCTGAGCTCTCAGCCAGCTCTCCTTTATCTAGGATACCCTAGATCAAAAAGTACGATTTTTCTTCCTTAGATTAATGATGTAGAAACAATAAAAGAATAATATTTTTCCTCAGCTGTCCTTTTCACATGCTACCACTCTGATCCAAAAAAGTTGTAAAAGTTCAGAAGGCAACTACCTCAAGAAAATAAGCTAAATATCCAGACTAGTTTTTAATTGCCAGCATGGCAGAAGTTATCAGTGGACTGAGAAAGGAAATGAGAGTGGCTCAGCCTGTACAATTTTTGTAAGAAATGACTAAATACTGAAAACCGTCATCTCCAGTTCAGCTTCATAGCACTTTTCATACATGTTCAGTTATGAGGTATGAAATCTCACTCCAAAATCAAACTGCTATTTCTTTGTATAATGCAAAAGATCTTCAGAAACATCTCAGTAAAAAGCAAAGCCTTGAAATTTGGTCAACTACCCAAACTCCCAGGACCAGTCTCACTATGTCACACTGGGCTGTAAATCCACTCATTTCAGTGGTACAATCTGGGACTCCTTAACTATAGCAATTAGCACAGAACTGAAAATCAGACCTCTTCTTCTTCCAGAAGTCCAAGGGATACAGTAAATTGCTTCTCTGCACTAAGATCTAGACTAACTAGTAGTCAGTAAATTATTTCCCAATTCCCAAAATTATCTCATCATTTGCCACCAGAAATTATTTTATGCCCTCCCTCATGTACCATCACCTAATGCTTCATTTGTTTATGTTTGCTTATTTTGTACTTTTTGATCTTCCTTTTTAAGTTAAAGATATATGTTTAAAACAAAGCTGAATACTTTGGCCCAAACCAATCCCACTGTACCCTGGAAGCACGCATGTGACAATTTTGCTGCAGCTCTTAGAAAACAAACATTGCTCTCTAGTCTCCAGAATACAATCTGTGATTTAAATTCATCAAAACAAATTATTACATCTCATTGTGCCCTATCTCAGACTTAACTCAGCTAGCAATTGTAATGCTTAATTAATCTATCATGCATATATAGCCTTAATTAGATTAAAAGCTCTTTGGGTCATGCTGTTGGTGTTTGTGCAGCATCTAGAGCAATAGAGCTCTGTTCTTTTTCCAGGAACCACATGCCACAACACAAATTCACAGACAAAACCAACCAAATAGTCGGAGAGAAACAGCAGCAGATATGTCCATCCCAGTCCCACATTAAGAGCTCTAATATGAACAGAGGACACACAATTCTACACAACTAGAATGAGATCTGTGCTGTGAAAACTGAGAGCAGACATTCAGAGAAAGATCAAACCTTGACCTCCCATAAAGGTTGATGATCAGACAATTATCATTGTCATTTCCTGTCCTCTCAGCATTGATGGAATTTTTGAAAATACTTAGCAGGCAATGTTTCTGTCAAACTTCCTCTCTGCTCCCAGTCACACATCTTAGACAATGTCAGGGTTTTTAACTTGGAAGAATCATTTTGTCTCATCTTAAAGTATCACAGTTTCTATTTAAAGTGCTTTTCAATTATTGCAAAGAAATAGACATTGTTACAGGCATTTTTACAAAACCTCAAGAGTTCTAATCAGACAAATGCCCAAGCATATGTCCTGGAAACCTTTTTTCCCATGAAGCTGCAATTCCTCATTGATAGCAGGCCAGTGGGAGTGCATCATGACTACTCAGTTCAGGATTTGTGCCTCTGAATTTCATACAAACATCCAGAAAGTGTGGACTAAGAGTGAAGCAAATGAAAAGTGTGAAAACTCTTCCCTATTAAAATGCAAAACAGTTATACAGAGGCTGATATTTCTTATTAGACAAGATAAAGTTTGATATCTGTGCCATGGCTGTGCTGTACTGGGAAGTATAGCATGAAGCCAAGAAAGCAAATAAAATTCTGATAACCTAACCATTTAAGAACACTTTCATCTGAAAATACAGTATGGGCGATTGGGTTATAATGCTAAAAGAGGCAGGCAAGCTTCAAGACCAGGTCTGATGAAGCTCCAAGCAACATGATGTAGCACAAGATGTCCCTGCTCACTGCAGGGTGGTTGGACTAGATGATCTTTCCAACTCAACACACTCTACGATTCTAAGACTCTAAGTCTGCCAGAGGCTGCAGCAAGTGTGCAGGCTTGGTCTTCAGAAAATTAGCCTTGGTAAACTGGCCAACAATCAGACACAAAAATATAGGACTGATGAATGATATTTTGTTCATGTGGATGATGGCATATCAAGAGAAGTTGCTTCTGTGTTATCCAACAAAAAAAAAGATAAAGTCATGCTGGTTGAATATTTCTGAGCATATAAGGCACTCAAGTCCGTCTCCTACTGCATCAGAGCAGTGTCAAGATCTTGCCACTAGGGCAAATGAAGCGTGGCTTATCCACAGTTTCAAATTCTGTTACCACTAAGTCCTGGTCAAACTGATGTAAGCCACAGGCTCACTTCTTCAAGGTAACATGCTTCTCAAGTGTTTGTAAAAGAGAACAGTAAAAGGTTCATTTGAATGTCTTGTAAAATTTTGTTTCTGCTGATGCAAATATACTGTTTGCTAGAGCTCCCCATTGCTATCTGAACTCCCATCCTATGGCTGAATGTGAAAAACACGACCCACAGCCCAGAGTGTGTGGATGGCTGTGTTCTCAGGAAGTATGCATACAACTAATATAGCTCTTTGTGTTCTGTCTCACTGACAGTAAACATGAGGGATTAAAAAAAACCACCACTGCACACAGCAAACTCTAGTCCTCACACAGGAAGACCAACAACTGCATTTTTCTCAACTTGGTCGGCCTCTGATATAGCCTGCACTTAGCTGTCACTTTCTGAGATGAGAGAGTCAAAGGATTCGTCACTACATCTGGTACAGTGGTTTCTTTAATGGTACCTTTGCATTCCTTAGCTCAGCTTGCTACTAAGAAAGTTACTGAGTTAGGCATACATCAGCTTTTAGTGGAAAGCTGTATCTCAAACAAGAGATCCAAGATATTGTATCTACACTTTCCATTAGATCAGTCACTGTGTTGTGAGGACCAGCCATCTTCCAAGGTTTCACAGTTCAATCCTAAATTTGGTATAGGACCAGAAAAGAATCTTCTGGAAAAAAGCATTTAATCAACTTATCTCTCACCCTCCATTGCAGGCTATAGCTGAATAGCTCTGTAAGAAATCAAGCAAATAAAACATGCAAAAATGGGAATGAATGTCACTTGTGAACTGTGGGGCAGGATCACCAGTCCACAAGTACCCCGAGTCACTGCTGACACAACAGTAGCAGGCAGGAGAGCTGCCCTGGGGATTCACCTCTAGTGAAAAGCACCAGTGGAAAGGACTGAGAGGGTATACCTGTCTCTCCCTCCTTTCTCAAGCTCTCCATTCTCCAGCTCCCTGGTGGTCCTTTAAGTACCATGACACCTTCTGCCTTCACAGTTGCTTCTGCCCAGCAGCTCTGGACAGACCATAGAAGCCGCAATGGGTACAAGCGATCTTCCTAAGCTGCTGCTCACTTCCCATGTGGAACTTACACTTAAGTTTCTTATAAAGATACAGACAAATTAGCAAGAACTAACTTGTTCCTCTTGTAGGCTTGAAAAAAAAAATTATCATCCATATTTATTTTGCAGAGTATGTGCTTGGTGTTTTCTTTCCCTCATAGAAAGAATGAAAAGCCCAGCCTTCAAGATAAATCCTCTTTTGCATAGGTGTGCTGTTTTTTAGGTTTTTACACAGACATACACATAGAGGAATTTGACTTCGCAGGCAAAAAATTTTGTGTTTGCTGACAGAGGTACCTTTTTGTTTGTACATGAGTATGTGTGCATATTTACAGATGTAAAAGACATGAAATAAATAGCTCAAGCTGGCTGGAAAATACATTTCCATTTTAAACTTCAAAGGGAACGTTGAAGAGAAGAAAAGTTTTAGAAATTATAAGTAGTTTTGCATTGTTTTCTTAGCACTAATGTATAGATCAGGGTTTTTTTCATAGCACATGTGAGAAAAGTCAGCAATAGTTACACCATATAGTGAAATTATTAGTGTGTAATCATAAAATCAACAATATCAGACTCCTCTAGTCTGTTTTGCAAGGAGAAAGTAAAATTCTACTCTATACCACAATAAGGCCATGGTAGGATACCAGTTTTACTAGATCTGCTAATAGTGTGGTGGTAGGATGAAACAATTTGCTCACTGTAGGTCCACCTCTGCAATACACTAAGTCTGAAAGACCATTCTGTCTATTAGGGCTTCTCCATCTGACATATTCAGCAAAGTGTCAGTTACAAAATTATTTGGATTCTGGTGGGAAAAAGGGATGAAACCCGACTTGGGAAGTAAAGAACTATGTCAATGCAAAAGCAATGTTCTCATCTCTTTGCTCATGGTTTCAGCCTGGAGAAACCAGAAGAGGTGCTCTGCTCAGGAAAGACAGTGATATTCACAGCCTGAACTGTAAATATAGCTACCTGTGAGTTAGTGTAGAGAGGGATCATAGACAATTTGAAATATCAACATAGGCATTTCTTTCCCTTTTCAAAACAAGGTGCAAAAAACAAGCAGTGGGTCTCAGCCTAAGGCGAACGAGATTTTCATAGCAAATTCTACATGTGCATGTATTTTTCTCTTCCCAGGAAAAAATTCTCATATGAAAGATCTGGAAAGATATCTCTGAAACCCAGATGCAGTGCAAGGGGTGCAGCATTCCCTAGATGGCAGTCACCATTTTGGTGTTAATGAAACCATCCTGCTTCAAAACCAACTACTGCCACCACTTCCGAGCATTGCAACACATATTGACAGCAGGAAAAAACAGGCCCAGTAACTCAGTTCATACAATATTAAGGTGCACAGTACTGCAAATAAGAGGAGACTGACTTCCCTCCAAAAAAAAACCCCTAAGCCATCATAAAAAATCAGAACAAGAAGCTCTTAAGCTTAGACGTGGACCAAAACACAAAACCCACCAAAGATTTGGGAAGTAGAAATCCATGGTGGGAATGGTGGCTGATCACAGCTTCTTACAAATACAGGATGCTTTTAAATGATGAAATAGGGAGAATGAGTATTTCCTCTTCTATTGCAACACAAGCTGAAAGTGCTTTAGTTAAAACCCAACTTTCTACTGCATTAAACACTTCTGTTACATTACTTAATTAGTTCTAGAGGGTAAAATCATGTACAGATATTCTGTTACATGAAGGAATTAGCAATTCCTTTTGAAGCTCTCAACTTTTATTTTTAAAAAAGGAGAGGTCAGGGAGCAGGCAAGTTCTTACTCTGTTCCATAAAATAATCTAGAAGTTACTGAGAACTCTGGTAAGAGCCACTTCCTCAGAAGTAAGATTTCCAGGGTAAAAAAAACTGTCTTATGTGAAAGTTCTCCTTACTCCTCAGTCTCTTCTCCTTTTTTTCCAGTCTTTAAGCTCTGATGCATGGATTGCAAGAGTGGATGTCAATTCATTTTGTCCCATTTCTCCATTTTTGATACATCTGTTAAACTTTTTAAATGGGGGGCATGGAAGGTGTAAATCAAAGAGCAGAATCTGGACCTTGAAGTTTCTTTTTGGCTCAGCCTTGTTTTTGTTGGAAAAGAAAAGTAATTATGCTTGCTCTGCATCTGCTAATTCTCTGCAAACCTTCAATGGGGTTCTTAATCTTGTTTTGTAGCTTTGATTTTGGCATGTTAGGATTGAAATCTTATTTACATCAAAGGCATAGGAGTTACTCACTTCCAAAAATCCCATTTGGTACCTGTGTTATCATAATGGTTGATGGTGGAACATTGGATTAGATACTTTCTTGGATCTCTTCTCATGCCCATAACTTAAACATCTAAAAGTTTATGGAAAATATGTGCTATGGACAGAACTTACTTACTTGCTTACTTCAAAATGTGCAAAAATCAAAGAAAAATTTGCACACTCCAAATTGGTTACTTTAACAGGGATTACATTCCCAACAGGATTCACTTCCTAGGGTGTAGCAGAAGTGTCTCATGTAGTGGGCTCTATGTCTAGCCAGTTTTTTAGGCTGCTGCTTCACTAGCTTGGTTGTTCAGAGAGGTAGCTAGTTGAGAGTAGGACAGAATTTCCAACAAGCTGATTCTTGAGGCCAAAATCCGGAGAAGCTGGCTGGTCCACCATCACAAGTCAAAGTTTGTTGTGGTTACACTTCTTCACTATAAATGATATTTCAAGTGTAGCAGCATTGGCTGCTATGGCATTCCCACCTACTGCTCATGGGGACAAAGCTTCTTAGAGAGAGACCATCTTTTAAGGCTTCAAGAAACCTCATATAGTGAGCTCAGTGAGAAACATCTGGGGGCAAATTTCTGTCCTGCTATGATATGTTGTGTTTAGGACTACAATTCCAAAAAGGAGCTCCCTTCATGCCCTGCTCCTTACCATAAAGGGCTTGGACTGCACTGGGGTAACCTGTGGTGGCACAGCCATGATATAAATGAGTATGCAACCACAGTGACACTCTGTTTGCATATTTTGTAGTGGGACAGAGCCTGGGAAACTCACACATGAGAGGAGGATATCACTGCAGGTCCTCTGCAGCCAGAAACTGTCTCCCAGGGAGCACCATGGTAGGAGCTGAAATTATAGAAACACGAGAAGAGAATGAACAAAATAAAAACTGCTCCTTATCCTGAAATGGTGCACCTGTAGAGGCAGGTGGTCCTTATACTATGCCTCAGTCCAGCTGTTAATATTTTTATTCAGAATGTATTCCTGAAGAGCACTCAGGATGAACAAGAACTTGTTGAAGGGAAAAAGCAAGCCTACAACAAGGAGCAAGCAAGAAATTATACGGAACAGTAGGACAGCTGGTGTTGGGAGGTCCTTCCAACCTTTTGATGAGAAGTCATTCCCTGAAAATAACCCGAGGCTGAACAAGCTGTACTTATAGAGGTCCTCCGCAGCTTAAAATATGCTCCTGTTCCAGCCAGTGCCCTGTATTTTTGAGTTGTGTTGCAGCCACATAGAGATCTTGCTAGATAATTTTAACTCCTGAGCTAGAACAGGGCTTATCTCTGAGGCATATCTCTTCTGCTCGGATAAAGACAACTTCCTCTAACTGCAGATTAAATCAGCATATCCGTACTTAAAGCCACACAGATAAACATTCTACATCTTTCCAGTTCAAACAATGTTTTCTCAGCCTCAAAGCAACAGAACTCACACAGCTCCCAAGCTTTCTCTGGCTTTCGCACTGATATTCCCCTCTAAAAACATAGCAGCACCCATCAGGCACCCATGGAACTGGTCACAGTTCCACAGCTCTGGAGAAATATAGGAAAAAAATCTTCACTACACCTCCATTGCAACATCATGTTGCTACACAGTGGCAAATGGTGAGAGGAGGAAAAACTCCTTGGAAGATTAAATAAGACATTGCTGGAAAAGTACAGTAGCTCTCTTCAGATCAGTTCTCAAATATTTGATTTTATCATGCTCTCTGGCTGCACAAGAGAACAAAATTTCATGGGCCTGCTTACTGTGCCTGTACTCCTAATCTTTCCATACTGGCTTGCCCTCCCATCTACAGTCTAGTTGCAAGTTAGTTTCGAAAATGCTCACTCTCCACTGCTTGTTCCAAGCACATGTTATTGCCACCAGGAACTGGCCTTGTGAAAATTCATGGACATCTTGCTAAGTCCTAGGTCATTACATTGAGCAGCACTTGGCCCTGGTAGTGTGTATCATTCTTCAGCTCTCCAGTGGCCCCATATAATTGTGTCTTCATTTTCACACAGTTTCCCACTATGCACTATTCAAAACATATCTTCAAAGCCTACTATATACTGTGTATCCCATACAACATATATAAGGTTAATCATGATATTTTTCACATACCTTCTCCCACTAAATCACCGGCATTGTCCTCTATACAAATTCCCAGGAGAATTTTCTATACTTAATGAAAGTAAGCCCATCAGAAATATCTCTCGTGCTCCCTGTAGAAACAGGTAAGTCATACTGGCAGGGTCACAGAGCACACAATACAGGGTCACACAGTGGCCTGGTATTTTGGGGCTGGGAATGAGAGTTCAGATCAAACTTTTTAAAGTACCTAAAATATTTTAGTTACAAGTTTTTCAGTTCCTTCAGAAGCCTCCTCAGTTGGGATTTTCAAGCCCTGTTTCATTATGGAATGTTAAAGACAATTGTTAAAGTCTCCCCAAACCATCCTGAAAACAATTTTCTTTCAGCTCTCAGAGTCCGTAGGTAAGAAAGCAATTATCACTAATTATTTACAAAGGCACATCAGCTCCTACACACTTTCGTGACTTTGATAAACAGAGATGTCCATCTGGAACTCCAGCAAGTAGAACACACTGGACAGTTCTCCAGGTTACTTCTGATTCTCTGAATTATTACATGTCCATGTGCACACATGCCACTTGTGCCTTTTATTACTCATACACAACATGCTGCCTTCATAACCAGCCTCCTAAAGGAGGAGCACACAAAGATGTTTAGCTCTGCAGTCTTTTTCCTCATCCCTTTCCCTGCACTATAGAAATTCTGGGGCAGCAGCAAGCTGGACCTGTCTCAAGCAAGAAAACTGATTTTGCAAGACAGGGTGGGGCACTTCCCCTTTTGGCTTTTCTCCCTTCTCCCCTCCATCTGCAGCCTTTCCGCACTTTGCCTCCACTCAGCTATGTATGAGTTGCAGCATACTGATGTAATGGCAAGCTCTTGTGGTTGGCCTGGTGGCTCCTTCAGCTATGCTTATGTCTGTGCTCTGAAATGGTTGAGTTCCTTTTAAGGAAATCAAGCACTGAAGCAGCTCAGAGGGAGGACACTTGCCTGCACCAACAACTAGCTGCTCATGCAGGTTACCATCTCTGAATGCATATGGCTGGGAGGGAAGGCACCAAGATATGAAGGTGCTTCTCCGTTCCCAGTGATGCAGGTTCCCAGGCACTGGGGCAGTGCTTCAGTTTCTACTCCAATATCTGAGTTGTGGGAAGGAGGTAACATCAGTTCCTTGACATTTTCTTACTGGAGGAGGAAAATATCAAAAAGCTCTTTTGCTCTTCACATCTTTCCATACTGTTGTCCTTTATTTTAACCAAATAGTTTATAATTTTGTTCAAATTTCATGTCTTCTATTGATGCCTAGGGTCACCTTGACTAGTTACTTTGAGCATCTTCTGTCAGTTGTCCAATAGTTTCAACTCAATTTTTTAAGATGACTTTTCCTCCTCTTAGAAAGAAGAATAGCTGTACACATTATACATTCCAGGTCCAGACTGTAATCTGTGACTATGGTGGTCATCACTTCAGTGAGAAAGCCTTGACCTCTGCTGTGAGTCTAAATAGTCATCTTCAGCATGATATATCTGCCTGTGCAGAAATGGTGATCCCAATAGTCTCTTTGTGGGGCTAACACAAAGAGACTACATCTAACATCTAACACTGTAAGATGGCTTGTTTGTTTTTTACCCATTGAGGGCTAGCTATGATATAGGCAGTTGTGGAAAAAGTAAGGTACTGTTTGTCTTTCAAGGCAAATGCTACTACCCCTACAGCAATAGTTTCTTCTGCATGAAGTAGGGTCTGATCCTCAGCTCACGGAATCAACTTCCCATGCATGGCTTGAATTAGGATGGAGTCCCAGTGCAGAAACAGCCCTAATTTACAACTGTCTATTATATAGAGGATATTCAGTACTGATTATCCACAACAGGGGCACACAACATTTAGCTTGAAACTTGAATAGAGACAGCAAGAATCAGCAGACAACATTTCAGATCCACTCTTACATTACAGGTTAGCATGGGAAATAGGACTATTCCTCCATAATGGGCTGCAAAGCATTAACTCTTAATATGATGCAGTGTAAAACTAGCTCATTGGTTGTCTGAAAGCATTCCCTGTGTTTTCTGGAAATACTAAATATAGAGCAGGTAAGCCATAGGTTCCAGGTCAGCCTCAAAAGGAAATTAAGGGTGGTGAAAAGGGCAAAGAAGGCAGGAGACTTAGTGGACAAAGCAGCGGGGAATGAAGTTTGCAGGGGGATGCAGTTCAACACATAGTGGTATTCTGTGAGTTATAATATTTAAAAAATAGCAAACTTATCAAGGAAATGAAGAGACATGGTTGTGACAAGAACATGTCTTTTAACATGTTTCTGCTTTGCTGTGCTGTTTGGGATTATTATTAGAAACTTTACCCCCACATGTGATTTTATCACAGCTTCTTATAATTTTTGCATGGGTCAGGAGCAACCTATGATTTGAGCACTTTCCTCAGGAGACAAAAGTCAGAATCATATATTTCATGAACCTCTGGACACTTCCTTATGAAATTTACACTTTTTAGTAATTTTATGTGAGACACTCAAAACCTGAAGGCAATAAAAACTGGCAAAGTAGTTGCATGCTTCAACTTCTGAAGTCTACTACACCTTCATTTGCAGAGCGGGAGATGCGTATCAAATGTCTCTCTTTCAGGCCTATAGCTTCATTTTCAAATCTCAGTCTAGAGTTGGAAGGATCAAGAAAGGAGATTTTTGAAAATATACAGAGGAGTTAGAATCTATTTTCTAAAAACAGTTTATTTCCCCTAATCTTTGACCTTTAAAATGCTAAAATGATAAAAAAAAAGAAATTGAACTTTTTACTCCAAGGTTAAAGGTTTCATGAAGTTTTACTACAAGTCTTTTGTCCAAAGAGCTTTGGTAGGAGAAATGAAGCACTAGTGTAAGGGATCAGGCTAACATTTTTTGTAAAAGAGGATCAAGCTGTAATAAAAATGAAAAAATAAAAGTGAAAATGCATAAGGTGCTACTATTTAGTGCTGGAGTTTGGGAGTAGACTCTGTTCCTAATGCTGACACTATCCTTCTGTATTACTCTGATTTGGTTATTTTGCCTTCATGGCCTCCCTTGCCACCTACCATCCTTTACTGGATTTTTTTAGACAATAAACATTTAAAGACACTTGCAGCCTCAGGGTGTCAGTCTTCTATCCTGACTCTCATTCTTATGACAGGAATGTAAAAGTGGCAAGAAATACTTTTATTTTTGGATAGAGAAACACATTCTGATAGTCACACCTCTCCTGAAATATTTTTATCATATAGGACATTGACCACAGTATATTATGCATTTTTTTCCCACTAGTAAACAAGTAGCATATTTAAGTAATGCCATCTAGTTTGTTTTAGTGGACTGCATGTGAGCTGATTCATGCTGTGGTCAGCACCATTGATAGTCCTTAGTGCAGAGTCTAGGATCCCTAAGAAGAGCCAGTGTTTTTCAAAATAATTTCTGGATAATAATTTATATTAGTCCAACAGACTTAACCAGTTGTAGACTTTTACCTAGAAGAACAAAATTAAAGCATTTCTAAAATTGTCTAAACTAAAAAAATGAAGGGGAAATAGAATATGAAATGTATGAATGAAATGCTGTATTGAAACGCACATTTCTGGAGAAATCTGAATAGCAGATAACATTCAAGACAGTATTCATATTATTAGTAAGAAAAGTAATTTTAAAGAAATAGCCAAGAGTTTACTGAATCAAAGCTGAATTCAGATTTTGACCTGGATTTATATATTTAATTCATTTTCCTATGCAGAATGAAAACCATTTCTCCTGGAGAAAAATTCATGCAGTCAGTCATGCTTTAAAAATAAGATAAATCATAGGATCTTTGTAATTTCTCTTTAGATTGAAAGGCTTCTTTCCCAAAGACAAGTTTGCACACAAAATACACTAAGCACTTGAGTAAGCCAGTGCTGAACAAGGTGAAAAGGCACAGGACCTGCTTGTGTACCAGCTTGCTATATTGCACTTTAACATTATTGGCATATTATATAATATTTCTTATCAGAGTGAACTAGTCATCTTACCCAAGACTTTCTCATTCTTAGCACTCTGTTGTCCTCCAGTACTAGTTGAGAGGTCCTCAGGTACTGGCATAGGTTCATCTGCATCATCTGGGACATCACTAATTGGAGGACTTTCCTTTCCTATTAGTGAAGAAATTAGCATTATTGAGTCATCAGGGTAGCCTTATTTTCAAATAACATCATAAGAGGAATAACAAAAAAAAAACTTAACAAAACACTACTAAAGCATGACATTCTTGAGACACAAATCTGCTATCCTTGCAGAGAAATCTTCTTTTAAATACAGGAGAATTATATTAGTGAAAAGGGTGCATGGTCAATGCCTCTTCCAAATGTCTGGATACACAGGAATCTGTCTTACTCTTTTCAATACTTGTAAAACTCATGGATTTTTTTTTCAGTTGCTATGCTCAGAAGATACAATTTGCTTCCAGCCTCCTGGCTAAAGCAAAGCATTGTATTTCCCAATTTATACTGGTCATGTCAGGGTGGGGGCGAATCATCTTCTAAATAAGCTGGCTTCTTTTTTTTTTTACAAAAAAAAAATAGTTTTAAATGAGCAAATGAACAGGCAACTCAATTTCTTAATGATGAGACTATCAAACTGTGGAGTAGTCCCTCTCTGAGCAGGAGCAGTGGGAGTGGCATTTAGGTAAACAATCTCAATGTAAAACTGTAGCCAGAGGAATAAAGGGTAAGGAGGGATCAGTCTTGCACTGGCAGAGGTACCAAGAAGATGATTTCATAAGGTCCCCTCCATCTCCCGCTTCAGCAGGGCATTCTTAAATGGGCAAAATCACACCCATTGGATGCAAGTGCAAGAGCAAAGGCAATGCATTTTCCAGCCTAGTAAAGTAAAACTAGGAAGTTCATTCAAACAGTTTTTGCCATTCGCTGTTTAGTTCCTTATTTAGTGACTCATGTTCTCTGCAGAATTTGTATAGAATGGAAGGAGCTTAGAGAACTGCCAGCAACTTTCCAGTTCAAGTCCCATCCTGGCAAGCTGAGGTATCTCTAAGAGATAGGATGCATTGCTGAGGACAGACAGACAAAATATTTCAGCTTTTCAACACTTCTCCCACTAACAAAATAAAATTGAAGCCCCATAAGCTTAACTGGGGGCAAGAGGCAGAATCAGTTCTCTTGACACTACATACAGGTTAAGGACATTTGATAAAAAGCAACTGTAATCAAAAGCCATTTTAATTTTCCAAGGATCAAACTGTGTTCCAAATTGATACTTTCACTTATTCTAAATTCAGAAGAACACCCTCATAACCTGAAGGCTTTTTTGGCTACACACCAATATAAAAACATAGTATCAGTGCAATGAGATAACACATAACAAACAAAATAAAAACTTTGTGTGTAGTCAAGATATCCTACAATAAGCAGCCTAAGGGAAAGGCTCTGCAGATAAGTCAAAACAGTCTTGTGGAACAGAACCCTGCTAGTAGCCAAGTGCTTTCACAGTTTATGGTGAACTGTTCGGCTTGTTAAATTAATAGACATTTGCCCAGATGGCCTGAATCAGACAAGCTTCACAAACTTGGTGGGGCAGAAGCTGAAGATCTAGTATGTTTCCCAGTTTGCAGGGGACTGCAGTTCAAACTTAGTAAACATAGCTTTAATTGCTTAGCTCACAAAATTTGATTTCTTCCTGTTACACATGATGAAGAAATCCCTGCAGGCATAAAGACAGAGTAAAAACCAGTGGATATAAAATAGATATATTTGTTGAGCTCTCCTTCTTGAATTCTAAAGCATGATATTTCCATTTCATGCCTTAACTACATCTAAATTGTTACCATGAGAAGTTTACTACTGAATGGAAATCTTACAGATACACAATCTCACTGATATCCCTTTGCCAATGAATTTAGAATTGGAAAGGGGGTGAAGAATAGGAGGGAAAAGTTGCCCATTTAATTTCTAACAGGCATGTCGAGAACAATAACCAGTTGAAGGCATGGAGCTAAAAAGAAACCCCCATCTAGTTGCAAGTACAGGGGTAAATTACTTAAATGTCACATAACAGAGCAAAGTACCATAGATTTATTCCATTATCATTTCATATTTTTGCTCAAACATAAGAAGCAAAGTATAAACAAAACAATCTAAGTTTTTGTTAATAGGGTATCTTCCATTAATTTTATAAAGAGCTGCCAAATGTATTAAAAGAAAAATACAAGAGAGCTGTAGAGTTGAAGTTCTGTTTCTGGCACTGCCACTGATTGATGGTGCTCTTGGTTACATCAGAAATGGGGATAACTTCAACTGCAAGCTGTATTGTATATCCCCTCAGTTCATCCCGAATCTCTCAAAGATGGTCTCAGGTTTCCAAACACTGATATTTTTGTATGAAAACTCTAACCGATCAACAGTACTTAGTAAGACCTTCAACTTCTCACAAGTTTCCTCATCTCTGCCTTAGTAATATGAAGACATGAGGAAAGAGAGAAAGGGAATAAAGTACCTAGCCCAGTAATGTTTTAGGCATCTTCTATTTCTTCCAAAGTCTGTAAGCCTGGTGTTTCATTAACATCTCCATTCAGTTCTGAGAACAATTCAGTTGAGGGCAGAATGGTGCTGCTGGGAACTATGATTGCTAAAAGGGCAGTATTTCTTACAGAAAACTCATTCTTTATACTTTTACAAGCTAATGTTGGATGTATTTAATATGTGAGGATTGTTTTTTTCTATGGAAATATTAGAATCATCAGAGAAAGTATGTAAGAAAAGCAACATAAACATTCTTATGGCTATGAGTCACAATCCAGTTCACATTTCCTTTTCACTAGTAGAACCCCAAACCTCCAATGATGAAAGGAAAGTTTCTCTGAGATGGCAGCCAGGTTCTCAAATTACAGAGTGACTCTCTGGGACCAGAGAAACCCATGACACACTCATTTCCACCTTCCCAGAAGAAGAGAAAACATAAAACCCTTCTTCCTTCCTTTGCAGAGTGTGGCACAGCATGGTTGGTGCTAGGGGGATCTTCTTATGTTAGATGAGGAAACATTTGTACTCTTTTTTTCACCTTCCTGAACTGTTAGGTCATTGAACTAAGGAAAAAAAATAAGGCAAAAAATGTCAGGAAAAATACTGCTTGTTAAGTGAGATATTATCTGTTTTCTGACTTTCTTGTATGGGTGCTGGATACTGTTTGGCTAAATGTATGTCAGTTCTCATTTCAGAACTGCAACTGCTTGCTTCATGAAATATCACTTTCAAGAGAATAATAAAAAGCACAAACTCTGCACTAGTCATACACTATTTCAGTTCCTCTAGGAGATAGCCAAGTGGGAATGCCTGTGCACACACATGCAGGGTTGGGCTCACTCACGGTAGTCTTATCCTCTCTTGCCCCTGCCACACCTGAGTCAGCCATAGCTGCTTACCAGCACATGGCTGCAGAACATTGCTTTTGAGCTGAAAAGACTGCTTCTAGAAACCTGTTTTATGTCTAGGTTAAAAAAATAACAAAACACACAAAAATACAAAGAATCCTCCAAACCTAATTTAATTTTTACATTTTTTTTTTAAAACCCAAAACTTGGAGTGCTAGTGAATCAATTCTCCTAATGCCACAGGTTCAGAGAGCAGGCTCCACCTGATGAGCATTAATCAGAAAGCAGGAGAAATAAATGTTTTCCAGACTACTGAAACTGCATTTGTCCCAATATATAGTAGAGCACTCTCATGATGCAAGGAAGAATCCTAGAAGCAGATAAAACCCCAGAATTAGGAGAAGAGGGAGAAAACGCCTTTCTGGATTTACCTGACTATGAAAAAGAAGTAGGTAAGATCCCTGCACTTTCAAATAGTCTACTTTTCAATTCTAGTGAGAGCTTATTAAAAGTATCAGTGCAACCTAATCTGACAAACTCCTATTTCCAGCAGGCTGAGTTCACACATAGCTTAGATCATAAATAAAAGTAAATTAGCAAGTTCTTTCTTTGGCTGGATCCAGCTAACAACCCAATACAGCCCACAGGCTATACTCACAGAAACAGCAGGAAGAGTTCAAAGCACGTTGGGTTTTTTTTCTGTAATACATCCATGTAGGTCTGCCTCTTGTCAGAGGCAAAATTCCTCTCACACTAATAACTTTTTTAAGAGAACTCTCTCTCATCACAAAATCATCAGCATAATTTGCTAGAAAAGCTAAAGGATAGTACTAGAGAGTCTCAAAGCCTGGAAAATTTTGAGAGCTAGAAATTATAAATCTATACATATTATATAGTATATATTAACATTCAAAATGGCAAAGTTTGTTGCAAAACCTCCATCTAAAGTGGAGAGAGGGACTATAAGGAAGGGAAAGTGTGTAGACTCCTTGACTCAAGGCAGCATCTCCCACATTCCTCCACCCTATATCAAAAGATTTTTTAAAAAGCAGCAATGCTTGGTAAGAGGTAGCAGCTATGGAGCTCAGATAAATACCATTGCCTAAAATACCACAAAAGTTAGGTGTGGATGTCCAGGGGAGCCTGTGCTGCTGCAGAGGAAGATTAAGTCAGTGCTACTGCTCCCAAGAGCTCAAGCAAGTGAGAACGGGTGAAGCATGGCACCACTCACTGCTAAGAGCAGATCCACAGTGCTTTGTCTGCATGAAGTATTAAATCCTGATGCTTTTCCTATTAGGGCAACACATGCTCCAAGCACAGTATGTGGATATAAAAGGTCTTATTTCATTTACAAACTGTTCCAGCATGCAAAAGACACTGATGTGTAAGTATAGAATCATAGAATAGTTCAGGTTGGAAGGAACCTTAGAGATCATCAAGTTCCAACCCTCCTGCCATAGGCAGAGACACCTCCCACTACATCAGGCTGCTCAGTGCCTTGTCCAACCTGGCCTTAAACACCTCCAGACAGGGGACATCCACAACCTCTCTGGGCAGCCTGTTCCAGTGTTTCACTACCCTCATCGTAAAGAATTTATTTCTTATATCTTGCCTGAATCTGCCCTCTTCCAATTTACATCCATTATTTCTAGTCCTCCCACCACATATCTTATTAAAAAATCCTACCCCAGCCTTTCTGTAGGCCCCCTTTAGGTATTGATAAGATACTATGAGGCCACCCCTGAGCCTTCTCTTTGTCAAGCTGAAGAACCCCAACTCTTTCAGCCTGTCTTCATAAGTCAGTTGCTCCAGCCCTTTGAGTTTAATTTTAAAATTTTTACCCAAAGGAGAAGAATGATACATGTCTCCCTAGAGCTGACTAGAAGTGACTCCCCTACACTAAACATAACTGAAAATCTTCTGTTGGCATGAAAGACTATTTTATTGCTTTTCTTTCAGGCGGAAAATTTCATTGATTTTTCATTTTCAGATGACACTAAAAGTTCTGGGTTACAGTTTTTGAGAAAACTCAACAGTGTTAGATGGGGGAATTGAACAAAACCAGAAAAATCGTTTTCAGGAGTACCCAGTGACCTAGCCACCTGTGCCAGATCTTCACCATCTCCTATGGCTGGCCTTCAGGTCCTGGGCCAGCAGTACATGAGAGCTGCCTCCCAAGAAAGAGCCCTACAAGCAGAATTTTGCTCCCAAAAGAAATATTGTAATTGTGCACCTCACCATGCTTCAGGGATACAGGTTCAATCAAAATTACATCTATGCTTCTATATTCCTTCTTTATTTTCCCAGTTCCCTTACAAAAAAAAAACAATCCATGCACTGTTTGGCTTGATATCAAGTGATATAATTAATTATATACTCAATTCCCACTCTAGTCTTAAAAAAGACCCAAAGCAGTTTTATTGACAAGAAAAACCATTGTGCTAGAAAGATGGTCAAGAATTTTAAATTTCCTTTGTCGAAGCATTCATTAAGGACCTCACCTGAAACCTGGGACATATCTTGAGCCTCATCTGTTTCCATTTTTCTCAAGTTATCTGAGAAGAGAGAAAGAGCCTTCAGTTAATGCAGTACACACACATACACCTAGAAAAAGAAAAAAAAAATGATCCCAAATACATAGAGGAGAAAAAAGGGGAAAGAAAAAAAACCTTTGCTATTTAACTACAAGATTATCTGTGTGGGAAGAATAATGTATTTTTCTCTTTATTTCCTCCCTGCATAGTTGCTGGAGTATCAGACAGGCACAGACCCTGATCCTTTTAAAAACAGCATTACGAAGATTTATAAAAATATCATTACAAGCACAGGAGGACCAAATTTGTTATTTATTGTTAATTTCCTACAGCATAATAACCCAAAATGCAAACTGACTGCAACAAAATTAAGCAGAAAATTAAATGGCCCTGGGTCATTGTAGGCACAGAATTCATTCTCTTGGTTGATCCATAGTTATGTTCTTTCTAATTTACTGAGCATGCATCAATGAACCTTGAGTCAGCTTGGTGACACACGTACAATCAGCAATCAAAAAACGAAGCAATTTGCTGAAGAATGTCTCATTTACCCAGGCAAGGCTGCATATCTGAGCAGCAACCATCACTACCTCCATTAATAATGAATACACCTTCAGCCACAGCAGATGTGCAGAGCAGCAGCTTCAAGCTTTGGCCCCTTGCTCACCTGGGAGCCCTTCCTTCAGCCTGCTCCAGCAGGGATGATGTGTAGCTCATGAAAATAGCAAAACGAGCCCAGGAGGGAAAGGGAACCCTTGCCTTCCTGTTTTGGTGACAGATGGCTGGCTCCACGGCATGGTGAGTTATACTGGGAAGCTCCTGCCCTCTCCTTGCAACACACTGCCTTCTGAGGAGCCAGTGACCACAAGCACTGGGGAGAAGCATGTGGAGGGTTAGTAGGGTAGAAACAAAGTTTAGTTTTTCAGTCAGAAGGGGACCCTGCAGATCCCAGGGCTCAAGCACAGGCTGTGAACAGCTGGTGGCCCCTTGGATAATAGATGTTCTGCCAGAGTAGGTAGTCCCAGCACAACCTGAACACCAACTTGAAAATATGGTGTGGGCAGCTGAGGTAGCCTCAGGTGGAGAGGGGACAAAAAGCCTAAAAGCTCTTTGTTCAGCCATGCTAAGCTTGGTCACACCTTTAGCTGGTGTGTCGAGGTTCAATTCCTATCTAGCAGAAGAGGTGGCTCTTTGCTGTTCCTCAGAACTGAGATACCTGCCCCACCAACCCTGTTTCCTGTAATTAAAGATGCGTTTTCTTGAGAGCTGAAAGCAGAGGAGGACATGGCTTGACTTCTTACAGAGAGAATTCAAACCTCATCCTAAAATTTTTGGCCTGACTTTTTTTCCCCCTAAAAAAATTTCCAAGCTGCTACCCAGCAAGCTGCAATGGGAAAGTGTAATAGAATGAATATTTATTAATTTCTTAAGTTTGACAGACTCCTCTAATTCTGAACGTCATCAGTAAACTTGAGATCAAATAAATGGCTTCCTGCCTTCAAAAGTTGGCTTCCCTCACCAGGCTAATGCTTGTCTTGAAAAAAGAGAGTATATGTTAATTACAGGACTGCAGAGAGGTAGGTTGGGGAACAGATTTTGGTCTAGGCAGATTGCAAAAAAAGTTTAATATTTTCACAGAGCATTCTGATCATCACATGCAAACCATAGCACTGCTTAATGTCCAACAATGTTCTGTCTTGCTTTATTCTGCTCTTAAACTTAAATTCAGACAAGCAATTTAAGGTCTATATACAATTCTCAGAAATTACTACAGCCATGCAAAACAGAAAAAAACTACCTACCACCCAACAATTTGCATCAGCTCCTATGGGACTGAAGAACTTTCAATAGGTCCATTTTTAATGAAGTAGGCTGTGGGAAATGCAGCTTCTGTTACAAGAGGGAAAAGCCTCTAATGGGAGCCTGCTCAGTTACTGGAAATGTGGAGTTTTTATGGCAGGTGGCATAGTACAAGTACTCGGTATAGCCCCTTATTTCTTTTGCAAGCGTGACTGAACACAAAGGAAGAAATAAGAAATGCATGTGCATCCTTTACTGTATTTGAGTACTATTAATAAGTTGATTACTATTAATTTTTAAGAGCACAGAGTGAACCCTGACTAACCAAAGAAAAAATACCAAGAAAATACCCAGAAGAGGACAACCACCTCACAAAGGGCACTTTACTCCAACGATACCTGCTTTCTCCCTACTGCTAGGAGATCAGCAGGATGGAGTGACAAGGGAAGGTACTGGCAAAAGAGAAAGTTTCTTCTGTATTCCTGAATTTACCTGCCTTTGGGATGACAAGCCTTACATTCAGTGTTACTGCAGCTTAAGCAGCACAGTTCTCAGCTGTTCTCCTTCCTGCCTCTTGCTGCCATCAGGCAGAATTCAGTTTGAAAATACTTCCCAATTTTTAAATAAAGAGGTAAACTAAAGTACAAATTGTTTTGGTTGGGTTTTTTGATTTTTTTTTTTCTAATGGACATAAAATGGAGTCCAATTTCTTTTATATTTTCTTTTAGGCTTGCTTTTCTTGCAACTGGATAACTTCTTGTCCTGAAACAGATGCCCTCAGTTCTAAAAGAGATGCCTTCACGGTTTATTTGTTAATTAGGTGATTTTTGGGACATTTAATAAAGCTAATATATTTCCCAGGGATGAAAGACGGTGAGAAAAGAGCTGGTGGACAAGTGATAAGGGAAAGATATTTTCCCCCTAAGGACTACTTAGAAGAAGAACATGCTTCCTAAATGAAGATTACAGTCCACAAGTGCTAAGCAAGTTGATAAAAACAATAAAAGGTGAACTGCAAAAAAACCCCAGAAAGTATTCTGAATCCCTCCCAGAGGAAAATTACACTCTAATTCCTAGGTATCTGGTAAATACTAATGAAATCCCAGCTTACTTCAGCTTAGGCTCCATATCAGCAAAGGATACATGACAGGACCCGCATCCATCCCAATTCTGCCATGACAGCAAGGCATTGGTTTTGGCTCTGTGACTATCAAAAGGCTTTTTGCACTGGACTTGGACATAAAGTGTTTTGAGCTAAACTTTAAATGCTAAGAGGAGAATGTATCTCTTTGACTTTGGAGTGGTAAATCTTTGAATAAGAATCTTGGCCCTTTTTTCTCCTCCCTTGCCTCCTCTTCTATAAAATCAGCAGAAACATCATCTCTGACTTCCCAGACAGCAAGAGGTTCCTAAGAATGGTTGTAAGGATTTGCACAAAAGTATCTGTATGATATAAATTTGTAAATTAATAAATCTTTTAAAATGCTTATCTGAAACAACACTGTTTTAGAGATGTTTATGACATGAAACCATAGATAGAGGCCCATTTTGGAAAGCAAAAGATTTTTCTTGCAATTTTTCATTGTAACTACAGTATCAAATTTATCACTAGCATAAAGAGTGCTAATGTAGGAGCCTGAAGTTAGAAATCCAAAGCTGGTTGGAAGCTCAAATGCTGAAAGTGTGTAGCTCTCATTCATAGCAAGAAAGGGATCTGTTTAGGGATCCAAATAGCTTCAAATTTTGGCCCCTTATTGAAAGGGCTACAAAGTTCCTTTCAAAAGAGATAAAATTGTTTCTTCACATCTTTTCATATACAGAACATTAACCTGTATGTTTTCCTCTTCAGATTCCAAAGACATGTGAAAACATCGTAGCGCCTTGGAAAAAGAATCCAATGTTCCAATATTCAGCTAATTAAAAATCACCACATACAAAAAAAAAACCTGAAAGACTGCTGATTTTGTTTTAAATATGAAAGCAGCTAACTGATCATGTTCCCAAATAGCTTTTGAATTGAATTCAGTCAGCAGTCAGAATTTGTCAAGGTTACCATCGTGACCACAAAAAAATGCGTATGTGAACTATTTTCCACCTTCAGCCTTCAATATAATTTGTGCTATCTCTTAAGAATATTCTAGATTACACCCCATGAATCACTGAAGATACATTCCTTTTATACCTGGTATCAATTACATCCATAAGTGGATCTATGTCCTTTCAGAAGTTCAAATATAAATAAAAAGAAGTCAAGACAAGGTCAAGATTTTTCTAATATCTCAGAATACAGCAAATTAGTTATTAGAAAGTCTCTGTTTATTATTTCATTGCCTATTTTAAAATACAAATTCAAAAGTAAACCTCCTTGTCAAGAAAACCAATGTTTAGTATTCATACAGTGTTTTATCAATTAAAAAAAAGGTATAGGCACATCAGTCCTCTGGAAACTCTGCTCTCTTAAGAGATTAAAAGATTGCATATAATTCAATGGAATAACCTAATCCAATGCTGAAGACTTAGCTATTTAGTCTTCTTCTTTGTTCCCTAGCAATATAATTACTGACTTCTCTGTGACAACATAGGCTTCCCAATAGGAACAACAGCACTGTGGAAAAGAAATCATTAATTTTGATATTTGGACTTACATCAACACAATTAAACCCAGAGCTGACCTTCCATTTACAGATAGCTCAGGTTCTGGTGCTGCAAGGAATCTACAAATGCACACCCACATTCATCAGTGTGTTTCCTGACTGCTTTTAAGTGTAGTCATGCTGAGCAGAGAGAAAGACCTCTGAAGGAACACTCCTGTCTGGGGTACCTTGCCGGGGCAGGTACACTTTTACATGAAGCCTCAGAAAAGAAAATATGTGTGCTTGATTAGTCTGGAGGGAGAAGAAGCCTTCTACATGGGACCTAGTGTTCTGCTGGTGCTTTTGCAAATACAAAAAGAGATTGGAAGTTGTGTTCCTCAACAGCAGCAGTTCTTGTTACCTGTGATAAAACAAACAAGCCAACCTCAGCCTTGCCTCCACTGCCACAGTGGGGAAAGGGAGATTTTGTAATCCTTGCTTGTGCTAGCAGCCCCATCACAAGAAAAGGGACCACTTGCACAGGTCGTTGGAGCAGTGGCTTCTAACCGAGTGCTCGTATGCGAGCACCACTTGTGTTTCTGGTCCTTGACATGTTTCACTGGCTCCTCATCACAAAGACTGAAGGTTTAGCAAGATAAAAATCCAAATTGACACCAGGAATATTAAAACTCCAACCCTGCTTTACAACCTAAACTGAGGCAAAACTCCTCAAGTATGTCCCAGATTAAACTACTCACACCATATGAAGAAAAGCTTACTAAATAAATTAGTAACTTAAAACCAGGCTGGAAAATGAAAAACACAGTAGAGTTCAGCATCCATACCAGAAAGGAGAATTTGCACCATAGGAGTGATATGTATGTGGCATCAGACTTTTTGGATTTGAGTTGGGGGTTGCATATACCTGCATCATGATAACACAGCTGCATTTTTAATTGTACCAGAGGGTCTAAGCAGAACCAAGCCTCTTGCATCCACTGAAGTTGATGAGTTTGAACCTATACCCAAAAGCAGAGATGAATAAAGATACTTCTCTAAAAGTATTTAACATTTAGTTTCCTTTAAAACAAAAGACCAAAACCTTTTTTTTTCTTAAATAGATTTTTAATTTCACATGTAAGTATGCTACATACAACTGAATACACAACAGGAAAGTTGTTAAATATGGGTAAAAGGTAGTACATATTGCACAACTAGCGGAGATACCTGAAGAAAATTGCAAGAATCCTACAAATGAGTTTCAATTAAAGGCATCCAATATCTCAGCAAGCAGCTGATAATTAGCTTTATCATTGTAATTTAATATCCTAGACTTCACAATCTCTGTGAATGGCTCTACTTTAGAACCATTTTAATTTGTGAATCATAACACAGCTCAATGTAAACCATATTACTACAAAGATGAGAGGTGGCCCTTTCTGAAAACTAAAAATTGAGTGTTGTAACAAGCACTTCAGTGTCCTTCCATTTCTGTTACTGGAACCCTCCAGGACTTTTTCTGTATTAGAACAGAAAAAGGGTTTAAACTGCTCAGTTTCTCTCCCTTTACACCAATTCCATGTTCAGGGTTTCTACAGAATCTAAGTAGATGTTTAGTTTATTCAATCATTTCTCCATTCCTGCCTAGTGTAAATTCTTGTTAACTATACAAATTGACAATACAACTATGAGCAAACAGTTAAATTTCAATGGAGAGAAAAATGAAGGAAATTCAGCTATGGGATTAAGAAAAAAACTCTCCTAACAACGCAAATATAAAACATTCAGGTATTTGGCACATGTAAAATTAATTTCCATGTTAGTGAACAATTGTGAGGGTGTATAAAAAGTTGTTTCAAAGACCCTACATAATTCTCAGTTCTTTGGGAAGTCTTTGACAAACTACTGACAAATGATAATTTGTGCATCTGGTATGCACAAATGTGTTTTCTGTACGTACCCTTCTTAGCACTCCATTGTGTCTGAGTTATATTCATGCAACAATTCATCACTGAGGGAAAACAAAAATTCCCAATACTTTTACTGACTTTGGGTGCAAATTACTGGACTTGCACAAATGAAAAATGTTCTTCCTTCAAGTTTTTTAATTGTTACCAATCATTATAAATTGTTTCCACAAAGTGTCGGTAATTTTCCGAATTAAGGCCATGTTTTATTAACTCATTAAACTCTGTCACCTTTGTTCACTAAAAATCAAGCAGAAAAGTGGAATAAATTCACCATGACAAAGCAAGTACAAACTTTTCCATCTTTTAAATAAACTGGATTAAAAAAGACGAGGTGGGAAAATTAAGGCACTCAATCTAAGAACACAGCATGTTCTCATATGGCCAAATTTATATTCTTACAGGGCTCTCACTCAAGAGAAGGCAAATAGCAAATACAAAGCTGTGCATGTATGATTTTAAAAGCATGGGATGTTCTTAGCACTGCATATCTAAATATGTAGTAGGGAAAACATAAAAAGTCTAGAACTGTTATTGCCAAGTATCCCATACAATCCTTTAGTTGATTTGTTCAAATTATAGGAGGTTTCAAAAACTCAGCTGCATGATAACAGAACTCGTAATTTCCCTTTAAGCTGCTCAAGCAGTTACGGATTACTAAAGGATGTTACCAGCCTGAATAAGCATTTGAGAGATTTGCATGACTTTTTTCCCCTAAATAAACCTAAAAATAACTCCTAAAATTATTATAATTTAAATTAATTAGAAAGTTTCTCCACACTGCAAGTTTCAGTAATTTTGCTCTGCTCTGGCAAATATTTTAAACAAAATCCATTGAGCACAATTCCCGTTTTCTATTGAGATTGCTCCACTGTTCTCAATGAGTTGACACAAGCGGAAAAATGAAGCAATGCAATGGGCAATCAGATCTATCTTACAGAGCAAGTTTCCCTTTTACTGAGAAAGCTTAGAGCAACGGGGATCAGAAGAAGAAATTTATGTCTTTCACATGAAATAAATTTCAAAATAAGCTAAAGACGTGGACAGTTCCCATTGCTTGTAAAATACAACAAATTTCAGTGCAACTACACTTCAAAAACTTTAGTTTGCATGTTGTTTTGAGGCATTTATACAAGAAGCACGAGCATACCAAACAGGTCCTAAACCTGGACTGTCCTGTCATGTTGAATTTTCAATGATAAATAAAGCTAAGAACAGGCATGTATCTATTAGAGGACTAGGATCTACCTTTGCAGTCACCACACTGTGTTCATATTGACCTGCTCAGTGCAAAAAAAGCTGCAGTCTGTTGTTCATCAGTTTAAAGCATGGACGAAGGTCTATCTACAAGGAGAAGGGTGAAGCAGAGCTTCATGGGCTTTTTAATAAAAATCCTCTCATTCTGTTTAAATTTAGGAAGCAAACAAAACTCTTTTTGATTCCAAGTTGTAGTTATGTTTATGCATTCATTTCAAAGGGACAATAAAGCACATTTGACCTTGGAAGCAGGGAGATTCCCAGCTGAAGTCAGTCCATTTTGCTGGATGGGCACTAGGGAGAAAAACTCCTGCGGCTGCTTTGGATAAGTGGGAAGTATTTCAAGCAACCTCCTGTTTAACAGTTGCCATAATGCTGGTAAGAGTGGGGCTGCCTATCTTGAGTTCAAACTCTTCTCTAAATGCTGTTCCTCTCCAGCAGGGAAAAAAAAAGAGAAGAAAACCTTTGGATTACAGACAATACCAGTGAGGAACTCATATTTCCTCCTTTGACTCTTACATTGGTGGGCAAGCATTTAAAAACATTTCTCAGGGAATCATACTACCAGAAAAACTGGCAAGAGTACTTACCTTCCACTCCTCAACTGATATAATGTATTCCCAGTATCCTTCTGAAAGGATTTAGCAACTGCATTTAACTGCAGAGTGTTCATCCAGCAATGTAGTCTCCTCCCCTCCTCTTTCTTTTTTTGTAAGGGGGAGGGGAGAAGGATTCTAGGAAGAAAAATTTGTTCCCAGATCTCTCTTTATGTATAATTTTAGACTACCTAGAAAAGTAGAGTTTGTCACTTCGGAAAGGAATTCTGAGGGAGTCCACTACAGTGCCAGCAGCATTTCCCGCTTTACTATATTCCATTATTGTTACACTACATTTTACAACTTCACTATGTTTTTGTTAGTCTAATTTTATTAATTTTAATAATAGTAGAAAGTAATGACTGGTCAAAATGTAATCAAGTACATATGTGAATCTTGTCTGAAACACAATAAAATTCACTATGGAACAAACTCCTCTTGCACATAAAATGGGAGGAAAAAAAAAAAAACCAAAATCTTTGGTGAAAGTTTTTCTTAACAAAGAGGCACACAATTTGGCTATGATCCATGACTCTTGATATCCTATGAACTTTTTAAGAAAATGTTGCCAGAATCCACCAGAATCGCTTACGATTCATTGATGCCTTTGTTTTCTGCTGCTGAAATACAGACTGGACCCATTTCTTTGTTTTCTGAAAGACTGTGGCATCAGTGTAAGAAGCACTTAAGCTCAAATAAAATATGTCTGCACATTGTTTTGGCTTCATTTTTGAGTTATCCCATTTTTATGATGAGAAACAAGTTTTGCATTGTTGCAAAACCTTGTGGATTGATTCTTTGCTACACAGCAGATGTGGCAAGCAGATCAGGTTTTTGGTATTAAGGTAAGGGAAAGGAAAAATGCTACACTAACACTAAGATGGAAATTTTTTATTCTATACTGTATATAACAAAAATTACAAAGCTGTCATTCATGGTCATGTAAGAAAACATCAAACTAGACCGTTGTCGGAGTGAGCACTGGCAGCCGGGAGCTGAGATGGAAAGTTGCAGGTGTAGGAGAGGCTCATCTCTCTCCTGCAAGTCCCAAATATGGGACCTAATAAAAGTACTATCTACACACTTTTCTCACTAGGAGGTAGGTACCCACTCCAGAAATGCTCAGCTGGGATGAATGATGCACAAAGGATCAGCATTGAAGCTTCTTCAGTTACTGGGAGCATGAAGGGCAAAGAGAGAACCATGCTTTACCCCATCTGCCCATCACTACCTTGGGCAGAGAAATTAGTGGTCTCTATTTAGTTACAGGAATCCATCAGTCTTTCCTGACTGAGTTAGGACAGTCAGAACAATTCCACATTATGCCTCTGCCTTCCTGTCATTTTCCCTGGAAGCTGTACCTAGGAGGCAGAGGACTCTTGCAGGTGTCATTGTATTAGCTGTGAAATCCTGACTCCTGAGGATGTCCAGCTTTAAACTTCCATTGAATTCAGTCTTTCACTCAGTGAAGAAACTTGCTCTCTCCCTGGCTTTTTTTCTTAAATTTACTCTTTATTGCTAGGGATGTAACATGTGAGGTTCTTTTTCTTTTGGACTAGCAGTATATCAAGTCTGCAGTTTAGGCTATTTTACTCAAAAAATACCCAAACATAAAGTAGCACATGGATAATCACCAATATTAATATTTGCGAGAAAATCTTTAAGGTTGGAAGCAATTCTGGGATAACAGAAACATAAAGTAAGTAAAGTGCAGGGCTCTGTGGTATTTTGGACACTTCTCCCATGCAATTATGCTGAGGAAAGCTATCATTAAGGATAGCTATTATTTTAAGAGCTCTTACTCTTGCACTAGGTCTGCACTTAGTTTCTCATGTTCACAGGCAGCAGGTTCAAAGGGTTTGGTAAAACCATAATATATATGGCCATCAGACTAAAAATGGATATTTTGAGGAAGAAGCAAAAAAAATATATGGCAGTCTAAGCAATCTATCTTGTATTTTTGTTTTAAATCCAAACATTTATGAGTTAAAACCAAAGCAAAGCATGTAAAGAAGCTTCTGCATGCAAGTCATGACACCTTTTGTAAAAGGAAAATAGCATGAACTGCTGCACACTCCTGTTACACTAGCTCATGGAGTGGAATACTGTGTGTTTGCATCGTAACATCAACAGATCCATTCCCACTTTCTTGACTTACAATGTATCTCATTAGAGAAGAGGAAACAAAGGTCAAAGTTACCTAAGGGCCAAAATAGGGTTTCGAAAATTATGAAGCAACTATATTTTCATTAAAAAACCCCAATCCCATCCATGTTTTTTTTATTTTACTAAGACTCTGAGCATCTTAAACTACGCATTTCACAAGCAAGGTGAGAGCAGAATTGTGAGCCACTGGGAACACGATCCTGCTTAGTTGATTCAGATAAAGTCTAACTATTTGGAAGGAAGTTTAGTACAATCATTTATAATGTTTAATAAACAGTCATACTACATGGTACTCCAGCATGCATATGAGTTTCAATTGATGTGAGAAGCCACTGAAACTGAGTGGGTCTTTTAAAGGATATGGCCCTTACAATGCATTAAAACTAGTCTGTTAAATACAAACAAATGGGTTGTTAATCTGAATGCATGAAACATAATCTAGATTAGATACCTGGTTTATTTCATTTGAGATTTCTTTGGAAGGCTGGACAGTAAATCAACGTGGATGCAACTTTGGAATCTAGCTACTTAAAAGAAAATACCTCATTGGAAGCCCTCATTCTAACTTCTGATTACTACATGAAGTCCATTAAAAGCCCTACTCGCACTTCAGTAAGAGGGAAAAGGCAAACAAAATGATAAAAGAAAAATAAAAAAGAGAAAAAGAAAGAAACAGCATTATATTGCTCTACAATGATTTGCATAGTTTGAAACAGAAGCCATACCACTCTAAAAATTCTTGTATTCCACACAACATAACTTTTTGGAGATAATTTGCAATCATAAGCTACATTTTTGTTTTCCTCACACAGCATTACAAACTTCTAACAATTCCAGAAGCAGAATGCTTTGCAGAACAACAGCCAGTATTACCATACCTTATAGACCAAGGCAGAAAAGTAATCCAAGAAGTAATCACGTTTCTTGAAGCACAAAATGAAAAGTTTTCTTAGAATCGACTGCTGCGGTGGGAAGTCTTCACACGGGCAGTTTCTAACTACACGCACCTTCTTTAATAACCGAGTGAAACCCCTTCCCGGGCAAGGGAAACTTCGCGGAGCGGGGTGAAGAAAAACTTCCAGCTGTGATAGGCTGTATTGCAAGGAGAAAAAACTTACCGTGGCACCGCTATTGGGAAGTCAGCAACTTCTCTAACGCTGTTCCCCTCAAACGAGCAGGGGCTGCTAATTCTACAAATTCCTAATAGCTAGGACAAGCTCCATACCTGCCTCTCCTCTGCAAATCGCAGGTGCAAACAGGATGAAGAGACCGCCCAGCACCCGCTCCTGCTTGAGGCAGCGCTTCCAGAGCCCCGTCGCTTTCCTCCCTTTTAGAATCAATAAGCACTCCTAATGGCTACTCATCCCCGAAGTTGTAAGGAAATGCTTCAAAACGCCTCCATTACACCCCAACTGCGGCGCAATATTTTCAAATATAATTTCTTTTTTAGAAAATAAAAAAAAAGCAGGTAGAATGGGGAGGGAAGGGATGGGATGAAACAGAAGGGGACAGGGAGAGCCCGCTGTCTCCCGCTTCAGGTTCCCGGCAACTTTCCGGCAGCAGCACCGACTCCGCGCAGCCCCTCCGCACCCTCACACTGCCGCCGCTCGGAGCTGACTCCCCCCCGCCCGGGGCCCCGCCGCCCCGCGGTACCTGCTACGCCGGGGCCGGTATCGGTACCGGGGCGGGCGTTAACTGTGGCGGCACGGCTGGGCGCAGCTCCACGTGCCAGAGCTGCCCCGCGGGCGGTGGCTCCGCGCCCGGTCCCTCCCCCGCTGTACCCGCCCTCCGCACCCGCGCAGGCCGGTGTCCTGGCCCCGCAGGAACTGCTGCCCGGGACGACGAGAGATGGGTGGCCTCCTCGAAGGGGTTTTTACCTGGCTAGGAGTTTTACCGAGAGGCGTAAGAGGGTCTCCAGGCTCCGGCGCCGCCCCACCGGGAGCTGCCGGTAGCGGGCTGATGCGGCGGCGGGGCTCGGAGAGCGCATCTGGAACGGCCGGCAGCACCGGTCAGGGCGGCGGGGCTGAGTGTCAGATGCCGTGGGATGCAGACATCCATTCACCTGTAACGCCCCGGAGCTGCGGCTGGAAGGTCCAGATCATCCTTCTTGGCCTCAACCCGGCCATTTGCCTCCCATGCAAAATAAGTCCCAGGTTTTTTAAGCACTTGAATTTAAAGCCAGGGAAGCAGAACTTAAAGAACTTACAGTCGGTGGTAGAGACAGGCACTGACATCCAGACCTTCAGTCTAGCGGGTACGATGAACCTGGTGGAAATTAGTTGTATGCTTAAGTGCAGATACACGTGGTGGAGGACCAGGATTTTGTTTTTGCTGTGCATCAGTTCCTCATCTGCAAGATGAGGATAATGACACTTCCTTTCTCACATCCTAACTGCACTATCATATGACAAAAAAAAGTTAGGCATAACTTTATGGATGTGAATAATCTCATTGATTTAAAGGAGACAACTCAGAGATGCAAGCATGTAAGCATTGGAAAGACCAGGGCTGTATGATGCAAGCTCTTTGAGACAGAAATTGCCTACTACTTACTAAAAGTTTATACTGTATGACAAAGTGAGTTCTCCAATACTAAGCTGGGCTCTTCTAAAACAGAAATAGCAAGATGGTACCTGAGGGTTTATTTCAGACCCTGCTTCCACCACAGAAGCTCTGCAGATGTAATTAGGATAATACATGGGTACACTCATTAAGAACTAAACATGCCCAGTGTGGCTTAATTTATTGGTTTCTCTCTCTATATCTATACAGAGATACAGAGCCCTCCTTCTACAGCAACTTATAAGCAAACATTATGTTAAAATGTAGATTCTTCTCTTATTTATTCCAGAATACTCTTGTGTCTTCCAGCATACAGAGAACTAAGAACATCTGAGCAGTAGAATCACATCTCATTATTAAACAGAAAGAAGGGAGGGGAAAGAGCCATAAAAAGATGCCATCATACACTTAGCAGTTTCTCCTGGAAATCCTGAAGTGCTCTGTCCCAGCAAAATGGGAAATACAGGCAGGGAGACCTTCACCCACTTGAAAAGTGGAAGCTGGTGAACTTGAGGGAATGTAGCAACCTTCCACAGCAATGTGTATTCAGATATTCTGAAATAAATGGGTGGATACACTGATGAGGAACAGGAATAGTGCTTTCATGAGCTGTTCCATGCTTGCCTGTCCTCCTGGGGGGCCTATGTGCCAGCAGCTCCGAGCATGCTCCAGCCTACTGAGGGTAGCTGATCTGCATGATTTCTCGATGAACATTTGATGATAAGTGTAAGGTCAGAATCAAGTTGCTGGACTAGAGGGAGCTGAGCCTATTAAAGCAAAATCTTGTGAGATAATAAACATCTCCAAGTCACTGTGCTGAGGTTTGCTAACAGGTCATAGGAGGTGTCAGGTTTTAGAAAACGTTGTGAAGATCATCTTGTGGGAGACAGCCTTAAGAATTATGAGCAGTGTAATCACAGCAGCACTAAGCTCATGGCTGGAAGCCTGCTCTCATGTGCAGCATTTCTTTATGGGACAGAAGCAGGGGTGGACTGAAGAGAGCTCCACTGTCCCAGTGTTGCTTACCAAGGTTGGTGCTAGATGAAGCAGATCTGTTTCAATATAGATGTGGATATATACTGAGGCACTTGCCTGAGGAGCCAGTTTGTACTATCCTTTTCTTGCAGTATTTCTGCTGATGTTACTGGGAATTCTGGAGGAGCCAAAGTGTTGTTGTAGAGGATATCAGGTAGCACAATTTATAGCAGAAAATCCCAAGCAGCTTTACAGTTGTCTGCTACCTAATGCTACCTAAATCTTATCTCAGACTAAATCTACTAAAGAAACTTTTCCATTGCTATGAGGTTTGTTGTGGTGAGCAATTAACAAGAGTGCACAATGAATGGTTTCTTTCAGATTGTTCTTAAATGCAAATACTAATTATTACAATGTTTCTACATCTATATGTTACCATTTCCCATTTGTTGTTTCTTACAGCAGTCTTACCAACTTTAAAATGAATGGCATGCTGCTTTAGTCCATTAGCAGGCAGGTGATGATCATTAAATACAAAAACACAGCAGAAAAATTCTGCAAATTGAGAATTAATTAACAAGTTTTAAGTACAGAGCATGCATATTTTCCACAACAGCTGGTGTACAGCAGATAGGTTCTCCTCTTGCTTTTCCATCGCAAGATTTATCTCATAGTCCTCATTCTTCAGAGAATGGCCAGGACACAGTGTCCAGAAAATTTGTATGCAGGACTGTAAACCTGTTGGGTGAGTAGTTCTCAGTTTGGATAATGAAAGTTGTGATCAAGGTGAGGATGGTGAAGATTCATCAACTGAAGCATAGTAAATTTCCAGCAGTATGAAAGGGTAATAGATGTTGTTTTGTGCAGCTAAAAATCCCTCTCAAGTCATGATTTCTTCTATAATACTTTGTAACCAGTTTTATTTCACAATCCTTGTCATACCTAGTCCTCTAGTTCTGAGAAACCTTCACAGTTCTATTTTGCTCTCAGATGGCTCTTCATAATTGTCAGTGCCAGAAGAGCTTAGGAAAATGTCATGGACCTTACACTGAGCAGCTAATTGTCAGCTATTTGAATATACCATAGGAAACACAGATCAATGTTCCCACATCTAACATTTAATAGATCTTTCTTTTTTTATATTTTTTGATCCACTAAACTGCAGTTTCAGAATTTTTAACTCCTGGAATGATCTGTCACATTTTAGCAAAGCTCAAGTGAGATTACCTCAAAAGCCTCTCAAAGGCCCATGATTTTCCTTCCTTACACATTATGGGAAATACTGACATAAAAATACAAAATATCGCCACTAAAATAATTGGCTTCTTTCAGTCTGTCTCTAGTTTTCCTCTTGTGCTGTGCTGGCTCCTCAGCCACTGTTGCAATACATTTACTACTTACCTCTCTCCCAACTTAACTTGCATTGGCTTCCCGTTGTCCTTTACCAGATCTAGTTTCTTATTTACATATAAGTGTTTCAGGCAGTTGCCTTTAGGCTTATTTTCCCATGTAACTTTTCTTTACTGACTGGACTCCTTGAACTCAACTCCAGGCTGTATATTTACCACTGATTTGTACTGTACCACCATTTTTGAGTTACCTGTGTATAATTAGAAAGCTCCCCTTGTTTTCTCTGCCTCTCAGTCCTTTCCTTTTGAGTTCTTACCTAGAGAAACATTCAGTGCCTTATGGACACTAAAAGTACAATAATTATTGTGTCGATGCAAGGTAATGTGGGTGACAGCTGATCAGATATGTAAGATTTTAATGTGTTTGCAGGTGAAAGAAGAGAAAGATAGCAGTTTGTCATTAGTGTCTTATTTAATGTCTTTCCATTTTAGGAACAGTAAATGAAAATAAAGGGGTTTTGATTTATCGGAAAAGGTAGGAGAGTATTTTACAGTAAGGGAATGTAATTATTATCAAGGACAGGTATATACTATATGACCAGTGACAGACTGACTGTACAGGAACCATCAAGTAGATTGACATTTGCTGTTAAGCAAGGAACATCTCAAGTTTACATGTATTTACTGTTCTAGTGGATTTAAGAATTTGTGGTTTTGAATGTACACATGCATGCACTTGAGCTGTTGAAGCAGGTCCCGAGGAGGGCCACAAAGATGATCAAAGGGCTGGAGCAACTGCCTTATGAAGACAGACTGAAGGAGTTGGGGTTGTTCAGCTTGGTGAAGAGAAGGCTCAGGGGGGATCTCATAGTAGCTTATCAATACCTGAAGGGGGCCTACAGAAAGGATGGGGTAGGACTTTTTAATAGGATATATGATGGGAGGACTAGAAATAATGGATGTAAATTGGAAGGGGGTAGATTTAGGCTAGATATAAGAAAGAAATTATTTATGGTGAGGGTAGTGAAACACTGGAACAGGTTGCCCAGAGAGGTTGTGGATGCTCCCTCTCTGGAGGTGTTTGTTTAAGGCACTGAGTAGTCTGGTGTAGTGGGAGGTGTCCGTGCCTATAGCAAGGGGGTTGGAACTTGATGATCTTTAAGGTCCCTTCCAACCCAAACTAATTTTCTGTGATTCTATGCACACATACACACAGGCAAAAACACTTGACAATGGGTATGCTGAAGACATCATCAGTCACACACATTGTATCATATCCATGGTTGAAAAGCATCCCTTCTAAAACTTGCTGTTGATGATAGTCACATTGGGACTAAATCTAAATACACACTCAGGACAAATCCAAGAGTTTTACTCGCAACTCCTCAGGCACCTTGAATTGCCCAGACTATCTAACAAAATGGGACATTCTTGATTACAGACTAATCAGTCTTGTCAGGGACTTGGTTACACACAATAACACCTGTGTGTCGGGGAAGGAAGGACATTTTGTCCTTCTACAGTAAGATAATTCCAACTGCAGAAGACTATGATATTACTGTCAGCAACAGCAGCCTCAGCTGGGATACACCAAAGAGTTGCAGCAGCTACACTTCTTACAGAATCACAGAATACTAGGGATTAGAAGGGATCTCAAGAGATCACCTAGTCCAATCCCTGTGCCAGAGCAGGAACACCTAGATCAGGTCACACAGGAACTTGTCCAGATGGGTTTTGAATGTCTTCAGAGAAGGAGACTCCACAAACTTTCTGGGCAGTCTGTTCCAGTTCTGTTACCCTCATTGTGAAAAGGTTTTTTCTTACATTCCTCTGGAACCTTCTATGTTCCAGCTGGTACCCATGTCCCCTTGTCCTCTCATTGGAGGTCACTGAGAAGAGCCTGGCTCCATCCTCCTGACACTCAACCTTTACATATTTATAAACATTAATGAGGTCCCTCCCCAGTCTCCTCTTTTCCAAGCTAAAGAGACCCATCTCCTTCAGCCATTTCTCATAAGGGAGATGTTCCAATCCCTGCATCATCTTTGTTGCTCTGCACTGTATCCTCTCCAGCAGTTCCCTATCCTTCCTGAACTGAGGGGACCAGAACTGGACACAATATTCCAGATGTGGTGTCACCAGGGCAGAGTAGAGTGGCAGGAGAAGCACTCTCGACTTACTGACTATAACCCTTTTAATACACCCCAGGATGCCATTGGCCTTCTTGGCCACAAGGGCACATTGTTAGCTCATGGTCAACTTACTGTCCACTAGGATCTCCATGTTCCTCTCCCTTACACTGCTCTCTAACTGCTCAGACTCATGGAGTTATTCTTGCCCATATGCAAGACCTTACACTTGCCCTTGTTAAATTTCATTAAATTCTTCCCTGCCCAACTCTCCAGGCTGCCCAGGTCCCACTGGATGGCAGCTCAGCCTTCCAGTGTGTCAGCCACTCCTCCCAGCTTAATTCATAGAGACATGTGGAGACAGCTACTGAAGTCCAACAGTTACCTACATTTAAAGTGAGAACTATTACATATTGATCAGCTTTTCAGAACTATGATCAGACATGAGGGCAGTTTCCTGCCTATGGCAGAGGGGTTGGAACTAGATAATCTTTAAGGTCCCTTCCAACTATTCTATGATTCTATGCTGAGTCCAGCACAGGACAAAGACACTGAACTGATGCGAGCATCTTTCCTATGAAAAAAGGCTGAGACACAGTTCAGCCTAAAGAAGAAGACTGAGGGGGTCTCACCAATGTATAAAAATACTTGATGTGAGGGAATGAAGAAGAGGAAGCCAGGCTCTCCTCAGTGGTGCTCAATGTTAAGGGAGAACAGACACAGGAAACCATCCAAATGTAAGAAAATACTTTTCTTACTGTGAGGATGTTCAAACACTAGAGCAAATTTACCAGAGAGTTTGTGGAGATATTACTCAAAATCTATCTGGACATGGTGCCTGGTGACTAGCTCTGTCTGACAATACTTGACCAAGGGGACGCTGGACAAGGTGATCTCAAGAGCTTGTGATTAGAAAAAGGCAATCGTGCTTTTCAGAGATCACTAAATCTGCTTATAAATTTTTAAAAGAGAAATGTACTATCAAATTAGTTCTCCTGTTACTGACTCCTTCCAAACTTGTGAATTCATAGGGTATAACTATGGCTGTACTTCACTCAAAATTTATTAAGTAATTTTCCTTTTGGAGAAGAGAGGTAAATCTTTTCAATGTATACAAAAGAGGGAACTAAGAGAGAAGATCACCCTTCACTTGTGCTACCATTGCATCTAAGATTCAAAGAATTTAATTTTTTTTTTGCACACATATCACAAAGGTGCCATGGCTGTCTGTCTGCCTAAATGGATAAGATCACAGGTAGAGATGAAGATGTCCCTGAATCTAGTAAGATATTTGATCTATTCCAAAACCCACATTGTTAATCTGGCATTTGTCTTCTAACAGATTTGTATAAGAGCTGGCAAATGCTTTCTTCTTGAGAGACTCCTGCCAAAATTAGTCCTACCGGTGAAGGCACCTAGAAATAACAAAAAGTTCCACTTTTGTATGGGCTTTATCTTGCTTTGATAAGGTAAAGATGACATTAGAAATTTAGAGTGATAGTTGACTGGCAAATGAATAATTTATCCTCTTCCTCATCAGCTCATATAATTGCTCTGTCAAACTAACATTAACTAATTGGTCATAAAGGTATGTTTGTTCATTTTCTTTTTCTTTTAAACGCATCTCTTAAAAATCTTTCAAGTATTTTTTCAAATCACAAAACTAATGAATTCTGATTAGAAAGAGTCAGGGTTAAGTTATGCCTCAGTTTCAGAAAGAATAAACTCTTAATAGTACTATTATTGCCTGAAGGATTGATCAAACTTTTCTGCTTACAAAAAATTCAAAACTAGTCCTGATTTATCCAAGTTTATAGAATCACAGAATAGTTCGGGTTGTCCAACCTCCTTCCAATGAGCAGTTACTTTATTACTCATAGTTATTCAGTGAAGATCTCTGAACAATAGCTTTGTGTGGTGGTTCAACATTCAGTTGTTTTATTTGGTTATGTGAATAATTTAATATTGTTTCTGAACTGCCAGAAAGTGGCAAGAATATCTAATGGTTCTTTGAGAGATCTGCTTTCACTGAACATTTCAATCAATAAAATTAATTTCAGCTTATAATAAGGATACTCCTTTGGCCCTGGTATACAACACTGGTGTCTATGAGGTCTAACATCTAGGCACTTCATCTTGCTTGGGAGACTGTGGAGATCCCTGTCTATAGTTACTGATTCTGTTACTTCTGATACCTGCTGCACACATGTGCCAAATATCCTGAGCCTGGACAATCAAAACAAGTTTTATTAAGTATACCTTGGTGTCTTCCTATTCCAATGTCTTTCAATAGCTGAGAGTGTACATCTCCTTTCTGGATTATCTTATTAATAGTTAATGATGAGAGGTATGTTGTCAGAGTGCCGTTGTGATCTCTATCATCGGTTGTAAAACTTTGTTGTTTAATAGCAATTAAAGCTAAGGAATCCAGGGTGGAGCTTTCTCCTATAATCTACAGAGCTTGCTGCAGATTGCTGCTGTTAACAAGCAAGAAGCTTAGTGTTTGCTGTGCAGTGCTGGGCAAAACATTCATACATTCATTTATACCATAATGCTATGGAGAAAATGGCAATGTTAACACTTTGTTATTTCACAAGAAGGGAATAAAGGAATCCATTATAGGGGCAATTCTACAAGGCAGACTCAAGCTTCTCTGCCTTCTACTTTGAGATAGTCAGATGATAAGCCAGCTGTGAGTTTGTGGTGGATTAATCTTGGCCAGCTATCAGGTGTAAGACAAAGAGAGAAAATACAATGAAAAATCTTGACCCCTTCATGGATCAAGACAAAGACACAGCCGCTCACCCACTACCATGATGGACAAAACTCTTCCATTTGAAGGGATGAACTTTATTGCCAAATAATAACAGAATAGGATAGTGAGAAAAAAAAAATCCCACCCAACCTTAAAACTACCTTTCTCCATTCCCCTTCTCTCCAGACTCAGCTGCCTGAGGAATCAATGTGTGTTGTTAATTAATCTCTGTTACTCCTTTCTCCTCTCAGTATTCTGCTCCAGTGAGAAGTCCCTGCCATGAGGCAGTCCTTCATGAACTGCTCCACTGTGGGTCTTTACCATGGACTTCAGAACTCCTCCAGTATAGGTCCTTCCCACAGGCTGCAGGAACAGATTGCTCCAGGGACATGGGTCCCTCATGGGGACACGGATCCTGCCAGAAAACCTGCTCTTGCAGGGTCTCCTCTCTATGAGCTGCAGTTCCTTCCAGGAGTCTGCTCCAGCATGGGCTTTCCACAAGGTGCATCTTCCTTCAGGGCACATCCACCTGCTGCGGCATAGGGTCCTCCACAGTCTGCATGGTGGATAACTGCTCCACTAAAGTCCTTCATGGACTTGAGGGGACAATGTATTTCACTCTGTGATTATGTAGGGCATCTCTGCCCTGATGCCTACAGTAACTCTTCCTTCTCCTTCACTGGTCTTGGCATCTGCAGGGCTGTTTATCTTGCATTTGCTCACATCTGCTGCCCAGCATTTCCTACCCTTTCTTAAATATGTTATCACAAAATTCCACCAGCACAGATGATGGACTCAGTTTGGCCAGCAGCAGGTTCATCTAAGAGCTGGTGAAAACTGGCTTTGTCTGACATGAGATAGCTCACAGAAGGCACTCCTGCAGCTCCATTCCTTACCAAAACCTTGCTATGAAAACCCAGTGTGTTGCAAGACAAACAGTCATACTGAGGCTAGTTTAAAGATACCAGCATGGTTGCTTTACTCCCAGTAGAGCTGTTTACTCCAGCAGATGCATAGGAAGGTGACATCGCATCTCTTCCCTTTATCTTTGCGCAGGCCTGCCCATTTATCACACTTTCATAACCCAGGCTTCTAAAAAGCTGTACTTCATATTATTTTTATTTTGCATTACCTGAAAACAGATATTGCTCAGGGACTAAGAGTCTGTCATGTGTAACAGTGTGCAAACAGTTCATGACCTATTCAATCAGACAATTAACAACCAAGTCCTATACGCAGCTCAGGGAACACAAGGAAACAGTGAGATATTAACAGGCAAATCAATGGACTGGGGCTTGAAGCACACCATTGTTTTACTGTCAGCTTTGGTAGGGACAACAGCTACAAGCAGTTGCAAGGAAGAAAAGAAAGCAGCCAGTATGGTACATACAGACACATCCTTTCTATCTCCACTAGCAATCAGAGAAAGCGCCTATTTGAAAGGAAAATGAGCAGCCTGGAGAGAGAAGTCAGGGATGCAGGAGCTTCCCAGAAGTAAAGTAAGTAAAGAAAATCTTAGGATAAATTGAGAATGAAGAGCCAGGAGTGAATAAAATCTCCCGAAGCCTATGCTAAGGCAATGATGTTTCCAACATTTTGAATGGACATGAAGAGGAAAGGACAGGACAAGACAGGATGGTCTCTGAAAAGGGTGAGAGACAAGGCAAGAGGTGACCAAGACATAAGGTAATGAGAATTTAAACATGAATTTCAGGTATAGATGGGCTTAGGAATGGCCCTTCCTGGTCAAAGTTATGCAGAAAGGATCCACAGCTTTCAGGCATATCATTTAGAGGAGAAACAGTAAAGGGAGTATGAAGTGAGAAGTGAGGACTATCTTATTTATTGTGGCCTGACACAACATGTATTATGCATTTTTGTTAATGAGTTGATCCTGGCAAGAATATACACTAACTGTGTAGCTGTCATGGCTTTTCTTTGTCCAATGGCTGCCCAGACCCTGAGTGAGTACTTGAGAGTGAATACTTCAAAGTGAGTGCCTCAGGCAACTGGAGGTAGAGATGGGTGATATTAGGGTGAAATTAGCCATAAAGAAAACATTTAAATAAAAATTATTAGCCCAATGTTAGAGCTATTATGGGACAGAAATGTCAGAGAAAAAAAAATTTGTATTGTGACTGCCCCATTACACTATAATTAGTTTATCTTTGTATAATTTATGATTAGTGCTATGTCAATGAATTCCAGAAAGAAGAAACCCTTGGACTGTGGCAAGGCTAAAGGAGAGGAGCCAGTCATGCTTGGACTGCATAGGATTTTTAAACATATTCTGGGAAATCAGATGCATTCTGTGTTAGTAAATGAAAAGGAAACGGCTCTTTCTTATACAAGTTCATTGACACAAAACTAATTACAAGCGAGGCACCTAAATATCTTCAGACATGTATGCTTAGATTTCAAATTTTACCTGGTTACAGGTAAACAATTTTAGGAAGAATTTGCAGGGCTTCTCACTTCTTATATTATATACTCAGTCTAAGTGGCTCTTGATAGGCTTCAACTGAGTTTAATGAAAAACATTCTTTATCTCAAGGGAGGGGAACAATTATTCTTTTTCTGGTTCTCTAACTCCTTCTTCCCTTTAGAGACTAATATTTGACTAGAAAAATAATCATTAAGAATGTTTATACTGTTAGATGGAAATGTGTCCCAGTTACCTGACTTAATGACACAAACATGCAGTAATATTTACTACCCTTGAAGTGAGTATCAGGATGCTTTGTCCTGCAAGGTGAATATTGATCAACACATACAGTGTATTTTCCCTTTGGATCAAAAGGCCTGTTTCCTCTTAAATCAATAAGCACTTATTCTTACACAGAGGAAATGTCTGGCTCATAATTGGATAAAAGTGGGTATGTAGTATACAAGAAGGTTTTTCTTGCTTACCACCAGCATTTAAAAAAAAAAACAAAACCAGACTGAACATGTAGAATGCTAAATATGAAGTTCAGAAAATACCATCATTCACATCTGCTGATTTCCTGCACAGGAGTAAGCAATCTATGCACAAAGTGTCCCTCTGACAAGGGACGTGAAGATTGAGTGGAGATAAGCATCTCCTGTTGATACAGCTGCAGGGGTGTAGGATGAGGAAGCCATTGTACAGCCCCCAGGGTGATTGGGAAGGCATCTGAAGGAATCACACTTTCTTCAGCTATACTGAGGCCAATGTAGCAATCAGTCACCTCTCTTGTGTGGCTATTTGGCCATACAAGCAACCACTGCAAGTTGTAAATGTGTAATGTTCCTTCTATGGAATGCATAACATCACTGCTATTGATAAAAGTAGTGAAAACCAAGCAATTACTTCAGTTGAATTTCACTGTCCTGTAACTTTTCTTCAGCACTTCCATAAGCGTCTGACTGTGTAGCTCAGTTGAGAGAGCATCAGGCTCCTTAACTGAAGGTCAAGGGTTTAAGTCCCTGTCCAGGTATGAGGAATTTTCTAGTTATTTTTCTTTAATTCTTCCAGTTTCACCAGTTAACCCATCCACCCTATCTTCTCTCAATCTAACACTCATTCTCAAAAATATCTTTGATATTTTTGTTTATAATCCATTTCCCCTGTTCCCATGCCAATTCTGCAGCGGTCTCTCCCATCCTTGACTTCCCTTGCCTGTCCAGTTAGCTCCTACATTTCCCCTATACATTTGAACCCATTGAGTGTACTGTCTGCAAGCAGTGATAAGATTTCCTGTGACCCGTTTCCACCCTAGAGTGTCTAATCTAGTTTCTGCACCTTTTACTCCAGCAAAATTAAGAACAACTGAACTTGGGCAGACCAGAGGACCACAGAACCCAATCTTCTGTTTTACACAGTGGCTGAAAGCAGATATCTGTGAAGTGTTATCAGTATGGTCAAGGATATAGTGATATTCTCCCCACTACCTCCAGCTGTTCTGGACAAAATCTCTAATGAACACTTTCCAGGCAAGTTTCTGGGCCAGAACTTTCTTCTTCCTTTCCTTCTCATCCTGTCTAGATCCTTTTACAATGTCTCCATTTTCTTCATGAGTTTAAAACCAGTGCTGATTTTTGGTTGCTCTCCTGGCTTCATCATGCTTTTCGGAAGAATCTAATTTTTTAATTTTTTTCTGTGGAGGCTTCTCGTCCCTGTCCTAAACCTCTTCTTATGCTCATTTTCCCTTTAAAATAAGAAAGTGCAAGGTGCTTTTGCAATTACAGTTTCAGGTGACAACCCATGTTGATTATCCAACTTTCCTGTCTGGCTTCAGTTATTTTCTGTACAAACTGAAATTTCAACCTTCTTTAACATTTTTAAATTAATATTTCCCCAAACCCAAGTTCAACAATACCAAATAAGCATCATGCCTCTTTAGTCAGACTGTCACCCAAAAACCTCATCCTCAACACAGAACTCTCTCGTATTTTTCACATTCACACTATTGCCAGTACTTGAAAACTAGTTCATATCTAAAAATTATTCCAGCTATATATGCAATAATTATATACAGCTAACTGCAAGTTCTCATCCCCTTGTGTCTAGATTACCCTAATATGCCTCCATCTGCTGTTCATCCTATCACTTTAAAAAGTAACAAGAATTACTGTTTCTTAAATTTTAAACCCACAGCCTGTTTTTAAGTCATAAAAGGACTGAAATTTATAGTTATACTGCAGTGGGAAATGCTTCGTGTGGGCTGCAAGTTGGCTGTTTAAGGAATAAACTGTAAGGTATTTCCAATCACATGAAATCTGTATATAGATACTTTCAGTGGTAGTGTAGCTGTACTTCTACCAAAGCATCTATTACTTACAACATTTATAGACATAGATACAGCATATTAAAGGTCTTCTGCAGAGAACATTGATGATAAATGCAAAAAAAGAGTTGTGATTTATCTTTTTTTTCTTGCCATATATGAATGATTTTCCCAAGAAAGTGAAATACTAAAGATTTTATACTAATCCAAAACCATATTATATGAACTCCACTTCCTTTTTTTCAATTGGTGAGTGCAGTTAGTAGGGAGATGAAGGGCAAAGCCCAAAGCAATTTGAAAATCCCATTGATTACAGTGACAGAAGTTGGAACTTACATGTCCCAGCACTGCAAGAATCACTTTAGTAGAATGAGAGATGCCAAGATAGTCTTCATTAACTGGATGTATAGAATTTTTCTGGGGAAGCTACTTTTCTCGAAGCAGACGCCCAAAATACGAGACAGAGGAAATCGTATCACTACCCACATGAGCATGTGGTTTGGAAAGACGAGCGGTTGACTTCCGGCAGCTGCAAGGAATGATGGGGAGTCAGATAGGGCTTGGCTGTCACACACTCCATATGCTTTTTCACAACACTTTTTTCCCCCATTCAAAAAAAGAATTCTGTAAGCAAGTTTGCCAGAAAAATTAATCACATAGGTGTCCCTTTATGCAGCTATCAAATTCTCCTCTTCCAATCTACTAACTAAAAAGTGGAGCTGTTGCATTCATGAAAAAAAAAAAAAGAAAAAGTAAGGTAAAATTGTTGTCGTGCAAGCCTATACTAGAGAATCATGAAGGTATTAATTTTATTTTGTGCATCTAGACAGTGATTTTAATATAATGTAAATGCAGCAGGCAATTCTTAATCTGTCCTGAAATGTATGTGTCAGAGCTCTTGTGTAGTACACGTTACTGATGATAAAAAAAGATGCGGTTTTATACAAGCAAGGCACATGATTACCATGGTTTAGAATTTTTTATTTCATTACAAATTTAAAATAGGACAAGGCAGTGCAATGGAAACTGAGGGATACCATCACAGAAAAAGTTAGTGTCTTTTCAGAGTCAGTTTTGACAAGCACTGTTTGCTGTTTTTTTTAAGGAGAACATGGTAGCAGCATTTTAGACTTTATAAATTATTAAGTAGAAAAACTTGAATTAATCCTTAGTGCACCGGTATTCCTCATTTTAATTTCTTCTTCTTCTCTTTTTTTTTTCCTCCTTGTAAAAAGGAAACTTATCATGACTAAGGAACGTTTCCAAACAGTCAAGTTAAGGTTGTCATGATAAGGCAATCTTCACATCAGGAGGCTTTTTCAGAGAGGAAGAAGCTCAGATACAGGCAGGGTCCAAGCCTCAATCAAGGAAGCTGATGCACGTAAGTTCTTCAACTGACATTTATGTTGCCGTTGTATGCTTAGGTAGAGCAATTTAGACTCCTAAACCAAGACTCATCTGCTGCCTTATTCTAGCAGCCTCCTCAGTTTGCATTTCCACATTGAAGTCAGCACCCTAGTTTTACCCCATAAGCCAACAGTCAGACCATGGGCACAGACGATGCAGTCACCTAGATCTATGTCCTCTGCCCAAACCAACTCAGATTTACTTGTGCACCCTGCTGGTTGAATCGAGCCAACTCCTTGTCACTCCTGTGAGTGGGGAAAAATACAGCTACAGGATCTAATTCCGAGTATAAAGCTGTTGGGATTTAACAGGCAAGGTGAAGATGGCATTACCCCAAGTCACCGATACTTCCATGGTTCAATCAACTGGCAATGTTCTCTTCCGGCAAAATAGGCACCTTTGTAGAGGGAGACAGAAGACTTTAACTTAGGTCTCCTTTATCTTTAAACAAGGGCTATCAGATAAAAGTGAGGGAAGAGCAGGAAGCAGAGTGAGAGGAAGAACTTTTACTGTGTTTTCTCAGAAAAAAAACTAGAGTAAAACTAAACTATCAAAGGAGACTTCAGGGCTGTGATTAGCAAACTTTGGCTTTTGTTTCCCAGCAGGCTTAGAGTCATATCTGGGAATGATTAAAGAAGGTAGTCAACATGAGCAGAGCTGAGATACTTCTCTCCTTGTGCACTGATCTGGGTGGATCCTGTTCTGAGAAGCTTAGCTACACTGACCTAGTCGCACTCAAGTGACATTGCGGCTGTCCCCTAAAGCTAAGGTTGATTACCTCAGTCAATTTCAAAAACCTAACATCAGACCATGGTGTTTTCCTTACTGCTGGGAATTAGGCAGCATAACACAAGGACGGTAATATTTCTTCTAACTGGCAGCAGTCTTGGTAACTTCTGAATTGTAATTTTAGTTCAACACTGCAACATCTTGGAGAGAATTTCCAGTGAGGCCAGAGAAAGTCCAGGATCTAGACACGGATCTCAAATCCTAGTTATAACCACATGAAAACTGTGCATTCCATTCCACCATTTTTAATCACGAAAAACTACATCATGAGAGAAACGACAAAGAAATGTCAATATAATCAAGGCTTTACTTACAAGCTATGCCAAAGGATTATTCATTTGTGAGAATTAGCATAATTTTATTGTGTCCGGTGTTTCTATTAGCAAGCAGAGAAAGCTTGAGAAATATTGTAGGGCATGGTGAGACTGACCATCCAGGACTGGTGAGAAACTGACCCAAATAAGAGCAGAGAAGAAACAAGCCACAGGAATAATGACCTGAAGCACAAAGCATTGCTTCATCTGACAGGCAGATAAGACATCAGTTGAATCTAAAAATCAGTTTTCAGATAAGTCGTCTCTTTGCTACCTAGAGAAGTGACTATGGGCTCTTTTTTTTTTTTTTTTCTGGAACATTTTTAAAAAACAAATTATTTACAGTCCTATTCTCATAGTAATTGAGATATAGAATATGACTATAGACTGCTTGCTCTGTAGCACTCCAAAATCCATAAATAAATTAAAATTAATTTCATAGATTTATATTCTTATCCCTGATAATATCATACAGTGACAAATACTGTAGAAATTTTCCAAAGGAAAGGAAAAATTCTCCTGTTCTTTCCTTTATTCTTGTGCTTGAATGGAAATGTTGATTTCAGGCCAGAATGCATTTTTCATTTACAGTGAGCTTGAACCCTTAGCCAATTTCAACCTTTCTTCAAAACTGTGTTTAAACTTTTAGACAAAAGGATTTATGCATCTAGTGTTTACTGAGAAATGATAGCTAGTCTACTAGAATAATCCCAAAGAAAAGGTTTTAATGGAAAAGCAGGGAATTGCATGGCATCCCTTATGTAAGTCTCCCTCACGGTGGCTAAATTGTCCTGATGAAATTGCATTGACTTTTGAATGGACAGTATTCCAGATAGCTCTGGTGCACCAGGGTAAAGCTCCTAAAAATGACAAAGGACTGAAATACAAGCTCATGTTTTGAAACTGGATCTCATATGACAATTTGTACTGCTATTTATGATCGCCAGTTTTAGCCTCAAACCTGTATGGAAGTGACAGATGTGTCGAAACTATGTATTTAGAAATCAAAATTGTTGATAAGCCTGTTATTTTATATGAGCTGTATGTCAGGTGTCAACAGAGTTTTCAGAAATGCAAGCATTTATCTAAGTAATTGCATAGGAGAAAACATAAAGTACTTGGCACATGTTAAAAATGATCCCTAATTAAAATTTTATTTAAGAAGCAAGCCCATTTTATAACTCATGAACTAAAAAAACAAATTCATAATTGACTACTAAACCAGTAATTATAAGGGTAATAAAGCTCTCCATTCTGATTAGGGAAAATGTTTATTTCATGACCATCCAGTGATCCATTTTCTACCATGGAAGTTGAAAGAGGCAGTCTGCAACCATTTAGAGATGTACCATTGTTACTGAGCTTATGTAATACTACTATTACATTTTGTTACCGTAATAATGCTCTCAAGCTACATCTTAGAGCAATTGTAGACCAGCTTGCCTGTAAAGCAACTGCTCTTGGTCTTCCTTAGCTTACAGGTAAACAAATGCAATTTTTCTACTCAGGTTAAGAGGCATGGAATGGATTTATAGCTTTCTGCTTTCAGCATCACTCAGAGCAGCCAGCATTCCAGTTCAGGCTGTGTTTAAAGATTTTTCCACCTGCCCTCTGCCTCCAATTACTAAAGTCTTGCTGGAAGGTCTCAAACCTACAAGATGCTCATCACTCATCCTTCTTACTGCTAGCTGATGTAACTCAACATGCCTGCAGGCACCCCTGCAATAAAGAATCATAGAATAGTTTGGTTTGGAAAGGAAATTTACATGTCATCTAGTCCTATCTCCCTATCAGGTTGAATCAGACCTTGAATGCTTATAGGACGGTCTGTCTACCACTTTACTGTGCAGACTGGTCTAGTGTTTCACAACCTTAATTGTAAAAAATTACTCTCTGACAGCTTGAGAACTGAAAAATTGGGAGTGGGAACAATAAAAAATTACACAGCAGGTATATTAACAAATTTTCAACCTATCCAGAGAACAGGGAGCTGGTATGTTATCACTAATTTAGGGTCCTGCGATAGAAGGCACGGAGAGAGCCCCTAACATTTTGCTATCACTTATTCTCACTTTTTATGACAAATTAATTATGCTTTGTGATATAATACAAGTTAACATCAACTCTTCAGCTCTGCTGACACTCAGCATAGGTGCTGTATTACTAGAGTCACCATCCTTCCCCAAGAGAATGTCACAGGAAAATATCTTGTAGTGGGACACTATTTTTCCAATGTCATTAGTAAGACGTATATTTACCTTACGTAGTCTAACTTGGAGATTGTCTGCATTTTTCTTGCCTTCAGAAGTTGTGGTTCACTTGAAACAAGGTTCAAAGGAGTATCCCTCTTGCACTTGAAGGAATCTAAGAGTAGTATCTAAATTCAGATGGTAGATGTTGACACTTTCTCCACACTTAACTTTTTTGGTACAGGAGTTCTCAAAGGCCTCTGCCAGCTGTACAGCTGTTAGCAGCACATCAGGAGGCACAATGCATGCAGGAAGATGGATGTTACAGTGATTCTTAGTATCTTTGTGTGAAAAACAACAAAGGGAACAATTGCACTTTAAGAGGCAGCAGTTCAGTAGGAGCTCTCCCTCAATATTCACATCTTTGCATAACATCAGCCAGATGATTAAGAGATAAAGGCTGAATATTTATCATCTCAGTAAAACCAGTGTTTTTAAAAAATCACTAGCAAGGCTTCATTTCAGCTGAGGATCGTAAGACATATGAGTGATCCATACTTCTAGAAAAAGTCAGGTCAACACTCGCTGTAAGACAGGGTTGTTGGGAAGTTACTGTAGGATTTTCACTTAAAAATACATTTAAAGGACAGCTGGGCAAACAATGTTAAAATTCTGGAAACAAAACTTCACTGTGGATGGTTCAGACCTGCAGTTCTCAGTTCTAAGTTGTCTGGGCTAGTAGGAACAGAGGGAGGAAAAGAAAATAAAAAGGTAGGTGGTGAAGCCCTAAAATGCTAAGATATCTATTTTTGTTTGGTATACAAATGATAGCATACATAAGTTTGGTTCTAAACTTGAGTGTCATGAAAGAAAGTTTATTTTTCACCTGAACTACTTTGGAGATGATTAGTCCTGCTGCAGTACTTAGAAGGGAGATTGCAAGTGTTACCATCTTTGTTGTGAAGTACTTAACTATAAAATGCAGGACATGAATTCTCAGAATTAGCAGCCTTTTAACCAATGTCATTATTCACAGTATTAGATAATATTTAGGAAATTACTCTTAGACGATATTATATGAAGAATTCTTTGTGCATTTAGGGCCTTACCTGTGTTCCTCCACCATGCACACTGTCAGTTCTGTCATACTTTAAAAGCACCATGAAGACTATCTGCATAAGAAAGAAACACGGGCCTTTAACAGCAAAATGAGAAAAAAGCAATAAATGCAAAGGGTAGCTAAAGACCCTTTTAAAAATTACTCAGAGTTTTGGGTGCATTTAAAAAACAGATATTCTTTAAAAATAATCTAAAAAGGGCCAATTAAAAAAATAACACAAATAGTCTGGAATAAATTTAGAAAACAAAACACTCTATCATATTCTGTGTGATTATCTGGAAAAACAAAGATATCCAGATTAATTCTCTGTTAGCTTTTTTTCCTTTTTCTTTTGAAATATACAACCCCAATCACTACTCTAGAGAGGACGAGCGCAGGTGTTCCATTTCTCACTGACAGGACACAATTAGTATCCTCTCCTTTACAAGAGGATTGTTTGTTCCTACTTTCTTTCTCCATTACAAACCTGGATGACTATCTTTCCTCTTTAAAAATTTTTAATTTAAGGATGCTCAATTATTGTTTAGAACATAACGCATTTTGCCAGGTAAGACTGTAATGAGAAATTTAGATCTTATTTCCAGGACTATCCTGGGAACTAAAGCAATTATTTCTCTAAATGGACTTCAGATCTCAATTGCATATCAGCAGCAGCTGCTCACTGTTCAATACAATAGTTGTTCTAACCAAGGATCCATGCTTACACAGTTGAAAAGGGACAAGAGAGGTTCTTGCATTCATGTCTCCCCCATTCCCCTTATTGCACTTGGTTGGTGGAAAAGCATAGTCAGCTAGAGTCCTCCTTATTGCCACAGTATTTCCCCTTCTCTGAAGAACTAATGTTCCAGATGAGACGGAAATCCTGATGAACAGGAAACTCTTAGACAGGATTGTCCAAACTCATACCTACTTGCTGCTTTAGGAACAGTGAAGGATTCATACATGAAAGACACGTCAGCTGCAAGTGCTGGACATAGTCTAAGAGGGCTATTTCTATCACTTTTACTATCATGACATTATATAGCAATTAGCTAGGGCCCCTGTCTTGAAACATTGCAGATTTCATGTACGGCAAGATTATAAGAAGAATCCCACAAACTCTAAAATTGGGGAGGGGTAAAATTTCTTTGCAACTTTAATGTTCAAGATTGTGTTTAACAACAAAAAAATCACATGCCTAGAAGGCATTTGAAAGAGGAGTCTGCTAGTTTAACTGATACATGATGTGATACTTTACTATAATATCATCTATGGAACATAACTATTATTCCCTAGGATTCTGCTGGGAAAACAGTCAAGATCGTAAGTCATGCTCCACATTCCCATGCAAGTGTTTCTCTCATCTAATCACTTCCTTTAAGAAAAAACATAAGTGAGAAGTTATACATTAGTATCTACATAAACAGAATATAAGTATGGACTTAACTAAAGTAAGTGTATAGTGCAGCTCCTCCCTGAAAGTAGCTTAAAAGAAGGAGAACACAGGGGGTTTAGTAGAATATTTCCTGTTAAATTTGATTTACATTCTGTCCACTAGTAATTCAGGAAGTACTGTTGATTAATAGACACTCATTACATTACACATAAAATAGCACTGTTCTCTGGCTATGGGAACATCAGTGTCTTGCTTTGTGTAGTAATATGTGATGACCATATGCTCATTTTTAAAAGCATTTTTACAGGTATGGTTTTCAGCAGCTGAGGGCCTGCAGGCAGTTAGTCAAATAACCACTATAGCAGCTTTGTAGTGAATGCTGCCAGGATTGGTGGCTGAAAAGCAAGAAAGCCTGGTAGCTGTGTTTGACCACTACAGTGACCACTGACAGAATTAGACATTTCAGAAATAATAGATTAGGGAGTTGGTATTTTAACCTGAAAACCAAACTAAAAGAAAGCAGACTAGATATCCACTCCAAATCGTTGGAGATATCAGAAAGAACTCTATTTTAGTCTATTTAGACTACTTTAGTCGTTCAAGAAACAAGCCTCACTTTTCAGAAACTCAAGGCAGCAAGTTCTTACTTCACTGATCAAGAAGCTGTGAAACAAACCGTAAGAGCTATTCACAGAATCACAGA
>VZTY01030616.1:159799-191263 GCA_013400935.1 Turnix velox | reverse complement strand
TAAGGTACCCCCTGAGCCTTCTCTTCTCCAGGCTGAACATCAAGTAAATCTGCCAGCATTCTGCAGGGCTACTTGAGGGACACAGTGGAGTTCCAGGAAGAAAAGACCTTAAGATGTTAGGATGCTGTGTCTAGTCCTCTGTGTTTGCAGGCAGCAACATAAAAGATGACTAAGTTGCTATCACTCATACAGTACAGGCCACAAAATCCTTCCTAGCACCTGTAACAGACTTAATACATTTTATTAAAAAAAATTGCCTGAAGCCAAAAAATCACAAACACTTCAAGTGCCAAATAACTCTAAAATTAGACACAAAAACCCCACTACCAGTCAGATGCAAATTTGTAAGATATAATGATCAGTTATGCTCTTGTACTAAAGCTATAGTGTGGAAGCACACTGAGCACAATGACATGAGAATTACATAGTATGAGTCTCTCCTGAGGGATGAAACAAAGGACAGCCCTTAGTCCTAACAGCTTACTAGCATTTCCGACACAAATCTTCAAATGGCTCTCAAGTCCACTCACGTGCTAAAAATATGTAAGTGCAAGTTATCTTCATGCCTTCTTTTCTTGTGTGCTGATAACTTTTCAATGACATCATAACTGGCTGAACCTGAAAATATGGAAGTGCAACAGCCTCACTTCTGGTGGATTGGGCAGGAAGAATCTCCTGGATCTGAAATTGACTTTAGCTCTGAAGAAATGGATTAGTGCACTCCCTTGCATCTTGAAGTCCTCTGTATTTGGCCACTTCAAGCACTTGAGGTACATTTAGCAGTTTCACCTAAAACCTGGAGCAGAGCCCACTCTTTATTACAGAGCAGCAGGGGCACAATTCAGTTGACTAAAATCCAAGTGGAATGATATTTGAGGTACTCCATCTGGTCCAGATGAGCAAGCATGTTGTACAGCTCTAGTATCATACCCATCTGCCCAATCTGGATAGCCTAAGGTCCCAAGAGCATACCAAATTACAAGGACAAACTAATCACTGCCAAATTGACTGCGCTGCTAAATTAGGCATATAGTTCCATGTCTTGCTTTTGGTAACTGAGACATGAAGAGTGCTTCCACAGGACATTAAATCACTCAAGTTTTTCCTCATCGATTCAGATATGACACAAAACAATGCCCCATGTAACACAGTTAAGACAAGTGGATAAGTATGACAGCATTTACACCAGCTACTTCACCAGCATAGACTCTGGCACAAAATTGTGGAGCCCATCACAGAAAGACTCACATCAGCTACTAGCATGTGAAAGCACACAGGAAAAAAAACCCACACAGACTGGGGACAAACTTGGAAAATGAGATAACATGATTTTCTAAATAAATGATTATGAGCAAGGTCTGAAGTGCCACAACGGAAGAAACAGGAGAAAATGAGAAACCTGAATAAAAGGCTTGTGACTTATTTTATTATAAATCTTTGAAATTAGTAAAAACATAATTTTTACATTGCTGTAAACACTTTACAAAATAAGAACTCTGTAGGTTTCAGGTTCTTTCTGGGGTTTTTTTCCCCCCCCCAAGAAAAGCATTTTTCAGCCTTGTAGGCAGACTTTCACTTCTTTTCTCCCTTGGTCTTCTCAAAAAAGTGTGAAGCTTTTAATTAAGCATTCAATCACAGTGTTTGATCAAGCCATATTCAAAGACTTTAAGAATGGTTTAGTGACAGCGTCCTTAAAAAAGTAAATATTCCACAAGAAAATTCCTTCTGTAATTATAAATTTCAAACACATCCCACTCTAGAAATAAAATTAAGAAAATAATATTTAAGGGGAAGTTAATGAAAATTACAGAATTATAATTCCATATATAGAATAATGTAATTGGGAATTTTATTTTTATGAACACTGATGTCTGTATCATTTGTAGCAAGTGATCCTGTCTTGCAACATTAAAAAGATGAAGCAAACCTGCAAATGCCCATGACCCACAAATTTTGAATTTACTAACTTCATTTAATTACCTTGTAGAGTCAAAAAGTTTTATTTTATTACAAATAACTTCTGCATTACTGGGTAATAGCAAATTGCTGATATAAGTGTTGCATTTCCATGAAATATGCTGGATGTGAAACACTTGGTAAAGCAAGTGCAGATTATTGATTTCTTTCTAATACATTAAACTGTAAGGTCAGATGCCAAGGAGAAACACTGTATGGCTTATTTACAGGACTGTGGACCACATTCCAAAAGTAACCAACAAAAAAGATACAGCATAAAAACAGTCTGAACAAAAGCCTCCTGAAGTACACCACAATACCATGAAGACAAGAACCAATGTGCTCCCCCTGAAGGTGAAAATACAGAAATATACAACAGTTTAGTCAAGAAGCAGTGCTACCTCCATATACCACATGCAGGAGTTTCATCTACATTCCAAAAGGTTATTCCCAGCTTACTTCTGCAGACATCAGAAGCAGACAGTGAAAGTCAGAATTTAAAAGGAAACCTCTAAAACAATTTGGGGACCAATGGTGAGCAAGACACACAAACTATCAGAGGCAAAACCAACAGCCTCCAGAACGGCCCAGTTTGTAAAGACCCTCTTTTCCACAGAAAAGTATCTTCAGAGGATAAGCTTTCAAGTGACCCTAGGTTTCTACTGAATATCCAGGAAAGTAGTAGCAAGTTTGGAAACAAACCCAGTGGTTAGTACTTTCCTGAATAACACTGTGTCTGTATTTTTGGCGTAGCTGTCAGGATTGATGTTACTACTATTGCTTTCAGACATATGCTGCACTACAGACAGTTAGCCTACATTGCAGGGACAAATTATTCTGCATTTTAAAAAGTCTGCAGAAAACCTCATGTAAAATTTGACAGTGTTTCTAGCTGTTTAACCATTCACGATGAGCTAATAATCCCAGCTCAATAGCTAGTGTGGATTAATAGAACATTCATATTCTAAAAGAGAACAGATATCTTCTCAGCTGAGGCAAGATCCAACACCACCCCATAATTAACCTTTACTTACAGACTTCAGAATTCAGCATCTTGTAAGAAATTAATTCTAAGAGAATACTTAAGCATGAGCTGCATTATTTTATTAAATAAAATAATTCAACGAAAATTAAAATTCATACCTAAAAGCTGCATTAGAAAGGCAAAGGATATCTGTGGAATAAATATAAAGTGGAGTGACTTATCTTCTATGCATTTGCTGCTGTAAGGGTTTTCAACCAAACACTTAAGTTGTGAAGTGTACTTGCAGAGTAGAAATGTTTCAATCATAGAGAGAAAGACTGTTTGAAATGCAAGCACATGCTTCTAAGGAGAATATCAAACCCAGTCGAAATACAACAAATCATCCTCAGCAGCTGTTTGAGAAAATCCAGCAATATCAGCATTTGCAAAATCTCCAAGAACTGCTTGGAATTGTTCAGCTGCTATAAGGGGTTATGTCAAATAATAAGGCAATCTTATAGGAAATAACCCCTGTTCATGCTTAAGTGCACTCCAAGCACTAAGTCTGTGCTACAGAAGACAACAGCTATGCATCCTATCCTGAGATGCTGCATGTCCTGAAAGATGTTTAGATGCTGATAGGAGTCACAATCACTCACCAACTTTTCACATCAGAAACATACAGAGAATAGAACCAAATCAGTGAAGCCACTTTTTCCAATCCTTCTACAGCTTTAGAAATTTGACTGTTTATGTCGGCAACAACAATCCAATCATCTGCATGCTTCAGCACGTTATCATTTGCTATCCCAAAATCATTTCACAAAAAACTTTAATCTCCATTCCATATGAAAAATAAAGATGAGAAATCTGTATTAAATATTACTAATCTAGTCCTCACTGCTGTTCAACACATCCCTGATGCATCAGTGATAACAAAAACTTAAACCTATTTAGAGTAATAAAAAATAACCAAACAAATCTCACCCTGCACTGGGGGCAGCACTGGATCTAGCTCAAGCACACAAAATAAATGCTTTCATCCTTTCATAGTATTTACTACTTGATTCTGCTGTTAACAGCTTACAGTGTAAAAGCTCCCAACAGCAGCAGTTGATCTCATGTATTTTCTACCTTAAAGACTTAAAGCTAAATGCTTTTACTATGAACCCTTGGGAAGGGAATTAGGAGAATGGGACTGAACCTGGTCTCTTTGTATAAGCAACAAATTTCATATACAGGTAAAAAGAAAAAGGGGTTTTGTTCATAGGTGAAGAGAACATAGTATATACATAGGAGAAAAACGAGGGAAGGCTGGGGAGGTGGACGGAGTATGTTATATATTTGGACATCAGACCTAATTGGCATGGGACTCTGAGAGCCAGAGCAATAAAGGCTAAAATTTCACTGATGAGGTTCTGGGGTTTTGTGTTTCATGCCACACTTTATCATCCATAGATGACATAACAGCATTCATCCTCAAGTACATTATACATCTTAAGAAACTTTAATCAACAGACTAGAATTTCCACTCAGCTCCAAAACCTACAGACTTCTCCTGCCTATTCTTTTTAAAAACTGAAGAGGCATTTCTGAATAAAAACCCACCTAAGCCAAACTCTGAACTTAGCCAACACTTCATATTCTCCAAAAATGAAGAGTTTTTGGTCTGGAAGGCTGAATTGGATGAGATATGCTTTGAAGCCCTGCATAAAAGCTGAGCTCCTCCAGACTGACTCCTTACTAAGCTTCTTAACTCCTCAGCTGATCCACCCACCCACTCCAGAGTGTTTTACAGGAGGGAAGCTATATAAAGTACCTTCAGACGGAGTGTCAATCAACGCCAACACATACATTTCAAAGGGTTTATATCCCTCTGCACCAGCCAGGAAGTTTACAGATTGCATCTCTCTGCTCACTGGGCTTAATGCTGATGCGTCTCAACATCTCCAGGTATTGCCAAGAAGGAAATCCAACACACAGTTAAGACTGGGATATGGCCCTCATTATTTGAATCAACGTAAAGAAATAAAATAGCAATATTTAAAAAAAAAAAAAGAAAGGGAGGGAGAAGGAACAGATCCTACAGTAGAGAGGTAGAGAGAATTACTGTAAACAAAACAAAACAGAAAGGTTTCCAACAACAAATGATTTGAAGAGCAGCAAAAAGAAAGCAGTGAGGTCAGATCACAGAACTAAAAAAAAAAAAAAAAAAACAACAAAAACCCCTCACAACAAACCAAAACAAGGATTACCTCAACACCAGAACAGCTCATGGAACCAGAAACAATTCCAAACAAAGATCTTATAGGAGGTTAATTTAACTTTCATCCTCCTTAAAGCTAGAATGCTTAATCCACAGAAACAGGGCTTGTAATGAGCCTAGTTCACTGCAGACTAGACACAAACTTTACCTTCTTCTGAAGAAATTCTGTACAACAAACTTCTTGTTTGCTTGTTACATATTATTTGAGAAGGCACAGGTGGAAGAAAGTCTACAGAAATATGAGTGTTAATCAAGGCTGACTTATTAATTATATCTATTTTAGCACAGAATTGTTGCAGTCTGTTCCTTCCTTGAACATACTCCTCCCATAATGGGATTTATATATGGCATATAATTTCACAGAAGCTTTCTATAGAGCCCACAAAAATTTATGAGCTCCTCCCCACCAGCAGAACATATAGATTAAAGAACTCATTGATGGCATGCATCACTCATTGTGACTTGTGTGCAGAGACTGAACAGATTACATAGAGTGATTTAAATATGAAACAATAAATTTACCTAATACCTTTATTGTCTATTAAATTTAAATACTACTTTGCAAGGGAAAAATAGGTCACACACTTCTCTGCTTTGCTTCTATACTCACATTATGGACTTGATTCAGTTGCCCATAGCTAGATGAGCTGATCTATCTTCCTCTTTGGAAGGCCAAGATATCATCAAAAGAATGGCAAAGGTCTGCAACTGTCCCGAGAGTAAACTGGAGGTCTGCCAGGGTAACTGCAACCACCTCCAATAGCTCTAGGTGTCTGTGTGGGGTGAATCTAAACAGAGTTTCTATACGAAGATGCTGTACACCAGAGAGATTTACCTTCAGGTGATCAGAATGGAGTTGAGTGACAAGCACCCATTACTGCCAGTGAACTCCATCCTAAGGTCAATACCTCATCACCTGAGATTCTCCAGACTCTCTCAACAAAAATCCCATTGACTGCTAAACACGGACATCTAACTGATGCTACAGAAGCCTGTGGTGTCCAAACCACAAGCAAAGTTCCAGCCCAATNTAACTGATGCTACAGAAGCCTGTGATGTCCAAATCACAAGCAAAGCCCAATGACTACCAACACAGGAACTTCAGCTGGGCTCACCTAACTTTAGGAAAATGAGCTTAACTGAATGTTTACTAGAACAGTACATTTACTAGAAAGAACAGTAACCACCATCTGTAAAGTGACAAAACCCACTTTTATAGGACAGGTAAAGAGACAGACGCCTCAGCTAAATGCCTGGTTTTGGGTAATCCACAGCTACGGATATATATCCTCCAAAGCATCCAAGAACATGTTCAATCGCTCTTAGTAACAGCTGTAGCCAGCTTATACAGCCATATGCTCATATTGTCATTAGCTTTATTTTCTTCTCCTGTCATCTTCTTATATTAATTTGTTTCTTCTTTTCTAGTGAATTACAAACCTTAATATTCTACCTTAATCACTCACTTCAACAACACCTTTTAGAATCTGAACTGGACTCTAGGTGGTAAAAGAGTAAAAATAATGCTGTCTGACTGATAATTATTTAGAATAAAATTCAGCATATCCAGATATAACTCTGCAGGTTTACCTGTGAGGAACAGCCATCAGATTGATCCCAGTATTCCAGACTACCAAGAGCCAAATGAAGTAACGCAGGCAATCAAGTTACAGCTTCTCTTCAACTACCCAACATAAAATCAGGATACTACAATAGATGTGGGCAAATACGCCTCCAAGAATTTATAACACTGTGATAATTTTGGCTTTATAAAAACCCAAAAGCTTTACAAAAACCGTTATCCAAACCACAATGAAGATACCAATATCAAAGTTCACTTCAGTGAGGACTTCTGTACATAGGAAAATATAGCACATTAGCCATTTTTAAAGGTTGTTAAATTGTGAAATTCAAGAGTATAATGCCAGATCACAAATGCCAACTTACTAATAAAGACATTAAAAATAGTAAGATTACCTTGTTCCAGTCTAAAGGATAGGGAACGTTTTGCAGCCTCTGTCTCAGGACTTGGGTGATCCAGAACACGTCTGCACCACTGCAGAAGACTCAGTGATTTCTCTTGAGGAGTGAGAATCTTGGTAGGCAAGACATACAACCTTAACCAAAATACACACAAGCATCAGCAAGACAGATAAAAGTTCACTTTTTTTATTCTCACTTTCCTGACCACTAATAATCTGTAACAACACAAAGCCCTAAAATGAGGTACTCTAATAACAACATATAGACAGAATTACGAGTTAACATTAGTTTTCTTTCTCTGTCCTCAGAAAAGCAGGTGTCAAACTACGAACTCTACGGGTTTGTCACACCAAAGCAAAACTGAAGTAGATTTCTCAACTCAACTCAAAAATGCTATCAGTTTAATCTTCGATATTTGTCTTCACTGGAGATTCGATAATTCCAGTATTTGATTTTGCATTTAGAACACAATTTCATTGTTACCTACTTCAGTCTTTTAACCAGTAACAATTTAATCAAGTTGTCAAAGTGCTATTATAATTTAATTTTGCACACACATACATATTTTCTCCCCCAAGTATTGTACAAGTCAGAATTTTAAAGAACATTTGCTGAGAAACAATGAAAATCCATTTTTTATATTCAGCAACAGCAGAACAAAAGAAAAACACACAAAGGAAAGCTAGTGCACAAGTCTTATCCTCTAACAAGAGCAGGCAACTAATTAGATGGTCAAGCACAGTAGGGAGCCAGGTAGCAAAGGAGATTTCATGGGGACATTCTTGAAGCTGGGATTCTCGTGTCTGCTGTCGCCTTTGTGGATTAGCAGGCAGAAGCAGACACCAGTTCACCTGGGAGAGAGAGGATCTCCCAGGAAGGGAACTATTCTTGGCCACCAGATGGCTTGGCAGCTCCTTGGCCCAAGCACTTCAAATTGATGGGGCTGCCGACAGTCAAGAGGCCAATTCTCAAGCACCAGCAAAACAATCCATGGGCTGCGAGGGAATCGGTCCCACACACAGAGGTGCAAAATGCAAGAACAAATGGGAAAACAAAAAAGGACTGAGCTCCTCAGGGAACCACTAATAGATAGCATCTTCTGGGGTATCTCAGCAACTACCTACATCCTCTAAGAGGGTCCACATCCACTCAATGTTTGTAGTTTTTCCTCCCCTGTGAAGTCAACCAACACGCTCTCTACACAGGACCCAAGGAATAAATATCCTCAATTGGTTGCTCTTTCCCAGCGACCTCAGCAGACTGAATCAGCTACTGAATTTCTCTGAGGAGAAATCATTTGCCCTGACTTCCTGCAGTGCCTGACTACATGTCTAAGAAAACGATATCAGGGAAAATAAACAACCACAAAATCCTTTCAGCTTTCCTGTTAAACTACAGAAATATTTCAAAAGATGATCATCTGTCTGATAAATTCCCAGTGATCAGCTGTTTCTGTACATAGCTGAACAGCAAAAAGAGGTTTGACTTATCTGAAAAGATGATAATTCTATGGGTTTTTTGTAACTGTAGCCAAAAAAACCCCAAACAAACAAAATACCAAAGGTATTTCAAGCCCAAAATTTTGAAACAGCAACTAGGATACACACTGGTCTTGGGCATTCCAGATAAGTACTTGCTTCAAAGACTGACATTACAAAAAAGCAGCTGCCATCACATACAGCTGACCTTTCATGGTCAACAAAGGTTTAGTATTTAACTAAAAGTTCAACAGCTAACACAACTCACCCTTAGTGGAATAAATTAGTTAGCAAATCCCTGTTACCAGATTCTTCTGTGAATACGTGTGTGCAACATAAAGGCAAATTTTGTCCATCAAAAAGAGTTTAAGATTGCTTCCAGGGGAGCAAATTAAAGAGGAAATTTTACTAAAATACATGAAATAATAATGACTTTCAACCATCATGACATATGAACAGGGAAAACATTTTATAAGGATGGGATCAAATAAATTCAATATTCCTTATCGTGATCAAAGTTAAGATCGATGTAAAATCTGATACAAGTCCAGAATGACAAGCCCAAAAACAGTCCTGCGCAGTCTAACAGTGCACACAATGAAACAACACTGACAAAAATTCCCGTACAATTTGACAATGATTCTAAAAAGCGATTTTCTGAAACTGCAGCATAGCATTATTTGTACCATGAAGTACACATGGCCATCATTCAAGAAATACTTATGTTGCTTGAATTATTTTTTTTTTAAAATCCATTCTCCACTAGCAAAATTAAGGATGTTTACATCCCTCTCAACTGTATTATACTGTATTATACTCTTAGCTGACGTAAACTTCAGCTTGATTCAAAAACCAACCACAATTAAAAATATACATCAAAGCTTTGATAGATACTTAGCACAGTTATTAAACTAAATACAGATTTTATTACTGACTCTTTAAAACAAATTAGCATCAATTATGTTTAACATAGTTACGCAGCCTATGATTTCCACAGCATTCCAGTAGTATCCCTACGGTGTTTGTCCACGTTGCCCAGACAAGTTTTGAGACACCAGGCTCACTAATTTAATAAGCAAGTCTATAAATAAAAGACTTCAGTCTATAAATAGACATATATAATTTAAAAGTATATCTTCAAGTCTATAATTTCCCCTCCTGCCTCTTTTTTGATGAAGCACAATCATTCTTCTCGGCCAATTTTGTTTTTTTGCTTTATGTATTTGTGGTTAATCTCTTCTTGATACAATTTACCAGCACCCAACCGTGCCTTTTGGAGCTCCGGAGGCACTTGTTAAGCTAACATGACCCACCATTTAGATCAATGTCTAAAAGACAAAAGCCCCCCCAAATCCTCTCAAACTGGGTGGCAACCGGGCAGGGGATTTTAGGATGAGGAGGCATCCATTGCCTCAGATCAAGGGCTTTCCCGGCACAATTCCGCTATTTTTAATTCCTTATGTAAACAGGAGACAGAAACTAGGCTGAGACCTGAAATGAGAGCGATGAGCTTCTTCGAAGGGGAAGAAAACGAGAACAAACCTCTCGCCTGGGCCCCGTGGGGCGGGCTGGGGGCCACGGCCTCCACCTGAGCCCCATCCCACACACGGGTCCCCGCCCAACTGCACCCACGACACGGTTTATGGTTCAAAAAAGAAAAGAATTTAGATCATGCCGATTTGGGGACGAACGCTCATGAGAGCACGGAGAGCACCAGCAGGGTGAGGGAAACGGCGGCAGCACCCGCCGGCCCAGCCGGGGACCAGAGAGGGAACGGAGACACCGGACGGACCCTCAGGTGTATGAGGAGGGGGAGAGAGAGCCGAGCCGAATGTACCATGTATCCTCGTCCTCTCCACAGCCGCTGTCCTCCAGCTCCAGCACCGCCACCTCGTCCAGCACCGTAGTAACCGCCGCCAATGGGCCCCCGCCTTCGTGCCCGCTGCCGCTGGCCGCTGTCACGCTGGGCGAAGGCTTGAAATAGGCGAGGGGTTCCGGAGGGCCCAGGGCGGCGGCGCACAGCAGGGTGGGCACGGGGCTGGGCATGCAGGGCCCGACTCCGCCACCACCGCCTGCAACCGAAGGAGGGCTGGAGGGGCGCAGCCCACCGGGAGCCGCCGGCGGCGGGGCCAGCAGCAGGTGCGGGCCGGTGGCCACCGTGGCGGCGGCGCGGCTGCGGAGCTGTTCATTTTGCTTCTCCAGCTTCCGCACCAGCTCCTGCAGCTTCTTCACCTCCAGCTCGGCGCTAACGGCGGGGCCGCCGCCGCTGCCGCCTTTCACCTCCGCCATCATCGCCGGCTTCAGCAAAGCAGCCTCCATCCTGCCGGCCCTCCGCCTTCGCCGTCGCTACCGGCACCTGCTCCGCCGCGCCGCCGGAGGGCAGCGCNGGCGGGGATTTAAACAAAGATGCCTTCTTCCCCCACCTTGCTTTCGCCCCTTTGGTGCTGGCTCGAGGAGCCGCTCCCTCTGGCGAACGCGTGTAATTAGAGCCTGGTGGTGTCAGGGTGGTCATTATGCAAATAGGGTGTGTGATGGGAATGGGAATGGGAATAGGAAAAGAGGCTTTGTTGGGCTTGTGAAGGAGCGAATTCAGCCAAAAAAGGCAGGCATCTGTGGGATGGAGAGACGCTTTATTCCAGGAGTTTGGATTCACACCGAGGAAAGCGGAGGGATGTAGTTTTGAAGATGGTGAGGCAAGAAGCTTTAGTAGAAAGCTATATAACAACGTACTTGTTCACGTGTAGGAGAACCTCTGAGGTGAAAGGTACCCTTGTGTTCAAATGAATTCCTTTAGCACAGCCAAGATACCTAGATGATTTTGTAATACTTAAGTCTTTGCTTGCGAGAGGCGTAAGAACTCACCCGTGGTGATGTTTTTACACGGTTCTCAATCCACCAGCACTGGAATGAACCATTGCTTGTGTACCTTTCTCCCCACCTGGCTGGAGAGCAGAGGGTCAGTGTTGCCCAAGACAGCTTAGCTATCATCCAGCCCTCAACTCCTCCATCTGCAGTTACAGTGGACAACCACCTCACTTATTGTCTTGAAGCCTTCTGGCAGGAAGAAATTTTTCCGTGTGAGGGTGGTGAGACTCTGGAACTGGACAGCCAGGGAAGCAGTGGATGCCACATCCCTGGAAGTGTTCATGGACAGGCTGAAAATCATCCAGCTTGTCGGTTTTCTCTCTGCATATGCATGGGACAAGGGCACTATTGTTCCTCCATCTTTTAAGCACTCCTCCAAGTGCAAATAGTAACAACTGGAACTACAAGAATGGGTAGAATGGAAGCTGCAGCCCAGCACAAAGCACTGACTTCCACAAAATGAAACTTTTATCACTGAACAGCATAAATGTAACCCCTATTGTACTAGATTGCAACCAGATTGTGCTTAATCTCAAATTTGTTTGGTCTCCCCTGTTTGTTTGGAAGAAAGTGGAAAAATACTGAGAGTATAAAAACCACCCGGCCCCAATTCTGCCATGGGTCATCAGAAAGAGTAACATAATCCAGTTTTCAGTACTGCAGATAACTATAATCTTTATTCCCATAAGTAAAATAATTGAGTAAAATAATTGTTTAGCCCCCAGTAAAAGAAATACATCTCAGGTCGTTATCACTAATAATGGCACTAGCTTTAATTCTTAGAAATTTATATGCTAATCCAGTTAGATTGTGGAGTGATAAAAAATAATTAGCATCATGTGCAATATAGAGATTGTTAGTATCAGTAATATTCAGTGAAAATAAGCCATGAAGTTTACATTAGTGTCAGTGATGGATGAGGAAAGTAGAGGAAATACTTGAAACAGAATCAAAATGAAAGAATTACTTCTTTTGCTCATTGAGTGAAAGAAGGAAAGTTGTTTAGTGGGACAACAAAACCAAACCAAACAAATAATAATAATTTTAAAAATTTAAAAAACAGGAAAAACTTGTGTTTCCATTTGTTTTTTAATTAGCAGATCAGGCAGATGACTGTGTGGTCAGGTTATTTCATCAGTTAAAGTACTGCAGACACCAGTTTGGAGATACATCAGGAGACACAGTACAGCATGTGGCATCATAGCATGTGATCTTAAGAGTTGCTATGGAAAAGCTTGTCCTCACTTATGGGTAAAAGTAGTAGCAAATTTTCAGATGCCTTATACTGTTGGTGCTGCCTACACAAATGTTGCCCGCAAACAATTTTTTGTGACAGGTTCCCACGGAGAAAAAGCTTAGGACTGAGCATGGTGCGTTAGCACATGTGCCAAAACTATTCCTGACAGCTCAGTTCAACTGATGATAGGTAGGATCAGGCTCATTACATCCTGTGCCCCCGCAAAACATCCATAAGGTTAGCTGTTTCTAATGCAGAACTGTTTTGAGCCTAATTTCTATCTAGGGGTATGGTAGAAAACAGCTTTAAGCTTGTGCATGCTTCAACTATTATGCTCACAGTGTGAGAGACCTCGTCTTTATTTTTTTTCCAGGGACTTATTGGGTTAGTTGATGGTAATAAAGGATAAAAAATCCATTTCACTGTACTGTTTGTTGCTGTGCTCTAAATTAACATGTGGTTTCACCTAGTGATGCTGGTTGACACAACGTGTGCTCCCAAACACACCATCTCATGGACTTCATGCTGCAAAGGTGATTTAAACAGCTTTAGTCATTAAAATATTTAGTCTAATTGTTTGGGGGTTTAAACACAAATTATTTCCCTCTCAATATTAACACCACCATAAATTGTTAATGAGCTCCATTCAATATCCCAGCACTAGTTGATGAGTTTGATCAACCCATGACTTCATCAGCTCTTTGCAAACCACAATGAAGACTTGATGGTTGCATTCCTTCTTTTTTTTTTTTCTTAAGTCGTAACACATGCTTAACACCAACCCCAGGCATCTTAATGTGCCTATGAAACCTCTTATTCCCAGTCCTGAGAAATACTATCTCCTGAATCAGCAGAGATCTACCATAGGATGCTACGTACATGGTATCCTATAGCAGAAATGTCTGAATCAGAGAACAAAGAAGCAGGAAGTCTGTAAATCCCATCTGCTCTTCTCTGTTAATAAGCCTGTTGGTTTATACTGTGATCGATGCAGGCTGGACCTGCCTTTTCAGGCAAGCCAGTAAAGAATTAATTGCAGTAATCCAGTCTGGGCCATACAAAAGATGTGTTGCAATAAGGTCCGAGCACAGACAGTAAACTCCAGGTCTGGTGAGGTTATTTTAAAGCATGATTCCAGCATGAAAAAAATACTGGGAAAGTAGTTTTGTAAAAATAGAGCAACTATTATGCCAGTGGAATCTAGTATTCAGTCTTTAACAAAGGCTGATAGTAGCTTTATAAGAAAAATATCTCAGTAACAATACAAATATTGAGGGATTTTCTCCAGCTTTTTGAATTGAGACATCTGGACCGCTTATTTTTGATAGCTGCCAATGTGTAATAATATAACATTTGCTGAGCCCCATTTTTAAACCATTTAAACATTAGGACTCCACAGCACCCTGTGGCAATTAGCACCTCAATTTAATTATATATTATAGGAAAAACTGCCTCCTATTATCTACTCGAAATCTGCTGCCTAGTAATTTAATTGAGTGTCCCTCAATTCTGGTTTTCTGAGAAAGACAGAATGATTAATCATTCTGTATTCAGCTTCCCTTTGTCATTCATGACTTTATAAAACTCAGTTACTTCCCTTCCAAGCTGACAAGCCCTAATTTATATAGCTTTGCCCCTACAGAAGTCAGCCTGAACTCACCATTGTTTCCATAATGGAAACTGAATTTTCTAATCCATTGTTTCCTTTCTATGTGTTTCCTTTCTATGAATATCCCATGATTTCTTATGTGATAGCAGAGGGAAAGACTGTGACAAAAAAATCTTGTAAATCCAGATTACTCACTTCAAGAAATCAGTTTACCTGGGAGCATATTGGCTCCTTCATGAAATATCTATACATTCTTGAGCATTATCTTGCTTTAAATAAGCCACATGTCCAATACATCATAGAGAAACAGATTTGTACAGAAACAGATGTCTCCATATTCTGTTATTTATTATCATTTGTACAAATTGGCTTGATAGAAAATCAGAGGGATTGAGCTGTAGTTTTCCCAGAGCGGCTTTCGTATTTTTTTAGGACTGATGTCCCAGATGATGCTCCCAATCCCCTTGGCAGCAAGCTTGCTTTGGATGACAGGGTAAATGTCTGTGAGAAGTTCACCACTGTCACATGTCAGCTGCTGTGGAGTTTTGGCATAGGTACTACCCGGTCCTTGCAATTTGTTATTGTTAGATGTATAAATACTTTCTAAAATACTTGATTAGTTAAACATTTTTCTGGAGTTACAGCATAGATTCGTCATTCTCAATATCTCTTGCAAACATTTTTACTTTCTAGATGTTGCTAATTTCTTGAAAATTTGCTTTCTCCTGTTTATGCAGTTTTCTTTTTTAAGCCACTAATATTCCTTCTGGCTTTTTCCTTTTTGAATTAATATTAAATTGAAGTATATTGTAAAATCTATTAGAGTGGATTTTCTATATGAAAAAATCTGTGAGTTCTTCGTTTTCTGTGAGGCCCATTTGCTCCAGAAAACCAGAGTTTATGGTATGTTCTGTGATCTGTAGATCCTTCTGGACAGAACTATACACCACAATCCTAATTTGGTGGATTAATTTATTTTGATTGATCAATTCCATACCATATAAATGTCTTTCCAATGCTATATCCCTTTGCCTCTCCTCTCCTTCCCTTCCTTCCCCTGAAACTTGCAAAGTTTAATTTAAGTATAGGCTAATAGGCCTTTCTTGCTTTATGTTACTGTAAAATGCTTTAGAAATTTCTGTGTTAAAAAACTAAACAGCAACATGCTTAGCATGGGTTATGTGACATGTCTATGAAAAATTAAATATTGCAAAAACCCCTCAGTCTAGCAGTAAATGTGGTTTTTTGAGAAGGAGCAGCATAGTGGTACTGATGCCGTGTTTGGATGAATGTCAAAGAAGCATGAAAATCTTAGATTTTTCTTGTGTCAAAGGGAGTGTGGTACCTGAATGTTCCTACAAATTCAGTTTGATCAAGCAAAAATATTTGCTGACTATCCAGAAATGCCCATCTAATTGATTTCTGTGATTTCTTTTTTCCCCCATGAGTATCTAAGGAAAAGCCAAGTATGTAAAAATCTGTCCTTGCACTATCTATAACCCACTCAATCACACCGGATCAATCAAATGGTCAAGATACCTAGATGGGAATTCAGAAAACCCCAATCCCTTCTTATCTGCCAGACCCTCTCTTCCATCAACTATATGACTTGAAGAGTACTTGAGATCTTGCCTGCAACAGATCATGAGTTCAGCAAGAAGACTTTTGCCATTCCTTCTGTTATGAGAGGTCTCCTGGATCTAGGTAGTGGTGGATTAATAAGCCTTTCAGCTTCTAGGTCCCTTTTATCCATTCTGTATATGGTCAGTGTCAGATATACCTCTAGGGTTGGAGGAGAGCTGGTCTATAACCTACCCTTTCTAGGACATTCTGCAAACAGAAGAAACGTGCAGAAGAGGCATTCCTTGAGTACACTCACTGGATTGGTGAAGGACATATGAATTGTGATATTACAAAAAGAGCATAGAATCATAGAATGGTTTGTCTTGGAAAGGACCTTAAAGATCATCTAGTTACAACCCCCCTGCCATGGCCTGCCACTAGATCAGGTTGCTCAAAGTCCCATCCAGCCCGGCTTTGAACACTTACAGAGATGGAGCATCGACAACTTCCCTGGGCAACCTGCTCCAGTGTCTCATCACCCTTAAAGGGAAAAATTTCTTCCTGATAGGAGGCTTCAGGGCAGTAACTTGGTTGGGGGATATAGAACTGATGATGTCTGTGTGATGACTGAGCTGCCTTGGTTAACACTCCTGGGATCCTCTGCTTGATTGCTAGGTAGGAAGAAAGGATATAAGCAATGGTTTATTTCAGTATGATGAGGAACTGGGGTCTCATCACTCTCACAATCTTCCTCATTCTTCCTACTATCTAATCTAAATGTATCCTCTCAGTTTAAGTGTCAGAATTACCTCTCATATTCTTATCTAGATTATTTCCTTGTGCTTGTTCTAGTTTCATTATGAGAAGTAAAGTCCCTCCTACCTTCATTCACATTTCATGTGTGTTCTGACTGAATTAAAACATAAACCACAGTTCTCATAGTATGTGCTCTCCTCTGGCCAACTATCTGACTAGAGGGGAAGGGCAGAAAAATGTCCTGTTCCTTTCCCATTTTCCTTCTCCAGCTTCCAACTTGTGTCATTCATGACAAAAATGGTATGCTTGGTCCCATGGTGAATTTTCCTGTGAGAAAAACAGTATTTTACTACAAAAGGCTTTACTTTTGCCTATCAGTTACTGTGATAAAAGGATAAAAGTGAATTTCAAAGGTGTTAACAATGGTATAATGTTGTGGACTTCCTAAACACTAGTATTTTATATATTTGGCTGTTTGAGTTTATAATGCTACAAGTACGGATAGCTGGATGTCTGTTCTTAATATTAAGATTTGACCTACTCACAAGGATAATGTAATTTTAAGTTACATAGGTAGAAACTATAGAGGAACCAGAAGATATTAAGAAAGACTGACATTCATGATTTTCTAACATATATGATTACCTGGAGTATTGATTTTAAAATAAAGTTCAACTATTGATTTCAATGGCAGCCTTATTTATGGCAACACTATTATTTCTTGAATTTCTGTCCTCAGTTTCCAAAATCTCTGGTTGTCCTTAACTGGCATCTTTGCATAGTGCTTTCATATTTTTCTTATCTTTTTTTCTTTTTCTGCTTCTTTTGGGTATTTTGACATGTTAACACTATTTTTTTTCCCTATTAGGAGAAATTACTTGAATGCAAGAAAAACTTTGCATTTTCTTTCTTGAAATTATTCTGTTTCCTTTTTTCTTCTCAAGCAGGTAGTATTAAAATGTTGGCTGCCCATTTTGTGCACCACAGTAGCAGTCTGAGCTCCCTAAACAGATGTCAGATGACTGCTCAGCAATGCCAAGACTCAGACAAGTGCTTTTGGAATGATTAGACTCAGATACTGATTCTAACAGGACAAAACAAACCCATTGTAAATCTTGTCACAACAGATTATGAGCCTGAAGCTGTCAAGTTATAACTAATATGGTTATAAAAACTCCATGGAAATAGTACATTTATAAGAAAATTGCTTGGAAAGTGAAATCAGATTTTTTTCTCTAGATACTTTCACAGGTGCAGCAGTACCACCCAGAGGCCACTGCCATGCTGGGCACCGCACAAACAGAGGGAGCAAGTGCCTCTTCAGAAGAGCTCAGAGACTAGAAAGGTAAAGAAGATACTAAGCCTCATCAAGCCTGACCTTGAATGCCTCCAAGGATGGGGCTTCCACCACCTCTCTGGGCTACCCATTCCAATGCCTCACCACTGTCATGGTGAAGAACTTCTTCCTAATGTCTAATCTAAACTTGACCTGCTCTAGTTCAAAGCAATTACCCCTCATCCTATCACTACATGCCCTGGCAATCCTAGAATGATTTGAGTTGAAATGGATCTTAATCTAGTTCAAATCCCCTGCCATAATCAGGGACACCTCCTACTAGACCAGGCTGCTCAAAGCCCCATCCAACCTGGCCTTGAACAATTCCAAGGAGAGGACAAGGTGACTCTGCAGACATAAGGATTCACCCTGTAGAGGTCAGAGAACATTGCAAAAGCATTAATGGAGACATCTCTTTTAGTTGACCCCATTCCACTGTGCTACACCTCTTGTTTAAAACATAGGTTTGCTCAGGGGAGAAGTTGAACTTGGCCCTCACACTTTTTGGGCCATTGATCCCTTCAAAGAGGAGAATGCCATCTCCATGACTTTAAAAGGTGATAGTTGTCAAGAGAATTTTGAGGGATTCTGATCTTAGCTGTGTGGGACAAACACCTATTCTTCTCCCTGAAATGCAAGGAATGTTTCTAAGTCCCAGTTTTACAGAGCAGGAGATTAGAGTTGGGTAGGTTAGACCAGGCAAAGGATAGAAGAGGAGGATAGGCCTTTGAAGTCTAAGAAAGAAATCACTCATGAGTTTAAGACATCAGTGATTCTGCATCTGTTGATGCAATTAAACAGAGCTATTTTGGTCAACAATTTCAGGTTTTTGGCAAAACAAATCTACTGCATAATGAGTGTCTTTACTCTTTGTGTTCATGGAATGAAGGGTGCCTCTGCTGTTACACTGCTGTGAAGAAAACTGAGGTGTTTTAGTGCAGCAGAAAAGGAGACTATTTCTCCCTTGTAGTCTGATACCACCTTGACTGGAAGCTAAAACCATCCTCCTAGTGTAATAGAGCAGCTTCAGTGAGCAATATGCAAGTATGATCAGAAAGCAAAACCAACCTGGAAAGTGGATACTTTGCATGGTAAACAACAGGACTGTGTTAAAATATCAAGGGAGGCAAGAGGGACAGCAGCATTCTGACCTACATACATTCTGAGTAAATAAACTGAACACGTGAGACTATCTCAACAACACACACCTGTGTGACAAGGAGCAAGGAACAGGGCTGACCTACTGAATAAAAGCCCAACCCCTTTGATGCTGACTGTTTCTTTACAAGCCTAGCTGAGGAAGCTCTATGAAATTACAGGGAGCACATCCTGTCAAACTCACAGAGATTATTATTATTACACAAGGAAGAGGATGAGAGGACAATGTTACAGATGCTTGTCACCTTCAAGTACTGCTGGGGGGAGGATGCTCAGACTGAACGTTCTGTAAGAAACAGCACAGGATATCACAAGATACTAATACAGTAAACAGTTCTCATGACAGTCCTTGTATTTATAAATACCAGTATCTTTGAAGGCACCTACATATTTCAGAGCATCATTATTTATTATATGCATTATTTCAGTCTTTTCCTCTTGCTGCTTGATTCTCCCCCCTGTAGAGCTATGCCCCAGCTTTGTAAAATAAAGTATCCGTTACACATGGAGAAAATGGGTGTGATGAATCACAAAACCCCACATGATTTAGTACATTATCGCTCAATGAAGCCTTTCAGTCTAATTTAATGCATTATTGAAGATAATGCATTCATTAAAGCAGCTGCCAGCAAACCGTTCGTTTGGATTGTTTCATGGAGGCAGTAGTCAAAGAGAAATAAACTGCCACATGCTAATGACATGCAAAAGAGGACAAAAAACAATTAAGTTTTGATACTTTGGTATTGAGATGTTAATATGTTTTTTTTTTTAATGAGTACTGCCATCCCAGCTTTTATGTGGTAAATACCAAGCATCACAAACCTGGCGTTTCCTTTCAGCATATAATAAAAAATAACAAAAAAACCCCCACATGGCAAAATTACCAGGGACTGTTCAGCAAGGCTGAATTAATGAGCTAAGAATTATTATTTATTGTTTCTTATTGCCACTTCTCTGTCACCAAGCTTTTCAGTCACAGGTATCTGCATCCAGAGTTTGCTCCTGTCTTCATATGGAATGAACTATCTCATCCCCTCAAATGCAAGGTAGTCCTGGTTCCTAATGTGCTGGCTGAAATTAATATCCAATATCTTTCATTGTAGCTGGGCCTTAGCAATAGACATTGGTTTCTGAAGAGGACCAAATTCGTGACTGTAACATTAAGACTTTACCACTTTATTTTCTCCACCTGCTGTGCAAACTTCATTGTTTCCTGGTGCAGTACACGGTATTATTTAGTTTAACTAGAATATGCCAGCAATAGCAATAGACGGACATCAATAAATATATTTATAATAGCAGGTTTATTAAAGCTACTGCCACTAATTCATAAGAAGTTTTCATAAAAATAACAAAACAAAGTATCTACTGTTTCATGGCTCTTTAACATACCAGTCTGAACATCCTTTAAGCCAGGCAGGGCAGATTACATCATGATTCAGCTGCAGATCCAATGGTTTAAATTACTCAGACATCCCAAAGTCTTGTCTCCACTACTGAGTGTGGAGACAAGGAGACAAAGTTTGGCGGGGACTGCTGCTCAACAATCTAATATTAATTTATGTCTTTGGCATCCTACTAGGCTCTCGCTCAGGTCCAGCAATGCCTGAGCAACCTAAATCTGTCATGATCACATCCAAGAAGTCCTTTTGAGCTGACAGGTAGGAGACAAAAATCAGTTCTAAATAGCCATGATCTAAAAAATCTCATAGCAAGGACTCATAGTCAACACTTTTGTTTGTTTGGTAAATCACTGAACTGTTTATTATTTTAGACAAGTAAGACAGGTAACATTGAGTGTTGTGGAAATATATCAAACTATGGGCTTTTCTTTATCGCTTGGTATTTTGCTTCACATACACTGTCCAAAAGGGAATTATGCTTTCACTGTATTCTCCAAGGAAGGTTTTCTGTCCTAATGTAGATGTCTAGAAATCTGAACTCCTTACTCTATGTTCCCTTGCAGACTATGGAAAGTAAGACATATGTTCAGAGCATGCTTAACCTCACAGTAAAATAGATGCTTGTATCTGTCCAATTGAATAACTTCCTGAAAAAACCTACTTATTTGTACTACTAAAAAAGATAGAACAGGTAACTCAATTTAAAGTAAATGTTTAAATTTAGGGGAGGTGTATCCATGTAAGGTGGTTAGACAGTCAGCTTAATAAAGTAGAAAAGTACAACATAATGTAATGCAAAGTATTTCATGATTTCATGGCAACTATTATGTGTGCACTTCTTAAAAGAAATGCCAATAAAATAGTTACCAAAATTACAAACATGCAGTAGGATATTTCTAATTTAAAACCTCTAATAATTTTTGTTTACACCCACTCTGTATTCTCCAAGGAAGGTTTTCCAAAGGTGATTTGTTCCATTGTAGACTTCTCATTAAAGTTATTTGGAAAGGATGTTCTTCTGGAGATAGACATCTCTCCTCAAAGGTATGGAGTGAATGCACCTCATTCTCTATGAAATAAGTTTACACTGAATATCTGATTTTTACATGACTAATCTTTCATTAGATTAATTCCATTCATGCTATATAAAGATAACATGTTAATATCTGAGGAGATGTGGTTCCAGCAAAGAGAACAGAGCCCCTTCAAAACATATGTGGAGGCATCTGCTGCTGTTCAGAAAATGTCAATAAATTATTGTTGGTTTTACAAACAGTTTAGCAGTTTCACAGATCTGATGGATAGACTGGACTGTATCTTGCTTTGGTTCCTGGAACATGTGTATGAAAAGGCATCTTAATTCTTGTGGATTTAATTCATTTGGGAACCATGCAATAGGATTGCATTTAGAGTGCTTGTTCTTAGCAGTAATAATTAATCATTTCTCTTCACTGTGCCTTGAGTTAACAGGCCAATGCATTGAACTAAACAGTAGTGGAGCTTCTTAGTCATGCATTCTGTATGTCAAAATTAGTAGATCCATTTTTCTGCAAGAGAGAAAAGGTTGATCAGAAATGCCAAGCAAATCAGTATTCTCTAAATGTCACACAATGAAACTTTAGGTCAATTAAATTTGTTAGAAAACCTGCTGAAGTCTGACTGTCCCATCTTGTCACCTGCTGAAATTGGATACATAAATTGGTAATGCATAATGTACAGAGCACTTTTATAACTGTCACAATACATTTTTAATTTTACAGTCTGGTTAATTATAAAATTTACTGTTCCTGTCAAGTTTTGCAATGACAAAAAAAATTGTTTAGTATGATTTTAGTAGTGTAATTTTAGTTGACATGTTCATATCCTCAGAAGTACACAGGTGAACATCAGCTCATCAAAGCATTTAATCTAGGTTTCCATTTGCCTTTATATGATACACAGATACTGATATATAGTATTAGAAATGAATAATGGCTGTAAACAGACAAAGCTGAAAGTCTAGCAACTTCTAGAAAAAATTAATAAAACAAAAGCTTCTTTTTCCACTGCCTTGCACATTTTATTACTTGCTGTGCTTCTCACAAAGGTAAGAATGGTACTCAAAGTAGAAGAATATTATGATTTACAAGATTTTGTATCTTCTTTTTATTGGACTGAAAGACTACATAAGGTGAACATAATCTGTCTAATTCATCTCAATAAAACAAACTCCTTCTCAGATGGCATTGTAATGAGCACTTTCAGGACAAGATGCCATTGCCTCGGTGCAGGTATCTCTGTTGTCTGCATAGGAAGGACTCTATAGATAGCAATGAGATGTTAAAAGATCTCCGTGACAGGTACAGAATAACTATTGAACCTGAAGCCTGGATTGGTTACCATCCCAAGCAACCCAGTCTTACTGAATTAAATATTTTTGAAAAAAAATTAAATACACAGAAAAGAACAAAAGTAATAGTTATGTTGTTATAAATTGAAGTTATTTGAATGAAGTTCTCTGCATTGCTTTTTCTGTGTTCAGTATATCTTGCATCTTACCTTTAACTTTAGAATAGCAAGGTTCACAGTGCACAGTTTGTCTGTAAATCCAAATGCTGTCTCCTGCTTTCAGATCTTCCAGTGGTCTTTTGCATACTTCACACTTAAATGCACAAGTATAAGTAACAAGAAAAATTAAACCCAAACCATTCTTTAACATTCATATCCAGCATGCTATCTTTCAGGGAGTAAGCAAGCTCAGACAAAAGTAGGGACAATATGCAATGTCATCAAGGGGATATTAGGCAATATTGTCAAGTCTAAACTCAGAAAGTATAGTCTTCAAAAACATGTAATAAGATATCTAAATATCTCTCTTTTAAACAACAAAAAATCAGATCTCTAGTTTCTTTCTAGGAACCTAGGTTATCATTATACTCACCAACACTTTACCTCCTCTAGACATTCCAAAGAGTAGTTTCTCTGACTTAGCATAGAATTTATTCTAAAATAATATGAATCACCGTCCTGACACTCACTTTCTTTACTGAGTAGGGGAAACATGATCAAGCTTAATCATCCATTTCTGAGTAGATCTTGAAGAATCTAAACCTGCTTATTTAAAAATCAGTTTTGATACTTTATCTTAGCCAGTAAATAGATCTCACTTAATTGCAAAAATTGGACATTGCTTTCACGAATTTCTTAAAAAGACAAGAGAAGTATTGCCCATGTTTCAGGTCAAAACACATAGACATACATAGATGTTGACTTCCCAAGAAAAAGCCTACAGGGGGTCAAGGAGTAGAGTAATTCAATCTATAAGCAAGAATCTTGATGCTCAGATTGACACATTTATGTAACCTGATAGAAGAACGGTAACTTCTGGTTTATTTGTATATTTTTATCCCCAGAGAAATGAAAACCAGTATTATTTTTGCAGTGCAGTTCAGTAACCAAATTGCCAGCCATCCCAGAACAGCTGTAAGCCTTTCCACAACTTTCATTATAGATTCAGATAATTTTGTCTATTCAGATAATTTTGGACTGAAAGTCTTTATTAAAATTTAAAACTAACAGTCTTAGCCATAACATACCTTTGCAGCTAAATGAATAAATAATGTTATACCAACACTGTGAACTTAAAGGCACTGTGAATTATCCAGGAAATATATAATTGCCTTATATTATACATGCTCATTACAGCTATTATGAAATGGAAAATGAGCACTCGGTATTGATTATCACAACATGTTACAGTGCTAGAAAACTTCTTTTTCTCTCAGTCTTACAGAAATATCTTTTTTCTGTATATTTTCTACATAAACTGTTAATATTGAGGTTCTATTGAAACAGTCTGCACTGTTCCCTCATTTTATAATCAGCAAATAGATAAAAATGTTTTTAAAGCTTTAATCACCAAGAGTAGCAAATTCTTTTATAAAGAGAAAAAACCCTACAGTTTGGATTATTTACTCACTGATCTTTTGGTGCACCTTTACAAGGAAAGACTTTCTACTGCTGTCATCTACATGCAAATCTCTAATGGATACAGGGTATTCATAAGGAGTCAAATGAATATTAATGATGAAAAATTGTAATGCTTAGCTAAATACATAACCACAAGCATGAACCATAGACTTATGTTAGTTCTTTAATTTTTCCCTAATGCTTTCATGAATATACAGCTAGACAAAAATTAAGCTGATTTTTTTCTGTCCAGACAGGTCTCCACTTGGGAATAGGTAGCAAAAAGAAAACAGTTTTAAAAATAAGCTTAAATATTCAGCAGATAATTCTGCATTTAATACCAACATGTTGCCACTCCTAACTGCATAAAAATCCCACTCTTCTTTATATAGGTAGATCAATCTAAAAAGAATGGAAGAAAATCAGAATTTGGATTTGAGGAAATATTGTGTAGCAATTTCCACAGGAGAAACTGCATTTCTAGTGCCCACAGAGCTCAGAAAGTCCATACAAGAAAATGAGCACATGTATTTATATACATGTTAAGTACAACCTTCCTACTGTGTTCTGTTTTGGGCTGCTTTTCATGTAATGACAAGATGAAAGAACTGCTGTCAGAAGCAGAAGCAAAAGTTATGCAAGTCTGGGCAGAAAAATGAGCTATCCTAATGTGGTGATTTTACTGAGTGTTAATTGCTAGAATAACAAACTTTGTGTGAAGATGCCAGCAGAATTAAAACAAATGAGACACAAAGCAGACTACAGGGATGAACACTTGTAGAAGTATCCTGAGAAAAGTTAAAGAGCTAATTTTAGGCTGAGGCTTAGCCTTTGGAATGACAAGCATAAAATTTTTATATTCTGTGCTTTCATTCTTATTGGAAACACAAAAAAAGAACTTCTACATAATTTTTAATAAATTTCAACATCATTTTATTCTACAGAAGAAACTGTCCATGAGACCCAAATTTTAACCAATACTTTGGCCACAGTGGTTTCTAAATGTGTAGGGCATTCAGGATACATTCCACTGCATCCTCTATTGTCCTTGTTGCTGCAAGAGAACAGAGGGAAGGAGAGGCAGGAGGGTAGGGGGAGAGTACTGGAAGAGAGAGAAAAAGATGGGAAAAAAAAAAGAAAAAAGAGAAGGGAATTGCATAGGTGTGAAACAGACTAGTATTTCCTACATTAGTCTCCTTTAGTATGCAAGCCTTCCTTTTCTCCCAGGTAGAGAAGGCCTAAATATTTTCTTATTATGTGTGTAATATAATGCAGGTATTACATCCAAGTCATATTTCTTAGTAGCAGGTGAAATCCTCTTACCTTGAAGCAAGTCGAATGACAGCAAATTTGCAAGGCATCTAAGATCATTTTGGCATCTATGCCCAAGGGCTTCCTGCAGTATGTACATATATCTTTTCCAATTATACTCCTGTGTATATAATATAACATCATCTGTCAGAAAAAGAGCTACCACTCAAATATCAAGGAGAAAATTGATAAACTTCATGTACTACATGGGAAAGACATTTGTATTACTGTGCAGTGGGGTGAAAAGGGAAAATATCATATGTGTGTATTCCTTTTATTCTTGTTGACAAGCATAATAGAATTGTTCCTACGATGGGCAGATTGTTACGTGTAACTGCAAGTACCAAAAATGCCTTGATAGAAAGAATGGTCTTCTTTGATCAACTGAACGATTTCAAACAGCAGTAAGTTTCTGTTAAGCTGCTGAATGGCTGGGAGCATATATATATGTGATGGGGATGAAGGGGAGTGTAGTGATTTTAACATTTTAATCACAAAAGTAAATTGGTAGTTGAATTTGAACTGCTATCACTGGATCTGTCTGACACAGAATTCTCCTTTAACATTTTTTATTTTCTGCATTCCAAACAGAAATCCTACTTTTATGTCAGTTACAGTGAACACATATATAGAACACCCTATATGGTATTCACAGCCATAATACTTTAAAATTTTTTTAAACTCTTTTTGCATTCTTATGTGATATCAGTCTGTACTGTCTCTACACACATCTACTGGTAGTGGTTTGGCACTACAAAATTAAATTATCTTGCACCTTTTCACTCAGTTATAAACCACTGTAATAGGTTTCAGTCATTCCCAGAATTCCTTCTGCTTACATTATAAAAGATACAAGCTTTTCTGTTTCAATATTTCTGAGTAGTAGAAATGTCCAAATAATATGAACTGAAAATAGTGGGCAAATTTGATTTTTTTTTAACCTGTGAGTAAGATATTACTGATTGAGTGAATATCCTTCCTATATCTGGGAATATCTTAACTTGTGTGAAAACATAGTTTTTAAAAGCACTATCAAGTGAACATATTTCTCCCCATCTCTGCATAAAATTAGTCATTACATACATCATTCTCAAAAAGGAAGGAAATTTTGTGAAGTGACTGCCTAAGGTACAGAATCACAAAGCCAATTCTATCACTTAAGGCATTGGCTATTGTTTCTGAATATGTTTTTAAAATGTCAGCTATGACAAGCCTAACATAGTATTACGCTGCTGAGCTGTGGCAATGATGGTGAGATCCCACTAAAAGGAAGCTCTGTATGAAAAGCTGTCTGACTAGGCTAATGGTGACTTTCACGGCTCTCTTTTGTCTGAGCACTTGAACACTTATGCAAAATGGCTGTGTCCTTTGACACTCCACAGTATTAATGATGTGTACTTACCTATCAGAAGTAGAGTAAACAGTTTTGATAGTATTTCCAGTTCTATTTTCTTCATAGACACCATATGAGGATTTGCTGTGAGGGAGCGAGTGCATAGCAATCACTAAATAATACTTTTTATTTTTAAAGGTTTCACTGCAGTGATGATAGTATGCAAATTAAACTAAACTAAATTAAACTTTACTGTATTTTCACAACCATCAAGAAAAAAAAGCAAAATACAAAAGCATAAATTAGAAATATAATGTTCTTAGACTACATTCTGCTGTTGAATTATTCTTTGGCATCTCAAAATTAAATCCACATGCCCATTGAGAAAATCTACATGATGGTCATGGGTTTACCTGGGATGATATCCCAGATTAAATGATATGTATCAGGAAATGGTGATACTCTGTATTTTTTTTTCCTTTTTTCCCCTTCTTTCATTAGTAGGTTGCTACTGAAGAGACATTTTCCTAATCCAAAAATGGTACTCGATTCAAGAATGATGTGTTATGGGATTTGTTATCATATTTCCTGCCGAAACATTTGACCATGAAGAAAAATACATTGTTTCTTTTATTTTAATGATTCCCTATTGCTAACAGACCCTGTGTTTGGTTAATTCTATTAAATGTCCTTATATCACATTTTTCACTCAGATTCGAAATATGTGTGCTTACAGAGACAGAATCCCGCTAGATCAAGAATGCAGCAAGAGAAATAGTTTTAAAAATAGTTTTTACTGATCAAAAAGTCAGAAACCTATGTTGCAGTTTCAGTGATTTTGACATGAGTTGATAGATAGGTTCATCCCATATCATTTTAGGAACTTAACAAGGCACTTGAGTAAAGAGCTTAATGTTTTCCTTACAGCCTCAGAATGAAACAAGCTCCCTGAGAGCATCTAACATCCAGAAAATCACTTTCCTCTACTGGTTAAACAAAAATTTGGGCTTAAGTGCTCTGCTAAAGTCTCAGCTCTGTCTCTAAAGCTACACAGAGCATGTCTTGTGTAGCTCCCCACCTTGTGCACTAGAGCTATTCTTCGTGTGATCCTCGAAGCTGAGTTCAGAATGGGTCTGTCATGATTCTAGAGACCCATATGAAGTTTCTAAAACATCCCTGAAATAGGAAGGTAATTTATTTTCAAGTAATGACACTTCAGACACTATGTTTCTCAATTAATTGTCCACAGTACCTGGTCTTTCTTTCACTGTCACTGGAGAAGTTTATTTCTGGGAGATTATTTGGAGCCCTTGGAGGATTTTCATATGCTTGCTCAGTTATTCTAAAAAAGTAAAAAAAAAAAACAAAAACCAAGGACTTTTTAGAAATCAATTTCAGCTATACAGCTTTCAGTTACACTTACAGCTCTAAATGTAGAAGTTTGTGAAGAAACAGAAGATAAAAAAATTATATTTTTCTCACTGTTTTTAAATTGTTGCTTGTGAAATTTAACAGAATTATTGGCCTTTGCTTTATACTAGGGGATATATCTATATCATGGTCTGATTTTAATTAAACTCTAGTTACCTCAAAGTGCTCATTGAGTTTCCAGTAGTGCAGAAACATAGCAGTGGTAGATAGAATTCTGCATTTTCTTGGCAGTACTCCTTGAAGTTTTATCCTTGTTTTTACTATAATTTGCTTCCATTTAATTTTTCTTAGTATACTACAGTGAAGTTTTTATTAGAAATGACCAGCTAAACAGATACATAGAGTTTTAGTTCAAAAAGTAGGATTACGATTCAAGCAAAAGAAACCTTGTCTCCTGCAGTTTCCCCTGCCACAAACACAACATACAACCAAACATAAAAATAAACCTTGTCAGACAAATTATAGGATTTCGGGATTAAATGCTAATAATGTTTTTGATGATTTTATAAAGCAGCTCAGACAAAGACTGCTCTTGTTTGGTTCTGCCAAAGGTTATATTCTGAAACAACTTGATGATTATAAGCCCTAACTCTGAATGTTTTGTCTGCAGCTTGATTTATTTCAATGAGCCTGCCAAGGGCTAAAGTTTATTAAATGAACCTTCCTCAGTTCTGGGTGCTGTTTTATATGCAGAGCATGCTGCATGAAGCAGTGCCCTCTTTTGTGCTTGTTTCCTTATCTGGCAGGCCCCCTTTCAGAATTAAAGGAGAAACTCATTCACCATACATATTCACCGTATGCTTCTCTGATCAAGACTGTCAAGTGAGACTACTAGGATAAAAAGATTTTATATTAAAAATTAGCAGAAGTATTCATATATACAGATTGCCAAGTTCTTCCTCTTCATTTAGATAGACAGCTAAGCAGAAGACTCAAAACCATGCCATGAAAATGGTATCTGAAAAATTAATAATAACTGCTCTTTAATTGACCAAAATGGATCTTAGGTTTTCCAAATAAAGAAACACGGTAGCAGTGAATAAAATTTTAAACTGTGAATGTACTTAGGTACATTTCTCTAAGATTATAACAGTTGAGTTCACAAAAACTTAGCACAAAAATACTTATGAGGATCTTGTCACCAGACATTTTCATTCACTGCAAGAGATTACGTTTGAGCCACTACTTACTAACAAAATATATGCAGCAATATTATTGTATGTCTTTAATCAGGCATGTTTTAGGTATAATGCAGCTGTTTTACTCTGTTATGCAAATTCCTCTTGCTTATATTAGCAATTCACATTTTCTGGTACTACAGTAAACAACTGCAACTCCTGATAGCAGCTCTTTAAATTTTATAGGCAACCAACTTCAGTCTCACCGCTTTCTGTTTTTATCATCCGCCAACCTTACTTCAGTGTGATCTCTGAGGTCCTCATCCCTGTGAAAGAAAGGCAATTAGTCAAATTATTTAATTCAACCTAAACATTTATGTCAAAAAAGAAAAAAATAATTCACCTTTTAGAAGGAAATAACCTGGCTGGTTGTATATGTATATGTATCTCAATTGTTTCTTATTTCATTAGCTATGAAGTAATAGTTATCCATTCAAACTACAATACTTTCCACTTTCTCTCCATTGTGATGCTACAAGAGAATAAGGAACTACACAGAAATGTTTACTAGGGTATTGTCAGATAATTGAAGGTGGAATTCAGAGGCCTTAGGAGGTCTCTAGTCCAACCTCCCGCTCAAAGCAAGGGCAGCTCTGAGGTCAGACCAAGTTGCTCAAGACTTTTTCCTAGTTGAGCCTTGAAAACTTCAAGAACAGAGATGGCACAAGCTCTGCAGGCAGCATGCTTCACCACCGAGCAGTCCTCGTTATATCCAGTCAAAATCTTTTGTTTCAATATATGACCACTGAGTCACATGGTGGTGCTGTGCTACAGAAGAAGGGTGCACCTATATCTCCTTATCTGATTCTGGCTCTATCATTTTAACTTCATAATATAATTTATTTCAGTACAGGCATAAATACCAGGAGCTATGGAAATGACCATTGAATTTTGCTATTTGCTTTGTCATTGTTTCCAACCCAGTTTCCTTTTACAACTGTTTTTGTCTAGGGTTGTATAAAATCTCTAGGAACATATGAACATATTTATATGTTAACTCATAAATCACTAGCTGTGGAAAAAGCTGATTCCATGTGATCTCATATATTAACATATGTCATCTCGATAATGTATGAATGTAATTTTATATTAATGTTTTATATTAAATGTTCTGTCATAAAAAGTAATATTGTTATCTATTGAGATTTAAGATTAAAAGAGGCCACATTGTGTTTCTAATTTGAAAATGAATGTAGATACTAAAACTAAAAAAGAATTATAAATTTTAATTTTTAGTTTGATGGAACATTTCAAATTAATTTAAAGAACTCTTGGTGGTCATGCATTAGTTAGAGTTCAAATAATACGAAGTAAAGTATTACCTGCCAGTCTTCCACATTGAATTATTGACATTTACCAGCCTGTATTTAATGAGGAAATTTAAAAAATATTAAGTGTTATAAATAAAATAAAAATACTAATTTTGAATCTTCTAATGATTTTAAGGGAAGAGAACTCTTAACATTATCAAAACAATCAAAAACATCATATAAAGTTATAAGTGAAACATTACGGCAGCCTTGCCTCTTATTTTTCTGACCAGCAGTATTTGTATCAGTAAAATCCTCACGATCTTTTCCTCTGAAACAATAAACAAATAAAACTGTTAAAATATTCCCCCCTCTGTAAAAAGTTAACGTGTAGTAAAATAATATATTTATTCGTAGGCCTCATAGAATTTAAAATATC
>VZTY01030616.1:60377-159782 GCA_013400935.1 Turnix velox | reverse complement strand
TTATGCAATACTTTATAGGAAAAGAAAAAACTGTTTGTTACATTTGCATTCAAAATTTGTAAATAATAAGGAAAATAATAAGGAAAAATGTCTAGGATTTACCATTAGCAAGATAATATTTGCATCATTAAATTAAAAAATATTATCTAGTAAAACCAAGAAAAAAAAATGCTTTGTTGAATCATATCAATGAAGTATTTGAGATGGTTCTTTGCCAAAGAAGATAGGGAAAGAGAAACATGAACTTTCTAATGTACTGTTCAAAAACAGAAGTTCAAGCTGTTCTTTTATGGATCACTGCTCTTGTGGACTGAAATGCTTTTTACACCCTGTTGGGGGAACATTTCTCATCCATGAGTTCTACAATATTTTTTTTAATGTTCCTTCTCTAACAATATTAAAATATTTCTTTATTAAGAAAGTGTGTAAAGCATCTATGACAGAGAAATTGAACACTTACTCCTTGTTACTTGTAAAAGAAGTCGAATTCACTTTGATGAGGTTATCAAGACCTTGGTTCCTTTTAAGCCAGAACAAAAAACCAGATCAAATCAATTAGTAAAGCTAGGTGTCAAATTAGGCAAATTAAATACTCACTTAAAAAGAAATCGTAATTGACACATTCTTTGTGAAAAGATGAAAAGTTCAAAGCATATATGATTTTAGTAATTCAAAGGAATTCACAAAAATAGATGTATACCCCTCCATACTCACACATAAGCACACTCTTCTTGTAGTAAGAGGACCAAATTATGTTTTGGAAACAAGTCATTCCTAATACTTACATCAAAAGGGTAATTCCCACTGAATATGCAGCATGGACAACATCAAAGAATGTCAGACCTCTAATGTGCTATAGTATCTTTATCAAGAATCTATACTACCAGCTATTCCAAATATATGCATGAATCATTTCTTACTTAACTAGTAATTATGGACTGAATCTTTCTGACTGAATCAGTCAAGAAGTCCATTTGGTAGGCTATCTGGACCAGCTCCTTCCCAATTAAACCCCCCCATCTCATGACAAATTTCATTATTAAACTGAGGAATTCTAAGAGTTAGTTACATCCATTGATTTTGGAATTTCCAGAAAGGAGATAGGATATTTCTGTAAAACATCAGGAAATGCATATTCCAACAGCAACTCATCAACTGAAAAATTTTCAGCAACTTTACCCAAAATCTTACCATCTAGTAACCTTAACTCACTACAAAAGATTGAAAGATTGACTCTTAAAAAAGAAAATTGTGTGGAAAGAGCAATGCCCGCTGATGGTATGACTGTGCTCCCTTGCAGGACCCATTCTCTAACCCGTTAACAGTGCTCTACATGTCTCATTACTGACAGTTCATTCTCAACAGTTCTGTCACGAAACATCTTAGTGAAAGATAAAGACAGCCTTTTCACATTTCTTCCTAGTGATGTTTGCAACTTTGGGGATCCCTTTGATGAGATTATCAGGATCTCTACTTTGGGGTAGATTTAGACTTGACATAAGAAAGAAATTGTTTACAGTGAGGGTAGTGAAACACTGGAACAGGTTGCCCAGAGAGTTTGTGGACGCCCCCTCTCTGGAGGTGTTTAAGACCAGGCTGGACATGGCACTGAGCAGCCTGATCTAGTGGGAGGTGTCCCTGCCTATGGCAGGGGGGGTGAAACTCGATGATCTTTAAGATCCCTTCCAATCCAAACTATTCTATGATTCTGTGATCTCTGTTTAGGAAAGAACCAGTTCAATACAAGGAATGTCTGTTGCTGGTTAGCTTGAATTCCATGCCAGTCAGCAATAAATGAGCAACCTACATGATATACTTTTGCAAATTCTCTTTCTATATTATCACAGATTTTCCACTTTTCAGGGTTTTTTTCAGAAGCTGGAGCCTTGTGTTTATTAAAAAATCCTTTCTGTTATTATCTGGATGGCAGATTGCTTTCTCAGTACTTGGTGGTAGCAACATTAAAATCATAACAAGATTAGAAAGACCTCAGGTAGTTACCTTATCAACTTATGGCTTTTGCAATTTTTATTAAGAAAAAATGTCCAGATGTGCATGTGTTTGAGCTGAGCAAAACACATACTATTATTCTTGTTATGCATCCAGCATTTCTTAATGCTCTTAGAGTTACTTAAAAGATGCATCTCAAGTCTTCAATAAAGCCTTCCGAAGCTTTGCATTTATACCTACCTCAATCCCAACTTTTATATGCTAGGCAATCCTCACATCTATATCAACCTCTGTGTGCTATATCCACCAAAAGCTGGAGATACAAGACTCCTGTTCATTCTGTCTGCAGTCATGGGATTATATGCAGTTTACTCAGCAGGGTTATCAGTAGGCTTTCTGCTTACTTACGCTGGATTTCACAGTGTGGAACAACAGAAAGGCTGACAGTAGCAGAGCTCTGCCTTGCAGGCCAGCACACTCTCATGTCTAATTTTCAAAGGAAAATAAGCATTTGGGAAGGCAAATACCAATATGCTTTTTAAAAGACTTAGCTCAGGAGAACAGATGCATCTGAAATCTGTACTCAAGCTATAGATATAAAATATTGGATTAGCTTTTTGCACAATTTTCACTTTGTACTTTTTAGTACTTCTAGGGGGTGCTTCTTTCAGAATCCTGTAAATTAACTGAAGACAACTTCCTATAAAAAAAAAAAATCAAACACTGTGCAGATAAAATGTGATTCCACCACAAGGCCCAAGTACCAGAACTTAATCTTTCTAAGAAATGTGAAAATATCTTACTGTTTTTGCATCAAATGCTTCCTAATTGAATTAATTATACCACCGAAATGGACTTCTATACTTGTTTTTGTTGTAGGCAAGATTTTGTCTGTCATCAGGGAATGAAGAAACTTCCTCAAGTAGGAAAGATTCTGGCTTTGAAATGTGTTATTTTCAAGTCTGAACATGTGTTTTAACACTTCACAGGTAACTTCAGATTTGCATTACCATTAATTGCCTCATTCACTATTAAAAGGGTTTTCAAACCTCAAAAAGAGGAGTGATCTGAAATAGTTCATCCTTGACTTACTGCCTATTTGAAAATTGAGGGTTTTCAAACCTCCATTTACAAACTTGCCTTCAAAAATATGTTTACTGACCCACAGTAATCCTTGGTGAAACTCAGGAGACAGATGAGTTAGTTCCCTTCTGCAGACTTTAAAACATCACGACTTTGTAGCCAACAGCACTGTTTCCATGGACATTATTTTCAGTGCTTTGAGCATCACAGTGCACTGAGCGGCTTGCAAGGAAGATTTTTATTTGCTGTCCAAGGGGACAGAAACAAAAGTAATAAAAATCTAGTCTGTGTATGCACTCTGTCAGCCAGCAGCCTTATTTGAAGAATGTCAACAACAAGAACCCTAATAAATGAAGAGAAACAGTTGTGGCCTAGAGACTTCAACACAAAAATACACGCCGACTGTCCTGTTCAGCATTACTTTATAGCTCCTATGGAACAAAACTTCTGAAAAATTTAATCCTTAGAAGAGATTAATTTATTGCACTGGTAATACTTCTGAAACTTTCACCTTCATGAAAAATACGCCTGACATGACTGTACCAAGTAATCAGGGCTGACATTTTGCAAGTTCCTTGCCTTGAGGATGCTGGCTAGTGCAAAGGAAAGGTCAGAGGATATACAAATTTAAGCAGCTAGTTTGAGCAGGTTTCAGGCTATTTGCAACTAAAGTTAAAGTCTGAGAGGTGTTACGTGTAATAGGACAACATTTAAAGTATGGCAAGCTGCAGAACATAGTAGACAAATCACAACTTATCTGATTAGGTTTTTAAAATCTGTCATGGTTAGCAAAGCTACATTTGTATCAGCAATAGCACCCAGTGAGCACAGGTATTGACATCAGCATATAACCTAGTCTCTCATTAAAAATGAGAGTGGATGTGATATACAGAATCTAAACAGAATTTCAGTGCAGGTTTCTTTTGAGAGTTGTTAGCTTGCTAACTACAACTTATTCCTTTTCTATCAATTCTAAAAGAGATATCAAGTGGGGAAGTGAAGAAGAGACTTACATAACCTACATATTCATATAATCATATAATGTGTTGAATTGGAAGGAATCTTCAAAGGTCATCTAATCCAACTTCCCTGTGGTGAAGAGGGATATATCACTAGATCAGGTTGCTCAGATCCTCATCAAGCCTGGACTTGAATGTTGCTAGGGATGGGACCTCCACCATCTCTCTGGGCAACATTAAGGAAGCTTACTCAATGTCAGAATATCACATGCAGTAACAGGATGTTCTTAAATTTGTCAACAATTTAAAAAAATATAGATGTTGATGGAAAACAGCAGCATAGAACTTCTACACAAAGCAGTTTAGACAAAGTTAGGGAAATATCTTTCAAATATAGTAAGTGACTTGTAATAGATGGTGACATTTTTCATAGGTCATTCCAACGGATGCCAGTTCCAAGCACGGTGTTTTCTGAGACAGCCATTACATCACTGTGAACATTCTGCCTAGGGTGAATATTCTTATAAATGGATGAGAAAGAGATAGGTAGGTCAGACAGCCTGCCAGGAGAAGAATATACTGTTTGCTTATGAATTCAAGAAGATGAAATATTTTAATACAGCCTCAGGACATGACTGAATTTTTTTAGGACTACCTAACTCAGGATAAAATGTATTTTTTTGTGTTTCTATAAAAATATAGGAACACTGATACAGAGGAGTTTGTATCACATTTCATACAAAGGGATGAAGTACTGATAAAATTAATTACTTTATTATACAATAAAATCATTAATATTTGCATTAAGACCTAGATGTGTTTGTCATCATCATTGTAGTACAGAAAAACAATTCTATTGATTTATTTACTTTTTAAATGACCACCTCCAGAAAAAAAAAAAAAAAGTCTATTCTGTCTTTAACATCCCCTTGCAGAAAAATGCTTAAAATAGCACTAAGAATGTACAAGAAAGCCCCACTTTTGAGGATTGAAAAAAATCCTGTATGGAGCCAGGCCACTGTGGGCTTCATGCTACAAAGCTGTTAGCCATGAACTTTACTGCTGCTGCCTGCTATTTTGCCTCTAGCTGCTTGTGTTCAATAGGATTAGCAATCTGACAACTGATGAAGACAGTCCAGCAGAATAAAAGGCTAGCAAAGAAGATAAACAAAATTAGTTTAGAAAAAGCTGCTAAATTTATGGCTTAGTTGAGCCAGACACTCCAATTTGCTGTATGACTCTCAGACAAATTATTTGTTGCGTATGTGACAGGATGTTCAGAAATCCTCTGCATTTCAAAAGTTAATATCACTGATCCTAAATTCATATCAGTAAAAGTAGTTTCTCCATTTAAAAAAAAATTCTCTTTTGTGTTACCTGATTTTATTAATTAAATTTAATCTAACGTCTTTCTTGATTTTGAGCATAAAAACCTATAGACATCTTTAGTAACTAAAGGTATAAAAATGGAATGTATGATGTAATCACAAACTATGATTTTTTTTCCTTTTATCCTCTAAGAGGAATAAAGTTGCCTACATTTTGCTTTGGCTTTTTGTCTGCATTTGATTTCTAACTGAGTTCACTTGAGATAAAGCTCTAATACTTTTCAGTCCTTCTGCTATGTCAGATACTTTTGTGCATCTCACTTACCTCAGTGGATAATAGTTCTGTAATTCTGGTTTAACTAGTGACACATCAGATCACCATCAAAAGGGAAAATACAAATGAATCCCATCCAGACATTCAAGCACAGCTAATAGTGGGGTTGTTTTCTTGAAAACATTTAGATAAAGTTTCAAATGGCAGAGAAACACCATACACATGAACTGTGAGTATGAAAAATGCTTTGGTGATGTCATCTGTTGTTTGATGAAAGCATTAACAACCTTTCTAATGTTTGGATTTGTAATTGTGTAGGCCATGAAGAAATAATAAGAAATGTAGTTTTAAAAAATTGATCACATTATTGTGGTTGTTTTTATGCTGAGGTCATACTGAAGTTGATCCTGGACACGTGTGGGAAAGAGAGGGGAAAAAGAAATAAGCCACTCCCATCCATCTCTGGAAGCTAGAGTACCAGGCAGCCGAGTATGTGACCACATGGCTTGCCTGGAGATATGGCATGGGCTCTGAAAAATCTGACATAGTTGAAGATGTCCCTGTTCACTGCAGGATGTTGGACTAGATGACCTTTAAAACCCTCTTCCAACCCAAACTATTCTGATTCTATGACTCTAGTAAGTCTGTTAGCCATCTCACTGGATAAAATTTAACATCATGGGCCCACCCATGCCCATGAATTTTAATCTGCCATCTATGGCTGTTTTACTGTCCCTGCGTTAGGCTTTGTCATGTATAACTGAGAATGAATTATAGAAGTTCTTTGAGAAAAAGGCAGCATTTATTCTGAAGCAGCAGGCACTTGCTTCCACACTGCTATGCTCAATAATCAGTGCCAGGAGTCTTCATCCAGACCTTTCATCAATATTAGCCAAGGATGAGGGAACAAAAGAGCTCTGCAGTCAGATGTGAAAGCCAGTTTATACTGTGCCAAAAACAGTGTAATGCTCAGCCCTGACGATTTTGGAGTTAAATGCAGAGGAAGAAGTTGTTGATCAAAACATTTTGTGGGAGATAGATCGGGAAAGATCATGGAAGAAAGGATAACTTATTCGGTTTTGCTTGGAAGATATGTATGACCCTGTAAACTCTGTATTGACTTTTCAGTTGGGAATAATGGCCCTGGATCTCTTCACACAAGCTCTGCAACAGCAAATCATTTATAACATGCAGAAAAGCTGAACACTAGCATTCCATGGACAGAAATGTCAGAATTGGAAAGCAGAATCTCTTTGCCACTAAAAAGTAAATTAATATATTTGCCTTCTGCTGAAAGGCAAAACTATATCATCCAAAATGACTGTATTAATTTTTACTATCAGAAACAATTTAGAAGGTTTAAAGTCACTCTACCATAAAGAAAAAATCTGCGATTGTCACGTTGGATGGGGCTCTTGAGCAGCCTGGTCTAGTTGAAGATGCCCATGCTCATTGCAGTGGGATTGGACTAAATGGCCTTTAAAGGTTTCTTCCAACCCATTCTGTAATTCTATGATTTTGTGTCAAATAGGAAAATAATTAAAAAGGACCATAATAAAAACATATTTCCAGCATTGTCTATATTGATTTCTATCTGTCAGAAGTAGTTATAGTAGATTAGATTGTACTATATTGGAAAACTCTCAGAAAGAACTAATATTATGTGTACCATACTTTATAGAAAATAAAATGCTGAAGAGCCAAGAACATAGTATCTGCCTAATTATGCCAGAAAAATATTCTACTTCCTTGATTCTGTTTCTGAAATTTCTTCTGTCACCCACATACGTACAAAGATACAGCTGAGACATTTTCTTCAACTTAACTCTGCTCTAGACAGCATACCAAAAACAAAACACTTTTGTAGAAGTTATTACAATATGACATACTCCTACAGATTAATAGTCGTTCACTGGTAGCAGACAAGCTCACTATGGATATTTTAAGAACTGGGTGAATTCTCTAAATTCTTACATAGTCTCTGTTACTATCACACACTATCCCTGGTTACATCAAGTACATCCAACACAAATTGTGAGATATCTATACAAAATAATAAAAAATTCATTACATCTGCAACTTATGAAATGTTATAAAAACAGATTTCTAGTTATTCTAAACCTTTGCCTCTAAATTGGTAAATGTGTCCCACTATGCCAAATACTGTTACTTTCTCTATAGATCACATAAGCAGCAGCATCAAATACAAGTAAACTCCATATAAAAGCATTTTATAGAAATATACTTTTTTGCTTCCTGACTGTAATGAAAGACTGACAAAAGCTGTGTTAAACACCCTCAGGATGTTTGATGTGGTTTAACAAGATTGCCCACAGAAGAGAGTTCTTTAAAAAGTGCAGTGCTTTAAACACCTGCATTTGGTGGTTGCTGCAAAAATGCTGTGTAAGAATCTTGAATGTCTACTGAAATGAAAATGAAACACAAAAGGAGTTTTATAAACAATTAATAAAAGGCCTATTGAGTAAGTTGGGAAAATTCTCTGCATGTATCCAGTGCAATGCTCATATGCTGTTGCATTTGTAACATTCTAAGAGATAATGTATTATGCTCTGAAAAATACACATTATACAATGCTTATCTTTTACTTTGTCTGAATACTACCCTACTTGTGTTCTACAGGTTCTCTAGAACATGCTCTAAGTTATATGAGGTGTCTGATTTACCATGTATATCATCGTATGCTCCATGTTTTGAGATGAATGCCACATCTAACTGCTGTACTTGAAAACAATGCAAAAAAGTGCTTTTTATTTTAACAGAATTAGTGTTAGACTTTGCATGGAAGAGATAGTATCTGACATCCTTTTCTGGTAAAGGATTTTTAAAAGCTTTTCATTGTATAGCTGACCTGTTTGACAGAAAACCAATTGCCATTTTTCACACATTTTATACTGAAATGAATTCATTATGCCTTTAACATCCTTATCAGAACCCTGAGCAGAAGACAAATAATCAATTAAGTGTGACTTTAGAAAGCATGACCTGAAAAATCTTGATTCTGAGTAAAAATAAAGGAAATTAAAGGATGCAAGCTAAAAAAAAATTCTTGTAATAAATGTTGGTATTGTTATAAATACTTCTCAACTAATAGTTTACTCAAGCTAAAATAAATTCTTCTAATAAAAGTTGGCATTGCTATAAATACTTTTCAACTAACAGTTTTCTTCCCTTGTACGGCACAATAATTTTTGACAGAAGTGTAGTATTTAGATGACATATTTAATAGAAAGAAAAGGCACTTCTGCTGACAGCTGCTTTGTACATTTTTGGTTAGCATGAATTTAACAAAAATCTGTAGTTTTGTGAAGTCGACACATCAGCAGCAGATGGATGGCATCTGAAGGATCAGCCAAATGTAAAGAAAAGAAATTGGAGCGGGAGTAGAGAGTGCTGGTTTTTGCCCACTAAGATTACAGGCGACCTATAGTTTATATACAGACACAAATAGCTGTAGCAGTGCAATGTTGCCATAGAAACTTGTAGGCCAGTAAAATATTCCTCCAGCTCTCCACCAATGGAGGGAGTGGAATACAAAAACTGATATTGTAATAAGAGCCACTAGGGGCTGATGAATGTGAAATTGATTGAAGGTGTGGATTAAGACAAGCCTTCATGACTGAAGAATGGCTCTGACTCCTCTAGTTAATACAGGAGAATATTTATTTCTCTAAAATTTCCTGTATTTGTTGACAGGAAAATGTTTCAGTGAAACATCACCTTTTTTTTCCTAGAGATAACACTGTCAGACATCTTGTTAATGTTTTTCTTAATTACTTTGGACTGGTTTTATATACTGGGGGCATTTGAGAATGGAGGGGGGAAACGACACAATATCATATAGACTGTGGCTTCATATCTCAGAAAGCAGTACATTATCAATCAGATTAAATAAAATTAATTGAGTTAAACTAATTTTTGTGCCTGCATCATTTAATATTTCCAGGGGAAAAATGTACAAAATGAGATACCATAATTCTTGGTGCATATCTAGAAATCTATCTTTAACTCACTCACTTTTTAATTCAGAAATTTTATTCTGGTCAAATTAGTCATTATTTTTTGCAACTTGATACATTTTCTGCAAAAACCACCACATTTCTATTCTTTTCCACCAATAGTTTTCTTGTTATATACACTTTCCAAGACACATTTCTACATATGCCATCTAACTCACACCACAGGAACTGGTCCATCTGTTTAAATGTAGTGATTTTGTTACACTAAATGGTATGTGGTTTTTTTTACTATTTGAAACTTTAACACTGCAATGGTTGGTATTTTTTATGTATCAGATAGTGTTGAGATACTAGCTCTCCCAAATTTTATTGAAGGCCAAGGAGAATAGACAATATAATCCAGAATTCTGGAATTCATCTGCTTCCAATCATTTGCAGCAGCTACCTATAGGCTGCTCTTTAAGATGCAGGCTAGACAGAGTGAAAGAATAAGAAATTAAACACTCATGATAACTCAGTGAGTCAATGGATTTGAACGCAAAGTTTATGTACTTTTGGACCAATTGTAAGGACTAGATAAAGCCTGCATTTATCACACACCATGTCCAAACAAGTATGGAAAGCAAACAAATCAAGTAATTAATGTCACATTTATCAGATACAACAATGTTTATCAAAACACTATTTTGATTACATCTACTTATGTTACCTTGTTGTAGCTTGATCATCCACATCAGTCTTTGATTTCTGTGGGCTCTCAGGTTCTGGTGACAAGGCAGCCCTGCAATATGGATGGTGAAAACATACTTAATTCACAAGAAGATATTTGGATACGTCAATCATTCTGTATCATTTGGATGTTATCATTGCAGATACTGTATTTCTTACAAGTATAACCACAGTGAGTTTGTTTTTTCTTTGAGAAAATTTGTTTGGTTTTTAATTCTTTACATGATATAGAATATGTAAGTACATATGGAATTATTTATGAAATTAATATGTAAAGAATGTAAAAGAGCTATAGAATTCTTTAGTTAAATGAGATTACTGCATCCACTGAGCCTTTTAAAAATTAGTATTCCAAGGTGTTTAGCTATTATAGGTATAGCAATAAAGTAAAATGTCTTTAGTGTTTAAAAAATATTTCAGTAGCAAAGGAATTTTAAAATACCTTTTTACTACCTACCAAATATATTTTACTTGCTTATTAAGGTAAAAGAGCCTACTTATTTGGTAGAAAAGCCCCAAGTAAGTAAGTGAACAACTACATTTTTCTATTTTTACTTATTTATATGCAGAGCCAGATTGTTCACTGCATGAAGACTAGAATTATAACAAAATAAAAGAAAGGGAGAAGGCAATTGATACAATTGGATGTGAGATTTACATACTTCTTTAGAGAATTTTTCTATTAGGATGGGAACTAAGAAGTTGTAGCTGTCTTAATTAAAAGCCATGAAATTATGGGTTAAGTTAGGTAATCTTTTCCTAATATAGACAATGCAAAATGTATATTTAGTTAATGGATTAATTTAATAAATTCCATTTCTAAAATTAGGGTAACATTTGCAGACACTCAAATAAATTTAAAGTACTGAACATTAATTCATCTCATATTAATGTCTTCTATTACCAGCCTTTGCAAATGCACAGCTTTTTAATTTACCACTTCATTTTTCTTTGCCAGCGCTCTTCCTCTCTCTCTCTTTAGACCACCAGTTTAAAGAAAAAGAGAATTTGCATTAGCAGCATATATATATCTGCGGTATTAAAATTGTGAAGCAGTTATTATTTTATCCCTGCAGTTACAGCTGATTTTTCAATTTGAATAAATATGCTATTAAATGTCATCCACTATGTGAAAATAACTACATTTCTGCAAGGGAGGAAATCTTCTTTATGTGACTTTTACTTATGGAGGAGACCTCCCAGGTAAGTTATACAGTCTTTGTATTGTAACTAAATGCAAAATAACAAGGTTTGTGCACAGGAGTGTGTTGCATTTCTAAATCCACTAAGAAGCAAAGTAAACAGGACATACGTTGTTGGAACCTCTGAATTTTCTGAAGTAGTCCTAGAGAAAGAAAAGGAAAGAAAAACAGTGAAATGCTACTATCAAAGTACTTTACAATATTTTAGATTGTTCAGCAGCAATTAATTTTGCTTTTCCTTCCAAGATGGTAATTTTTGTTGTTTCATGTTGTAGAATATGATATGTTTGCTTCAAGTGGCATAATTCTAAATTTTAATCATATTCACTCTGATCATGTTCTTTCTTTGGCATATAATCACAGTCAAAAAATTCAATTGTCCCCAATTGCTTATTTTCATAGCTTTAATTACAGTTTCTTTTAAGCATTCTATAAAGTGTGCTTAATCAGCTTGGAACTCACACAAAGTGCTCTAGAACTTTACACCATATGTGACATTGGAAGACTAGAATCAGATCTCAGGATTAAAAAAGGTAAGTAACAATAAACCCACACTCAAGAAAACCACAGACCCGTGATTGCGGAATTCTCTTCCTGAGGAAAGCAGAATTGGCCATTCTCATGTCTGGAGCAAAGACACAGTTCATAGTGACCTTATTATAAAACTGTGATTGGCATTGCAATTTCTCTCCTGAAATGCACGGGTGAGTAAAAGGCTTTGCTTTGGATAATGTTATTATTAAGTATAATAATAACAATTTGAAATAGCTTTCACATCTTCAAAGCACTCACTTTTAAAAGATAAACAATTTTATCATTTAATGCCCATCACTGCTTAACCAAATCTCCTTGGTGACATAATTGTTAGATGATTTGTGAAAGGTCATGAAAGCTTAATAAAAAATATGCCTGTATTTTGTTCTTTTCTAGACTAAGATATTAGGAGAATAATTGGGTAGTTAGCTGTGAGAAAGGGATGGGAATTCCAGTGTTTTATGGTGGGTAGTTGCCATATGGATGGTGCATCCTATCCTATACTATCCTAACCATGATTACAGTGAGATATTGAAATGAAGCAAGATAAATTCCTCACAGTTGATATATTAATCTAGTAATTATTGACATAAAAGAAAATAAACTTCAGCAACTAGCAACAGCTACCTTTCCGTTGGGTGGTGAGTGACTTTGAACCTATTACAACCAGGTGGTGCGTAGTCTCCAGCCCACACTTGAAAGCTATAGGGGGACAATACATCTTAAGGATTTGNGTTATTATTAAGTATAATAATAACAATTTGAAATAGCTTTCACATCTTCAAAGCACTCACTTTTAAAAGATAAACAATTTTATCATTTAATGCCCATCACTGCTTAACCAAATCTCCTTGGTGACATAATTGTTAGATGATTTGTGAAAGGTCATGAAAGCTTAATAAAAAATATGCCTGTATTTTGTTCTTTTCTAGACTAAGCTATTAGGAGAATAATTGGGTAGTTAGCTGTGAGAAAGGGATGGGAATTCCAGTGTTTTATGGTGGGTAGTTGCCAAATGGATGGTGCATTCTATCCTATACTTTTAAAATAACCATGATTACAGTGAGATATTGAAATGAAGCAAGATAAATTCCTCACAGTTGATATATTAATCTAGTAATTATTGACATAAAAGAAAATAAACTTCAGCAACTAGCAACAGCTACCTTTCTGTTGGGTGGTGAGTGACTTTGAACCTTGACCAAGCAGGTGGACAGTAGTATTCACAAGATAAGATTGAAAATAATTGCTGAAATACATCTTAAGGATTTGTCTTAAAATCTTCCAGTGAAAGAGATTCCATAACCTCTCTGGGCCATGGCCTACCAAGGAATTTTTACCTAACACAACAATGTATCTCTTAACTTCTGTTTCATTTAATTATCATCATTAATATGCATGAGACTCATGACCACACTGTAGCCAACAGGGGCACAAGCAAAGAATAGAATGAAAGTTTACTTATGAGTATTTTAAATCATATATGTTCTGCTTATAGATGAGCACAACAAACATTCCCTGTTTTCTTTCTGATCTGCCAGAAAATAACTAGTGATCATCAGTACTTACCGTTTGATTTCCACTGTTTCTGTCGTGGTCTTACTATTTGGAACTGGTGGAGGCATCCAAGATTGCCTGTTAGTGTTAACAAAAGTAATCCTTAGGTATTAATTTAATGCTATGGAGTTGAATGAATGTTAGAATGTAAAAAGTGATGTAGAAGTACCTGGATCTTTCTCAAATTATTAGCATTTTTAAATAATACACATGAATAGACATTTTTATCAGATAACTGAATGGAATTGGAAATATCATATTAATTTTAAGATCACTCTAGGTGCTCTTTTCCACAAACTTATCGGTACAAAAAAGATTGGTGGATAGGACAACACATACAATACACAAAGGGAAGGATATCAAGTATCAACCCAAGAAACACATTCAGGCTGGTACATAAACACCACATGCACTTTCAGTTCTTTGGTTATTTTTTAATTTTCAAAACTATCAATCCAGCAATTGTTTTTGAGGAAAGAGCATTTTCACCTTAAACGGTGCAATTCAGTGATGGCTTTTCACATCTTCAAAGAGCCTGAAGAGAACCAGTGGGTTAAAAACGCCTTAAAATTCAACTGAACAAGCAGGGCTATTAATAAGAAAATGCTCACATTTTACTTACTATTTCCATAATTCTACTGATCATAATTTCAATGGATGAAATATGGAAAACTCACAAATGGATGGTATTTGTGGCTGAGAAGGATGGATAAAAATGTGGCTATTGCCAGCACTTTTCCATGGTGAGGGTGACAGAACATTGGAACAGGCTGTCCAGACAGGTTGTGGAGTCTCCTTCTCTGGAGATATTCAGAACCCACCTGGACATGTTCCTGTGTGACCTGATCTAGATTTTCCTGCTCTGGCAGGGGAATTGGACTAGATGATCTCTTGAGGTCCCTTCCAATCCCTGATAGTCTGTGCTTCTGTGATTTGAAATTTAAAATATCAATTTACTTCTATGTCAAGTTTTTGTTCTTTCTCAGGTCATGTGAACTGAAATTCATATTTTGAAAGCTAGCTGTGTGTTCATATGTACCGCAATAGCACTGGGTGAAATTGTACACCAGAGATTTCAACTGGTCACAATTACAGTGAGCTACAGAGCTTTAACACTGAAAAGGTGTACACCAGCTGAGTTAGGGGCCGAAGCAGAGTCACCAGCTATTGTGTCCACCAGGATCACAAAACTGGCTCTACAGAAACAACTCGCAATACTGTTCTCCCATGGAAAAAGCTAGTGCATGTAAAATACGAACTCTTGAAGGCTGCTGAAGAGTTGAAGCATGCAGGAGAGAACTGGTAAGTGTGGGGTTTTGATATAATTCTGATACATTACTGAGATTTAATAGGGTGATACACATCCTCCATCAGCCAAGCAATTGAATGAAGACATTGAATACCTTTTTTTCTTGATTGGAGAAGTCACAGCAGTGTTTGTGGATGATGTATTAGGAGTCCAAGGTTGTCTGTTAAGGAAATATGCTTAATTAATTCATTAATCTTCAATGGGTATGCAATTTTTAATTAAAAAATATTTCTACTACCAGAATGATACAAATATTCATGGTAAACAGTGCGGCTAAGCTAACATATACCAGCTGAAATTCTCGATTTACCCATCTTAAGGAACTCTGATGCTTAGAATACAGGTGCATCTTTACTTGATATTCAAAGTAATTTCTACTTCTTGAAATCTTGACTTCTGTACCTATGCTTCATTCTCCATCCACTGAAATAGTATATTTTTCATACTTTAAATTTGACACCTCTTACTCAGTTTTGTCAATGCTGCTCTATTTTATAATATGCCTGCAAAAGGAGCCAGTGTTCCTTATACTCCTAACTACATAAATTCCAAGCCAGTTATTTTTCTCATCAAGTTTATCAAAAAGTTATTGTCTTGTCCTCTACAATTCTTAATGTAATGAGAATAACTGAAGAACAGAGCTTTGCAAATCATTTTATTGCTTTCTGGCAGGAAAGAAACACGTACCATTTAAGTCTCATTTAATTCCCACTACATTTTTCTATTAAAAAAATCATGTCTGCACAAAATAACATAAAATCCAATTTATATGGTGTTTCATGTGTAACCAACATGATGATTTACAACATAATGGTGCAAAATAATAATTTAAAAGAATGACTTAATTTGAACTTCAAATGCCAGATGAACTAATTCACTCTTCAGAGTAATATCTCAACACTTAGTAAAGACGACATTTAACTGTTGTGCTCAGTCTTCAATAGCAACCACATTCAGCGTAATTTATTACTGATAGAACACTCTGATGAAGACATGCAGTATGTTTGTGCCTTTACATTTTTGAGTGTGGTGGCTGAGGTCTTCCAACTTTCATGTTTTAAATAAAAAATTCAATTAGGGAAGAGCTGCAAGTTCTTGAGAAAATAATTTTTCAGTGTTGTGTAGTCACATTGTATATATACAGTGGCCATCTCTGATTCTTAAAAACTTCCTCACCAACATGTTAAAGATGTACTCATTTGTTTTAAATTTTAAATTGGTTTCAATCTGTTTTAAAATAGAAGACTGACCTTTTGACAAAAGAACAGCTTTCTATTGAAAAAATCAATAACTGACTATCAAAGTTTTCCACTAGCAATGTTCAGTGGCATTTTTTACTGAAAACTTCAATTAGAATTTTTTATGTAATCCTTCCTCAGAAATACATATTATATTGGGCAGAATTCATGCAGAGAAATGTAGAGCTCAGGAGTATACCCACACAGGAACATTTTCATTCTTTCTATTTTGTATTTCAAAAAGTGTTTCTTAAATAACTGCTATGCTGATTAAATGTAATCTGAGCTGGACACTCTTTTACTATATATGGGAAAATAGGCATTTTAAAGGAAAATTTCCCTTATGCTACAAAAAATATCTAAGAGAGATCAGATGAGCTGTCCTTTAAAAGTGCTTTTTCTCTCCTCACTTTCTATAAAAAGAGGCTATGATAATCTAGATACAAATGTCTGCAATCCAGATGTCAGGTGGAGAAATGAAGTCTACAATTCAGCCATATGCCTTACAAGTTATTTCCCTATATATTCCTGGTATGAACATGTAATAAAAAGTAATTGTAATATATAATAATATATGATACACAAAATTGGACATGTTAAATTATAGTATGCAATATCAAAATTATAAAGTTTCTAAACCTCATACCTGTTGCTTTGTTTATTGTTCAGAGTTGGAGACTTATTTATTTTATCAGTGTCACTTCCAGATGGAATTCTGAGAAAAAAACAGCGATTATTTATAGTACAGACTCTAGATCTTTGATAAACAAGCTATAGATACAACTATAATCTAGTATTAAGTACAGAACATTTTATATCCTCCCTTCAGCCAAGTATCACAGGATACTGCTGTATTTAATGAAAAGCCTTCAAGGGATATGTGGGACACCAGCACGTGCTCTATACCTTGTTCAATACTTAAATTTAATTGTGCAAATAGCAAGCTGTCATCATGGGCAGCTTGTGAGTGTGACTGGCAGATACAGTTTCTCGAAAGATCACTAGAGGTCTCACTAAACTTGCTGCATACTACAGACGCAAACATGAGCGTTTCTAATGAACCAGCATTTCTTTCACAATTCATTGATTAGCTCAATACTTTAAGTAGTTCTATCTTTGCTTATTTCAAAGACTTGAAGGACCCATCTGACATCCTATTTACTCCACTGCTGTACAATGTAGCAGAAGCTTTGAAAAAAGTGAAAGAAGAAAGATTAAGTCCAATAACTTATCCTTGTACAACTTTACAGCATCTGATAAGTAATAGTCAAAATATATCCTCTATTTGCACCCAGAATGCTGTTCCCAACAGGGTCCTTCAGTTCAACCATCCATTTATTTACCCATCTAACGTTTTTCAGAACTGATTTAAATTTCTTAGCTCCAAAATATCCCATGGTGGTGACTCCTGGAATTAATACACATACTGAGGGGAAAAACAACTGTTCTTTTTTATTTTCTTTCTTTTTTCCCCTATATTTTCCTCATTTTAAAAATAGTTTAAGCACTACCTTAACATTTCCTGAAATATCTCCTCATTCTCACAGTGCAGCAAATAGAAAATAGTCCTTCCTTACTCACATTCCCTATATCACCCATTTCCAAACTAAGGGAACTTTGTCTTCTCGTACTTTATACTTATAAAAGCTATTCCATCTTTATAGTCATCCTATCTCACCTTTCTCTCTATTTTTTCTGGTTCTATAATAGTTTTTTCATATATGTGAAATACTGCAAAGTAGGTTCATACCACAATTGAACAGTGATTTCTGATTTGCTCTTAGTTAATTCCCTAATAATTTCTACCATTTCAAATTATGAGATTATTAATATATCAGACTATGACAGTGGGTTTTTTTGTGTCAGTCCTGTCTCTTTAGATCTGACTGCTGTAAAAGCAGTTAGGATTTGTTCTCCCTAGAAGCTATTCTGGACTTAGCAGCATTAAGTACCTGGAAAAATAGTATTGCCACTGATTTTGAAGGCCTCTATTACCTTTTGTCAAATATTTAGATAGTTGCTAATAATAAGAGAGAAGTAAATGGATAGATATTTATTTTCTCCCATTCAGAAAGGCTGTCTGAAATAATTTACACAATGCAATTCCTGCCTGAGTTATGATATGTGGATCTACTTTCCATTACCGGTACATGTGCACCAACTGCTATCAAGCTATGGATTTCTGTTAACAACTTCACCATGTTTAGTATTTTTTTGCTTGCAGCACATGGTGCAATTGCACTTCACCATCTGCAATATCACTCCCAGGTCTTTAGAATTAAAACTTATGTTAAAATTTTGTGTTATTTTGGATTAGGTAAAAATCACATCAAACAAGAGCTTCTGTGAACAAGCATATGTCAGTATCCAGGAAGCAAAAAGCTGTACTTAAAACAGCCTTTACGTGTGTTTTCATGTTTGTCACCTTTACAAATACAATGAATAATTCAAAACTACTCCTGTATTCTTCAGTTTATTATTATTTTATTTAAAGAGTCCTTTTTCACACAGGCAAATAAAAAATACAGCTACTTTGCAAGCTGGTCTATTCTAAGCTCAGAGACTTCTGTACCATGGTTATGCTTGCCAGAAACAATTTATAATAAGAGAATTGGACTTAATGGAGAAAATCCTTCACACAGGAAGTAAAGGTACCAAATTCAACTGCAGGCTACAAAAAGGCACCAATACAAAATCACCAAACCCTCTTATGCCTTAGGCTTCAAGTTTGAGGAGATGCAGAACACATGCTCATCCCTTATAGGGGTACCTGCTGGCGATGGGTGTGCACAAATTAATGCTGTTATGGCTGTATTCCACCGTTTTGAGAAGAACAATAATGAGTGAGGAAAAAATAAGCCACTTGACTGCAGCTTTCTCATTGTCATTATTTCAAGATAGAACCATAATTATTCAATCTGTTTCTGGGCTTCCCTTGCATTAGTTATCAGAGATGTACATAGATATCTGTAATCCTTCATTTGCACTTTCTGTCATCTTTCTGTTAGATATTTGTGTACATGTATACATGAAGTCAGCTGGCAGCCTAAGATAATTCAGACATCCTAATAACTCATCATAAAGCTAAAACATATAGAGAAGAAAAATACAATGTGTTGTTGTACAGCAACACTGTAGAAACTGCATTTGTCCTTTGACTTCTAAATTATAATCTATGCTTGAAAATCAAGCCTTAAAAATTGCTTTAAAGTCAATGAGCATGTGGCTATGAGAGTTATTGCAGATATATTCTTCTTGAATTTCCAAAGAACTTCATAGAAATTTGTTTTAAGGACTCTTCAATAAATTGATCTCTTATGTGGTGATAGAGAAAGTCCTTTCAGCATAAATTACTGATTAAAATTAGGAAAAAAAGGGTTGGAATAAATGACAACTTTTTAGAGTGGAAGGAGGAATCTGTAAAAGACCTATATTTTTCCACAAATTATCTGAAAATGGAGAGTGAGATCATGTTGCTTGCCAATGACACAAACTGATGGTAGTCAAAACAAATGATGGCAAGGCTTTAAGAAGCCATTTGCTAACACGTCAGATTTCTAAAATGATAGATGACATTAACTTTGCTTAGATAAAAATTAATTCTTGCCAAGAAAATGATTGGTCTCTGAACCAGCTATTATCACTCAGGAAAGAGGTCTTGGAGTTACATACATAATGTTATGAAAACAAAAGCTTAATTCTCAGCAGCACTCAAAAGAGCAAATTCCAGATTACAAATTATGAGGGAAAAAATGGCAAACTCATTATTATACACCTCTATACAGATAAAGTGTACTGCCATCTTAAATTTGGAACCCCATATCAAAAAGACCAATAGGAAATAGAAAAGACACAGAGAAAAAGCAATAAGTAAATTAAAGTTATAGAATTGCTTCCCTGTGATGTATGAACAAATACAGGAGGATTCACCAGCCCTTAGAAGTGATGGAGCAGTGATATCACACACTTCTATGGCCTATCCTGTTCCAGACTTACAGAGAAGGTAAATTCTTACTACAGAGAAGGTAAATCTTACACACCAATTTTTCTGTTGTTTCTTACAACAGAAGCAAAGCTCACCAAACCAAGTGCATTTTTTTTCACAGTGTGCATTTAAGTGCTAATACTCATAGCCTCACCATGCTGTGAAGATTAGATGTTAATGGGGGCTGAATTTTGAAGATGTGATGGAGAAAGAACCTGCAAACATGGACGTAGTGGTTTCTAAACTCAACAGAGTACATTAACATTAAGTATCTTTGTGAAAAGCAAGAGATTGTGGTGTTTGTACTGGTCACAGTGTGAAGCTGCAGCAAGGATTTGTAGAAAACTAGGGGTTTAGCCATGATATGCTTAGTTACTGGAGCCAGGACATTCATTTATATTTTGAAAGGAAACTGTGAGAATGCATATTATGTGCTCAGAGATATTTACACTTCTTTGAGGTCCCTTCCAACCCGAACTATTCTGATTCTATGAAGACAAGAATATACACAGAAGTTGATACACAGAAATTAAAGAGCAAGATGCCAAAACAACCATTTCACAAAGTACATTTCCATTTGTCTTATTGACAGTTCTACTTATGTGCTACTTAAATAACAAAACTTTGAAATCCTACCGATTACCATCAAGTTTTTAAGGCTTCTCACAAGTTTGAAAACCACAAAATAGAATAAATGCAGATAGAAGCCCTACCTGTCCAGTGTAGTATCAGATCTGTATCGTCCAAGTACAGCTTTCTGATCTTCCTTTTCATTTGTGCCACTGCTATAAAAAAAGATTAGAAGTGTCACCATTTTTATTTTATAATTCACCATCAATAAAACAATATATAAGTTTTGAATTAAGTTATCATACAGAATTTCAAGCAGCTAATGTCAAAAGATGCAACCTTGCATCCATTGCAATCGACTTCACAATTAGTGATTGAAGTCATATTTACAGTGGCAACATACACAGACTAAAAGTGAACAAAGAAAGCTCTTGCTATAAAGTGGAGTAAGTAAAAGGATACTCAGATTTCTTCAGCAATATAATTAGATATTCAGATACTCTACTGTACCTGTGTAGGCTCTCTTGGGATCTGTATTGACTAAGCACAGCCCTTCCATAGTTTTCATCAGCACTTCAAGCAAAACAAAGAGATGTCAGTTAAAACTTGAATAATAAAAACTGAAATTTTTTTCTTGGCAAAAGATTTTTGTTCTCAATCAGATTTCACTGCTGTCCACTACCACCATAACCACATTAGCTGCAGATCTCTGCATTACATGACTCCGCACATTTTGGAGTAAGAATTGTCTCTTCCCATGTGCTATTCCTGGACCAAATTATGAACATCTCGTCAAAAGGGGAAGTTTCTACTGTAATTCACATCCTAGTTTGTATGATAGTAAATTTAATCTGATTGTCACTTAAGTTCCTTAAAAAACTTGTTATGAATAATAACCTTTATCTCTGTTGAAAAAACAAACAAACAAAACTGCTAGATTAATGCATTCTTATTATCTAAATATATGAAATGTGGAGTTTTCTTGTAGATCAGAAGCACAGAATTTAGAAAATCCTAAAGGAAAACAATCAGAGATTGATACCTCCAAAAGGTAAAAAATATCTTATCAAGATAAGCAAATAATACTATTTGATGAATTTTGTGTAATTCTTGTTGATTCCACTAATGAAAAAGTAGACACTGCAAAAAATGTACTTATCACACTGAACTAAATGTAGTGGAATTTTATTTAATATCTTTCTTACCTTTCCTCTTCAGGCCTCTTCTTTATCCAGCTATTATCTTGCAACAGGGTCCGTCGTTTATTAACATCATGATTAGCCTGTTGTCTGCTTTTAATTGCAACAGAGGGGCTCTTATTATCTGCAAGTGCAGAGAAATATGTCTTGAAAATAAGCCTATTTGATAATTTTGAAAACTTCAAGTAAAACTAAAGAGGCTGAAGTGTAAAAGTTTAGCACAGACTGAATATTCAGCCATCATTCCTGTTTAGTACAGTTCATCTCCTTTAAATGTTTGTGGCTTAATCTCTTCAACTTTAAAGGGACTGCAGAAGCCCAGTTTACCAAATTAAATTCAGTTTCATCTTTAATATGGAACAGTCTGGTATATTTTTAATGTAAACAAATTTCCCAAATCTGATAAAGAAAGGAAGTATATAAACATGAGCAATTCCAGGAAAGTCAAACTAATTAGTCCTGTTTCCTGGGGTATTGTCTGTGGGTTTTGTATTTTTAGGTAGAGAATACAATGCAAATTTTGAACCAAAACTAATCTTGAGATAAGCACATGGTCTTGCACCTACATCCAGCCCAACATGAGTGGATTTTCAGATTTCTCAAAAAGTCAGACTCCATCTGAAGCTCTTTCCTTCAAGGCAGAATAAGCAAGGTCTTTTCTAACTAATTTTAAATAAAAGCAATACTTTTAAGGTCTGTATCTGTATTGGTGTACAGTTTCAAAGAATATTGGGAAATGCAGATAAACATCCTTGATGGCAAAGCTTGGCTTTAAATTTTTTTTAACCAACACAGATGCAATCTTTTGAGCCCATTAAGGAATGAACAGGCACTTAAAGATTATATTTATAAGAATGAGCTGACAGTCATGGCAGATTAAGAACAAAAAGTCATCTGTCTTCACTGCATTGTTTCTGCATCGGCCTTTTCACTGCCAATTGAGACAGTTTTTCTCTTAAATTTACTTTAAACACTTCAATAAATCCCAACCTGGACCACAGCTTTGATGGTTCATTAAAATATCTATTAAAATAAACACTTCTTGCAAACCAAAAAGAGGAAGGACCTCCATCAATTCAAACAATAGTAGTATAATCACTGTCAAAATGCAGGCTGTTGAAATTAGCCAACAAAACTAGGCTCTAAGTATTTACTGTTTTGAACGCTGATAATAATAGCAATAACTGAAATGTAATAGGGACTCGGATCATGTCTACATAGAAAAAAACTTTGCAGCATTCAGTAATTAAGGATTTGAATGAAGGTAGGAAAAATGTGAGTTCAAGTTTATAGATCACAGAGATAAAATTTCAGCAAGCATAGGTGAATGCACCTAAAAGAATGGGAATAATTCCAGCATTCCTTTAATAAGAATTGTTTTAGCTACAAATACTTTCAACTGTCTCCAACATATTTTAATCTGTACTTTACTATAAGCCATACTGTAAGTCACTCTGAATCTTGAAGTAAAACCCTTCAATGACACAAACATGATATAATACATCCTAGAAGTACTCAGTATATTTCTAACTATTAAAATCAATGTTGCATATGCAATATTGGCTTTTTTCCAATAGTATTTTTGGAAAACTGTTATCACCTACCCAAAAATGACTTGGATTTCACAGAAATCATGGCTTTTTTAATTTAGTGCAAAAAGCAGGTTCTGGGAAATCCACAAAGGTGATTTCCAAGGAAAATACATTTTGTTTTCTCCTCAAGAAACATCACAAGCAATTTGCTAATGCACAATTAGCAAGTCCTTGGGTTTGCTGAAAAGTCTGGTTCAATAAATTGTGTCCCAAATTTTAAATAGAAAATTAAATATAGATCTGCTACAATAGTTCAGGTCAAATGAGCACATGCAGATGGAGCTTACCCCTTTCTCAATTTGACAATAAAAACTTTATATCCTTAATAATGTAGCACCAAGATGCTTCCCTCATTTTGGAGCACTTAGGCCTCTCATATCCCACCCAAACCAGGTTTCCAGGCTCCTTAGCATCTTTCTGTCTTTTGCAGGTTCAAGGGAAATGGAAAATTTTATTGTATTTCCAGACTGCCTCAAGTCATTTCTCTGTGCAGCAAATTACAGCCCTGATCAAGTTCTGTGCCTCCAGGGGAACCACCATTCCCATCTGACAATGATTAAATATTTTTTCTCTCCCCTCTTCCCATTCTAATATTCTCCAGTTTTAACTCATTTCTCCTGAGACAGTCTCAGACAGTGCAGAGGATGATGAATGCCCTGTCTGCCCCCTGAGAGGCCATGTTCCTCTGGGGTTTCTCTGACAGCCACAGGCCTCAGAGGGAGGGAAGCACCATCTTGCACCAGACTGCCTGGTCCCACTGCACTGTGTTCATAGAATAGTTTGGGTTGGAAGGGACCTTAAAGATCATCAGGTTCCAATTCCTCTGCCATAGGCAGGGACACCTCCTACAAGATCAGGCTGCTCAGTGCCTTCCCCAGCCTGGCCTTAAACACCTCCAGAGAGGGGGCATCCATAGTTTCTCTGGGCAGCCTGTTCCAGTGTTTCACTACCCTCACCATAAAGAACATCTTTCTTACATCTAGCCTGAATCTCTGCCAGCAAAAGCTTATGCACAAAACTGCTAGCTTCACATCAAAACCTGCTCCCACCTTGAATCTATCTCTCAGTGCTGAAGTCTCAGCAGTGACATCTGTGAGGAAGCTGAGCAACAGGTATGGCAGCGCATGGAAAGAAAGGAGGCCGTGCCCTGACCTCTGAGTGCCCTGAGAGGAGAAAATGAAGGAAATGAAGTATTTACCACTTTGACTTGGAGACTGTTTGCGTATACTGAAAGCTGACATTGTGTTCAGTAGGGGGGTTGTCCTTCTGTGGGAATCTAAAAGAAAACATGGAAAAGGAGAGTTGGTGGTAGGGTTAGGAATCAGTTTGAATTCATTTGCCTCTTTCGTCATCTTTTCACTCATGACTGGGTGACATGACTTAGCAGTAGTTCACCATCCTCTTTGAACTGGCACTGGAGCCCTTTTTGAACCAGAGCTCAGGCACAGTGTTGACTTTTCCCTCCCTGGTGATGCGTGCTCCTTCCCTTGTGCCTCTGCTTGTCAAACCACCTCGCCCTCATTTTCCTTGCTGTGGGAGAACATGTTGGGTGATGAGAGCCTTCAGAGGAGAAGACAGAGTACTGAAGGAAAGGATGAGGCAATTAGCTTAATGGGAAGACGATATCAGCAGTGCCTCAAGCATAGGTGGGCTGACCCAGCTCTACAGCTTAAGTGACCTGCAGCAAATGTTGGAGTCTGGGACAAATGTGGTTCTTCTGCCCTGCAGCCATTTTCCAGGTACTGATGATTTCCTTTATCTCAAATCCAGTCACAAACATGAACCTCTAAGACTGCCAATTTGAGGAAAAAATGGTTAATATTTGGGAATAGTGTCACTCAAAAGATCTTGCAAAATGCTTTCTAACTGGGTTTCAGCTTTTTAGAAAAGGCAGCAAGTAGAACATAATGACATTATAATGACAAAAAATTCCCACTTAAATAAAAAAAAGTTAAAAAAGAGATAAAGCAATCCTAACTTTGACTTTTTTTACTTTAGACTGCTAACAAAACTGGCCTTCTTTAAGAAAATTATTCCATTTTGAAAGCAGCATTTTCCAGGAAAACACTATTAAGCTGAAAATTATCTAACAAGTTACACTGGTCAGGCTGCTAAAATTTACAGAAAAATCAGAAAACAGTTTTTTGTGGCAGAATCAGTCATTAAAAATCAGAAACATTCCTATTTGTCTGAGTGACAACACTGTCCTGTTTTTTTTGTAGACAAAGAGAGACTGGATTGAGAGATCAGAGCCCATGCCTGTTTCTTTACTGATCGAAGGAGAAGATGGTGAATTTTGACAAAAATACTAAAAGTAAGGCAGGCAACGAACCACACTTTGTGCTTAGAGCAAGTTTTTGTTTTCTATGTTATTACTGCCAGACACTTTCTAAACTACCTTACAATTGCCAAGAAAAGAAAACAGGGAAACAAAATCTGGAAGTAAACAAAAGAAAGTAAAGGAACAAATACAAAAATAATATCAGAGTCCAAAAATAAAAATATATCTTACTCAGCTGTGAAGTTCCAGATGCTTAGAAGAGTTTAAAATGCTGGCACATCAACTGTAAGGCTTGTTTCTTTTAACCTTTGTTGTTGCTATCAAGCATGCTTTGGCACAGCATGTGTAGAAAACACGTGACTGCTGGATGTGGTTCCCACCCAGTAAAAGTATGCTCAAGGCTATGGTGAGCCTTATTTATTTTGCAATAGGTTATAAAATATATTAAAAAAATACTGGCATAAAGATTTAAGCAGATACGCACTGAAATTCCTAGAAACTGTTCAGGTAGGTTATTAAGCAAACAATTCTAGATAATAACCAATCTTGCTGTAAATTTTCCTGTCACAAGATGATAGAGAGGACTGTGATTTATTTATGATTTTAGCTCACTAACAGCTAGATGTCTGATACTGGACTTTATTTCGGTCAGTCCAGGGATAATAGGAAGCCTGTCATTTCAGTATATTTCACAAGCAGTGAGTGCTGGCACCTCTTCATCTGGGGAAAAAGCACTTGCTTTGCATAAAAAGCAACTTGGATTAATTTTCTAATAGAGGGTTTTAAAGCTATTTTCCAAGGGAAATGAATCAAAACTTTGAAAATGGAACCTTCTATGTAAATTAAACCAAATTAATAATTTTAAGGCTTAGAATCTCTTGTTAAAAATACACATTTTGCAGTTTGAATACTTCGCTTTAAAAATAATATGAAAGTATTGTGTAGACTTTGTGCTATTTTATAACCTCACTTTCTATAGATTAATGATGGGCACTGGAATTTCTCACAGAGTTGGCAAGGAAGTGTCACACACCTATGTTAAAAATAAACAACAAAGCCTCAGACATTTGTTCTGAAACAGAAATTCTCTATAAAGTAAAAAATCCATATATTTTGAGGCTTGTCTTTAAAATCTACAGAATAACTATAAGTGCACTAATGACACTGAGTCTCATAAAACATTACTGGAAAGTACATTTGCAGCTGACACTCATGTTCGTGAAGGACAAAAAGTAGTTCCAGGAAAGAACTAAAATATGCCCAGAGCAAGTATGTTTCATTCATCCTTCATCATTTAACTGACACAGTCTTTTGTCACTTACCCTATATTAATTTTTTAATGTTTTTGGGAAAAACAATATTCTATTGCACGTCTGCAGCATCAGAGTAAACTATGACTAATAGTTTCCAAGCCTGAAAGTAGTATTCAAAGGTAAATATAGGCAAATAAAACAGGCACATTCCCTTTTACAGTCATCACTGAAAAAAGTGCTGGGTATTCTAACATTTAAATCCACAAAATTTAGTCTTACAGAATAGTGACATATTGTCCTCAAGGCTTACTTCTTACTTCAGAACATTTAAATTGTATATCACATACTAATCCATGAAAAAATGCAAATCAAAACAAAAGCCTTTCTATTTTAATCTATAGCACAGACAATCAAGAATCATTGAAGTAAGGTCAAAATGTCAGGATCCTATAAATTAAAAGAATCTCATATAAAGAAGCAGAACACAGCTCATGAAAGTATTTTTTCTTGACTCACTGTTGGGAACTAAGCATGTGTATCTATGTCTGTGGAAAGGGGATTGGGCAGGAGATTGTAAACATCACATTAGTTTAAAAACTTAAGCTGATAAAGATCTGGAACCATTGCATTGTTCACACAGATCAGTGAACTGTTTGTCTTCAGCCCACGGTTCAGGGGACAAGAAAAGAACAGATTTTAACTTTATAAACTAAATGTTTGAGACAGAGAAGTTATAGTCTTCCATAGTATAGTAGTAAATTATGTACAGACATTCTTAATGAGATCTCAACCACTGAAGCAAAACAACTTAGCTGGAATGCAAAACAAAAACAAACAGGAATGCAGCTCAAGTGTAATTTGAAATTAAAAACAGCGTCAGGGAACCTTAAAAGAAAATTAAAACTGCCCCAGCCAGTCCAATGAGAAGTTCCACAAAAGTTTTAAGGGCCAATTCAGCCCCTCCTCCACATTTTGGGAGATGCAAATACAATCCCAAAGAAATCCAGAACAAACTTTAGACATGACTTCAGGGCAAATCAAATGTCCCTCCAAGCTGGTATTAAGTTATGCAGAAGTTCTGCAGTTCTACTTGTATCAGAAATTGCCATGCTCACATGTTTACATCTCCTATCCATGTCTTATAGTGAGTGATCAGCACAAGACCTCAGGCCTGCCTTAAATTCCCAAAGCTAGACATTCTGTTTTGCAGCTGATCTGATCACACCATTCTTCTAACAGAGTCTTCTTGCCTTGCTCCTTTGGTCTTGGCTGTAGCTTTCTATATAATTATGTTCCTCATATATGTATAGCTGCATTTAAAAACATACATAACAATAATACAAACATTTCCTGTGAGCATCATGCTTTCCACTTCAGACTGAACTAGCTGCAACCAAAAGAAGTCTGTGCTCTTCAGCTTCTAGCTATGGCAGTGATCAAGACCTTACTTATAAATACATAGATCATCTCATTTTCCTTTTAATAAACCACATTTTTTTCTGCAGCTTAGACATATTGCATAGCATCACACTGTATAATTAGTAATTCAACATAGTAGATGTTGAGGGAGTGTCAAGGGAGGTAAACCTTGTTAGAATAGAATAGAAAGGATTGGGTTGGAAGGGACCTTAAAGATTATCTCTAGCCCCCTGCCATAGGGAGGGACACCTCCCACCGGACCAGGTTGCTCAATGCTTCATCCAGCCTGGCCTTAAACGCCTCCAGGGAGAGGGCATCCACAACCTCTCAGGGCAACCTGCTCCAGTGTCTCACCACTCTTACAGTAGAGAACTTCTTTCTTATATCCAGCCTAAATCTCCCATCTTGCAATGCACATCCATTACTTAGTCCTGCCATCCTGTACCCTATTAACAAGTCTGACCCCAGCCTTTCTGTAGGCTCTTTCTTAAGTGTCAAAACACTTGATTTTGTACTGAAGTTTTTATATAAAATGTTGACAGATTTCAGTACCTCAAATATCATACTTTGTATGGTTATCAATTAACTAGTTTAAAACAAAAGTGTTTCAGAATTTTCCTTTCTCACTTTTTGTGCTGCTTTGCTGAAGCTACCTGAATGTTAGAGATGCCACTGATTTTGGCACATCCACACAAAAAGCCAGATGGAGCAACTAGGTTTCTTATTATACAGCTGCAGGTTGCTGAATTCTGTTTGTCACACACCCTTTAAGTTACAGCTTTTCAAAAATGCCTATTATCTGCCATTTGAAGAAGTAAATGCCACCTTGCTCTTCCCTCATCCCAAGTGTGAAACTTGCCGCCAAAATTTCATCTTCTTGGAGGACTAACCTGCTGAATGTTCGGTGCCTTGGGACTAATCAGAGATCAAAATTTTAGAATTATTCCAACTGAATTCTAATTTCCCCCAGCCTTTGTGATTCTTCATTTACTTGTTTTCACTGCAGTTCATGAGAAATCCTTTGTAGAACAAGTGCTGATGAGTGAATAAAATGAAGGCTTCCTCCTGCTTTCCTTTTTGCTTTTTTTTTTTGGTTTCTTTTTTTTTCATTTGAGTTGTTAATGTAAATTCAATGATACATGCATTAGCTTTCATTTATACGAGATGAATGTGGAGAAGAATATATGAATAACAGCACATTTGATCCTACTTAATCACAGTTTCAAAGCACACTACAGTAATTCCTTCCCTTCAACTTCCCTTTCAGATCAGAAAGCTATTATTTTCTCCATCATTTCTCTCAAATATAGTAAGACCTAGATGTGTAAGCAAGCAACTAGTTTAAGTCATTCTGACTTAATGCAGGATAAAGATCTTCAAGCCTTAGAAATAAGGCACTGGTGATACACATCATTGCAGGTGTTCTCCTGAATAGGCATCCATAAGTCCGTGAGTTGAAATCTTGCTGATTTGGATGTCAGCACCAGTTTTGCTGTTCTCTGTATCTATGATTCACCCTAAATAGCCTTAAGGGGTCACTCTGCTGGGTGCAGGTCCATATATATATAACTGATGCTGCACTTTCTCCCTATAAATTTTTCTCCAGTATACACTGCCACAGCTCAAGATTGTAGAATAGGACATGCATTAAAAAGCACTGCTAATTCAGCACAGTACCAAGTGTGTAGTCAGAGCTTAACAGATAAACAGTTGACTACCATTTATTTCCTTCAAAATTATAAATAATCAGATTCTCTTTAATCGTCAGTCAGGCTTTTTGTCCTTTTGCTGAAAACTACATGTGAAAATTGACTACGTTTATTTAACAGCTATTAAAGAACAACAAAAATGCTCCTAGAATAATTTTTTTCCTAAGATTTACGCATCAGAACAACAGCTGTGCACTTGCAAACTTCTGAAAATATTAGATTTTGTCTAAATAAATATTTTACAATACACTTGGGGTTGTAGAACTGATAAAAAGCCTCACAGAGAAAAAGAAAAACACACTAATGTATATGGAAGAGAAAATAGGCAAGGTTAATACAAGAGAGATAGAACTAGAGAACACATGAATGTATGACAGAAATCATTCACCTATTTGTAGCAAAAGGAGGTCTCAGAACTGGTTTTTCAGGACATGGGTGGAGGAGATTCTGTTTTGAAAGAATTTAAGCTCTGGAATTGTCACTAATGTAAGATCAGCTGTTAGTCAAAACCCAAATTTGAATGTGTCTTCAAATTAGAAATATATAGGATTAGTTTTAAATGGCCTTTTTAACACTATATATAAGGGGGTATGATAATTTTAATTTGTTTTATGTAACTCTTTCCTTTCACTTTGATAGATTTTTAATGAAGAATCTTCCTATTTATACAGGGTCACAGTTCATGATACATCTGTCATTGTAACAAAGCAGAATGGCTATTTTTTGCTAAACCTTTTACAAAGGTGGAAAGCAAAGCAAACTGTTGCTTTTTTTTTTCAAAGTCACAAACTTGAAGCTAATTAAAATAAATGAGATTCTGATAACTTTAATTTTATATAAAAAATAAAGGATAAAGAAGAAATAAAATGAACCAAAGAGAAAAAAATTACATTAAAACAGGCATTCATGAAAAGTGATCTGAACAGTGACTTTGTCATCACTAAAAAAGCTCTAGAATAAAATACAATAAGCAATGTAAGGCAAATAATGAAGTAATTAAAATACTACACTCAAGAAGTTTCAGAGAAGTCTAGGAAATCTGAACACCTAAAATGAGACACTTTAAGAGCTGGGTTTTCACACTCAAGTTGCCCACACTTCTTGGAAATAAAATCCTTTGAAATAGAACCCTTAGTTGGGCACTAAGACATCACAGATCATCTGAAACCACAGTACTTTTGATACATGGTATATGAATACAGAAAAGTAAATCCCCTTACCTAGGTATAGCAGAAGTTAGTATCCTGGTGTGGCTCAGTGAGGCAAGTCAACCTGGATATACCTGGAAGTGAAGTACAGTCAAAGCAGAGAGAGAGTTGAACTGTTGTTCCCCATCCAGCTGTCTGAAAAGCCCACAGATTTCTCCTTCTGAGACTGAGTCACTTAAGGAGGAGGTAGGAGGTGTGGAAAAGGGTGGCTCCTTGTAGAAATACCAGATCAATTAAGAGTACCAGTGAGTTGCTTTACTTCTGGGCTTGCTGTGTGCTTTTTGAATGCAGTAGGGCTGGGTTTCACCACATGAAGTGCTTTCACAGACCTTGAAAGACAAAACAAGTCATTATTATTTGGAAAAAATGTGCTACACTAATTTGGATTTTCCACAGGAATATATGTCACTGAGTTATGGCGCTGTCTCTCAGCTAAAGGGTTTTGGGTGTTTGCACAGGTGAACATGAAGAAACACTCTAGTTCATCAAAGGAGAATTCTGCAGAAGTGTTATGTGGGGAACACACACTGCAATCTGATTGGCATTATGCACACTGTTTGAATGTGTGGGCAGAGGCAAAAGATCTGTGGGGGAAATCCCTCCCACATGAGATCTTTTTGCAAGCCTCTCTTAACTGTGCATATTTCATATTTGTATTCTCCTTCAGTACAGCTAGTTATAAACAGAAGGAATAACTTGCCTTGACTTCTTTTGGTTGTTGTTGTTGCTTTATTAAATTTTTTTTGAGGGGGAGGGTTCCCTTTACAATGGCTGCAATATCTTCCTCTGTAGACCAAGAGCTGCCTCACAACTAATAAATACAGTAACAAGGAATGGAAACTTCCCTGTAGGAATGCTGTATACAACCCTATGGTACTGCTTAAGATACAGTCTGGTTTTGAATTATCTTATGCAAGCCCATGCTTACTTTATATTTGGGGAGCTTTTGTAATAAAATAAGAAGGGTGGGATTGCACATGATTCTGAGTAACCTTTAGTTCTATTGTCTTTTGTGACAATTAAGAATTTCTTTCAGCACAAAAGAAGTAAACTCTGATGGAAAATAACTTAATAAATCTTGCCCCAGCCAAATCTGTTTCTTATTTTTGCTGATGCTTTCTTCTTCAGAGGCTTGGTACTTACTAGCATGAAGTTATTGTCTAAACACTGGTTACATCTGATGAAATACAGCTGATGAAGCAGCAGAGCAAGCAAGAAAATGCCAAGTATAAACTAACTACCACAAGTTTCAGAATTAATGAATACAAACAAGCAAACTTTTCTGAACTTTGTATATCTCATCTTCCGGGTTCTTGTGAGTGAAAAACACTTGGTGCAGTCCTGGCATGTCCAGGTAATGCTATATTATATGTTTCTCTTTCTACAATCAAGAAGAAAACTTTGCAAATGCATCTCTTTATAGACATATTGCAAGTGAAACAGATGTCTTTCCTAATAAGCAACCCACACTGTCAATTAGCTTAAAATCCCCTTACTTATGCTTTAATTTGAAATGTACCGATAGCTTTGATTTAGAATAACAACACGTGAGACTAGAAATATCTTTGTGTTTTGAAGCCTTTTTCTTTCACAACCCAGGTGCTAGATGAAATTCATTTGTTACCATTTTACATGGAAGCAGAAGAGTTCTGCTTGCATATCAGAGATAAGCTTGCTCTGTCTCACAGCACTGCCTTCTTTAGCCCAGCTGTTTGAGAAACACAAATAGAGATGCAATCCCTAAAGTCTGGAGAAATTAAATTTAAATTTTTCTATACTTATAACCTTTGGACACAGAAAAAACTACAAGGCACAGCAACCAGCAACCAAGTTCTGCTACCCAGAGGCTTATTCTAAAACATTCTTGCCTAATCTGCGGTATCTTAACACACCTGACCCTCTACAGCAAAATTCAAAAATACAAGAAATTCTAACAATGACTTTGACTTCATCTTAAGAATAAAGCAGGCCAATTTTCTTTTATTGAATGACCTGCAACAACAAATAGATTCAAGGCATGGTGATTTTTTGTTGGCACTGATTACTTCCCATTTCAAATCTGGAATAAGTAAAAGAAACCCCACACACTGTTTTCAGAACAAAATAATTCCATCTTAGTGCTAAGCATTCTGTTCAATTTTCTCTGTGTTAATCACATGCAAGTTTTGTATCTGGTGAATAAAGAACATACAATGCAGTGCTATGTGTTAGGAATTGAACATTTTGAAAGGGCCCTGTAACTGTTTTCCATGAATATGTTTCCCATACTAATTTAGCTTTCATAAATTCAGAGGAACTCAAACTTTGCCTCTGGTTCCTAGTATAACAAACAAGATGTATACATCAGTGCAGCCATCCCTAGATTGTGTGAACTATTCTGCAATCAGGTTTAGTGAACATAACTTGAGCCAAAAGATAACTAAAACTAAACACTCTAAAACATACAAATCATTGTTTTCAGTGGATGATGGTCTCCTGCCAGAGAGCATTTTACAGACAGAGACAGCTAGTTAATGTAATGCTTATCTGGGAGGAGGGTTGCACATCTATGCCACCTGCACCTTTTTTTGCTTAAGCTTGGTCTAAGATCACTTGTACTGTAGGCAAGTCTCAAGGGTTCAGTCAAAAAGGGAAGAGTCATTTAGGAGAAAAAAACAACCAGTGCAGCATATATGATATGACTTAACATCAAAAAGGAAGTGGCACTCATGCACAGGATGACACCTTTTCTTAAAGATGACTAACACAAGGACTGCTCCTCCCTTAAGTCTCAGTCTAGTCCTACTAAAATAAGGGGATACCCAGGACTTGAGCTATCTCCATGTACTTTTCAACCCTGTTCAAAACAATTAGGCAAGGGAACATATTACCTATGGGTACACCCTTACCAAGAGATGTGTATGATGCAGAACCAGGCTAGAAATGGTTGTTTGAATCCCAGTAGCACTCATGATTGCAACAGAGAGGAGAGGGAGTAATAAAGAGTATGATTTTTTTTTTCACAAGCAGTTTATTCTATCACTTCCCTCTGAAGATTCTGGTCCTCCTGCTCCTGGACAGACATCCCAAAGTAAAATAAATTACTGATTTGATGTGAGAGGGAAACCACCTTTCTCCTAGCATCCTAGCTAGGAGGGCATCCTAGCTCCCACTAAGATGCAGGTTTTAAAGGTAGATTAGAAATGTCCTGGTAAGCCTTGTAAAGGCAGTGCCAAACACCTGGGAGCCTTTTTTACAACTTGCTTACTCCCATGGTACTCACAAAGTAGGAATTCCCTCTGCTTAATCCACATGCAAGGCCCACTGCCAAGTATACCCAACCTTGTAAAAGCAGTAGTCTAAAAGTAGGAAAAGTCACTTAGTCTGTGGCTAAACCCAAGTTCAAACCATTCCTCCTTTTGACAGCAGCCCATTTTTACCAGCAGAGTACCTTAATCCCTGAATTATATTTTGATGGGAGGCAACAAAGTTGCTGCAGTTTTTCTACCTCTCTAAAGTTCAAATATCCAAGGAGAAAGAATAAAACCACAGCCCTTTTGCTATGGCTTAATGAATATTTAGATGTTATATAGAGAATTTTCCTGTTAAAAAATATATTGTACTTTTCAGAATTTTATCACTTGGGTGATGAAAATATGTAGAGAGAAGAGTAGTTTTGTAATATCATATAACAGCATCTTTTGAGAAGAGGCAGAACAACTTAAAGCCACTTTCACTAGTTTATGCTACTAATGAATTGAGTGCAGCACTCATTCAGAATGCATCAGGGATAATTCTGTGTTTTATGGATTAACTTTTGGCAGCCCAGCTTACATTTCCTATTACAGGTTACCATTCCTAGGGAAGACCTTCCAGCTGAACAATAGAAAGTATGCAGTCTGGGTGTTGAACCACACCTTCCTAAGGACCAGAACAAGCACTGTCAGAGTTTGTTCAGGATGAGTTTTTTAAATGCTTAGAAAACCTTAGTGACAATGCAGATGCATTTGGCAGCTCATTGTTCTCCCATTAGGTGTGGCAAAGTTCATAAACTAAAGAAGGAAGAAAAAAATCACTATAAATAGCATGCAAAATGTCTAAGCCTTTTTACCACTTCCAGTTGCCACAGAAAATTTCTGAGCAGTCTTTTGTTTGCTTTCTAAAATTGCTTGGCAGAGAAAGATGCTAATGGTAGCAGATGCCACCACAATTTCATGGAGATGCACAGTCTTCAGTGTTGTGGGCCTAATTTTCACAAAATTTGAACACCTCTCTACTCTGAAAGTGAATGACGTATCTTGCAGAAATCTCTGAAAATCTGGTCCATGGCACGTAAAACTTGCACCACTGCCATTACTACCTTTGCTAAAGAACATGGGGAGTTACTGATAAGATCAGTAACCTAAGGAAAATTGTGTTGAATATCTGTTGAAGTCAAACGATATCTGGGTGGTACCAGCTGAATGGCTGCAACCAGTTCTGTAGCTTATGTCATTGATAAATAGCTTATTTGTTAATAGGTTCCCATCATATGAATTAAAAAAGAACATTCATATGGGTGGCAAAAGAAATGAAAATCAGATTCTGACCAATAGTAGTGGAAGTGTGAGAATTACAATTAGATGTGCATGTTTTCATTAAAGGGTAAGAAAGACTCTATAATATCCCCATCACCTAAAAATCCCCATTCAGAGAGCTCTGGGAAAGAATCAGCAGTCCTGACCTCAGGGAAAACTGTCTTATTAAAAGATGCTGAAGGAGATCTTAAAGGAAAGAAAGTTTCCTCACACTCCCTGTCTGAAATTTTCTTATAACAATTAATTGGTCAAGGGCACTGCTAATATGTAGGAGACAACCCCATCAGGCAGTTCTTTTTATGATGCATATAAGGAAATTTATCTGCCCCATAAACTCATGAAGGAACTTCAAATTACACTTATCTGATAGACTGCGTTTCTCTCCTTATCCTGATATTATCCTAGGATTACCTGCTAGGGCTAAACAGCCTTTGCTCTTGTAATGATGACTCCTTCTGCTACTATTTGAATCAAATTGGTTGTTTGAGAACTTTATAGTTGCTTGAAAACCCATACAGAATTTTTATATCAATTAAAGGAAGGCAGGAAGGAGTAGAGAGGGGAGAATGTTTCTTCCTACAATATGCATGTGTACTGTTCTAGCAGCAGGAAGCTGTTTATGAATAGCAATAGTTTATGAAATGCAATAATTTATTTATATAGATGTACATCTGTACTTGTGTACTCTATCACTACTAATATGTCTCTGTGTGTGCACCCCTACGTAGAACAATTCCATGAGAATCTACACAAGCTTGTGGAAGAGAAATCCATGAATGATTACTTTCACAGTTGGAAACAGAAACTACATTTGGCAAAGAAGGACCCTAACATGCAAATTGATAGACATTACAAGGGCACTTAGGGAAAGCATCCCATATGCTTTCCCTGTTCTTCCACTCTTCCAGAGCAACTTCTGGCCACTGCTGGAGACAGAAGATATGACTAAATAGACCACTGAACTATCTAAGGGTTGTCACTCCTCTGTTATACCCCTGTGGTCAAAACTTGCATGAGGCACATAACTAACATTGCATTAAAATAGTTCCCTAATTCTTCCATTTGATGTAAAGAATTAGCAATTCAATTAAGGTGATGCAAATTTTTGTAGAGTGTTGATGCTTTAGCTATTAGAATAAGACAGTCTCCTCAGTGATGGGGCTGTCATTCAGCCTCTCAGTTGAGTGTCACTCAGCATTGTAACTTTAGTTTCTTCAGACTGAATTTCTTCTCTAGTTAGATGAAAAATGTGGAGTGCATGTGTGTATGAAAATACATAGTGCACTGTATCTAGGTAGCACGTGTTGAAGCCCCTTTCCTTACTCATAAATACCTTAGCCGTCAAATAAAATTGCTCATCTATTCAAATAACAGATAAAATAGCATGACAGATTTATGATATGTGTTGAAATGTAGGTCATCTGCATGAGTAAAATACAATAGTGTCTCAGGAGTTGCATCTTCCCAACATGTTCCCCTCCCAGCTTCTTTGGAGAAGAGCTCCAATCTTGTTGTCTTCCTTTGTCCACAGAAATGGATCAATAGCTTTTCCAAGCATATTCCAATGCATAAATTTTAGGTGCAGATTTCAATCACAAAAAGAGCTATGTGAAAGGAAGAACAAAATTCCTAAATTGACACATCTGCAAGTAGGGCTTCAACGACTGAGAAGCTGAAAAGATAACTGAGCTCTCCTCTTGCCTTTACAAAATAGAATCATAGAATATGTTGAGTTGGAAGGGACCTTCAAAGGTCACCTAGCCCAAACTCTTTCAATTGAGCAGGGACATCCTGCGTTAGATCAGGTTACTCAGAGACTCATCAAGCCTGGCCTTAAATGTCTCCGGAGATGGGGCCTCCATCATGTCTCTGCACAAACTGTTACTTGTCCTTTGATATGAAGTGACCAAGAGACTGTTACAATGGTGAGGACATTAGACCCATTTTATTCTGAGTAAATTATGTTCTTCTGAGTAATTGTTTGAAAAACTGTGAGTACCTGGGAAAGAATGTTGGCAAGTTTTCAAGGAGTTCTTGTGTTCAGTGCACGAAGAATTTCAAGGAGTTCTAGCGTTCTGTGAACAAAGAATTGAGATGAAGTGGGGTTTTTTCTTTCTTTTTTTTTTTTCCTTTCTTTTTTTGCTGCTGTTGAGTGCAGTGAAAATAAGACTGGGCTGCAAAACAGGGAGGTTTCAAAATAATTTGGGTGATTCTGCAAAAGAAAGAGTCAGAACAGAATTATTGTAATTATCTGTGGGTAATCATGGAGTCCCAGATCATTTCCTGAAGTTCCAGATCCTGCCATGGTGCTATTGGAGCATATCATGAAGAACCCAGCAATTTCAAGTGTGAGTTGCTCTGGATCCTCATGCAGGCTATTAGCCTGAGGAAACTAAATGCTAATAAATGTTGAAGCAAATAAACTGAATTGCACTCAATGAAAGGAGAAGCCAAACTGGTGACAGCTATTTTCAAACACTTTGTTCCTCAGAGGTGGGCAAGACTTTCCATCGCGGGTCCTACTTAACAAAAAAAGCTAGACTGCATCAAAAGGCAGGCTCCTGCCTTTACATTTGTCACTTAAGGCACCCCTAATATAACTCATCTCACTGTAATGTAGATGACAAAAGTAGGTCAGAGCAACAGGCTCTGGAAGTTACCATTTCTCTCCACTGTCTTGAAAGGGAGACTAAGATGACAAGTCAGATGCAGGCATTTATGCTGTAAATACCTACACATGTCAGATGAATCCCATGTGATGGCAGAATTTAAAATTAATTTTTTTCCTCTTGCAGAAAGCAATGACTACTTTCCAAATTAAAAGGGAAAGGAAACAAGCATGCAGTTTATTTTTTTTTACTCTGTCACTGGCTACAATTGAAGGTACAAAGCTCATTCTGTAGCCTCTGAAATACTGCAGCTTTTTTACCTCAAAATCTGTCTCATTCTCAGAAAACTGTGCCTTGTGATGCATTGTAGAAAGCAGCTTCCCTATGACACTGCAGCCACTTGCAGAAAAAGTGTGACAAGGAAACTATCATCTCACCACATGTGACCCTAACCCACAGAGAAAGTGTAAGACAAGAGGAGAGAGAAACCAAAAAGTCATTGCTCTTTCCTGGCAGTTCCATCTCTTTCATTCACAGGTACAAAGGTAATATTCCTTTTATTTTTTGAAGGATTAGGACAGATATGGATTTGAACCCTCTAGCTATAATAAAAGTGAGTCTAAAATTTTTTTACTTATCTGCTTTATTTTTAGTTTAGTGCATTCACTTCATTTAGATCCCTGGGCTGAAGACAAACCAGAATAAATGGGGCTTGTCATCTGCTATAGACCCAAGAGCACAACCTCCATAGCATTGTGCCTAAATCACAATCTTTTAATTCTTTATCTTTTCTTCATTTTCATTTTGGAATGTACAATTCTGCTCCAGGATATTTTAAGCTCTCAAACTCATAGTCTTAAACTCACTTCAGTTTGATGCAGAAAGCTCCAAGTAAGCAATTTATGTTAATTATATGGCCAAGGTTGGGTGTGTGAAAATAGCCACTGCACAGTGGAGAATAAATTGCTGGGTTTGGTTTTTCTTGATTTGCAAGTTGCTATAAGAGGTGCATGTTCCCAGGGAGTGGTGAAAAGCAGGGGTGTGTTAAACAGGTTTAAGAACATTTTAAAGAGACACCGTCAGGATTGAGATGTAGTAGGTTTGGTGTACTTCCTCCTTCCTTCCAAATAACCTTTTCTGTTTCTGTGGTTACAAAGAACTAAGCTGCAGCCTGCCTCTCTGTTGAAGTGATACCACAAAATCAAGTGTAGCGGTTGTGTGTCACACTGGTGGCTCTCTTTGTCTTTTTTCTTTTCCTCTTTTGCCATCAGTCAGGAAATGAAACTGCCAGAACTGCTTTTCTTCACCCCTTGGAGAGCAGAATTTACATGTCATCAAGTCCAGCCAGTAAAATCTTGTGGTTTTCCATAAAAATAGCTGTGGTGAAGGCAAGCAAAGCTGAATCAAATTATTTCTCCACTCAGAGCAGCACAGAAGTTGCTTGCTAGGGTTGGCGAGACCACCACTTTAAGGTCTGAAATATCCCATCCAAATTCTGGGCTTCAAATTCCCAGGAGCCTTGGCAAAAGACACATGATTTTGAAGGTGAATTTTCATGCTTTTAGGGGGTTTTGCAGGCAAAACAGACACGATTTTAAGACTTTTATAGACATAGAATTGGCTTTGAGCCTTGGAGATCTACTGGGTATATTGTCCTTTTGGGCACCCTACTGTAACAAAGTATAATTCCAACTGAAAACGAGAGCAATCTTTCTTAAATGACTTTCATGAGAGATGACTGGAATATTCATTTCAATCATTTCCTTAGGATTAGAGAGTAGAATTAGCAGATCATGACATACATGCAAACTGCAGCTTGCTGTTGCTGCAAGTAATGCACAAGCTTTTGTTTGAAAGGGTTCAACTTTACCCTCTAGGGAATATTTCTAAATCACATCTTTTTCTCACAGCTGGTAAATAGGTTAAAATTTTGATCTCTACCATGGCATTATATGTATATAAGATAACACTACTTACGGTGCCATCTGGTACTCTGTATAATAGAAATATTCACCACCAAGAGGTCCAAAATTTAGTTATTCAGAAAATATTTTATATCCCCCCTTCTAACGGCAATAAGAGAGCATCATGTCATACACAAAAAACATTGTTAGCCAGACCAAAGCTTAGTCCATGAAAAGTGCTGAGTGGGAATGGGACTTGCAAGTGCCACTGTTTGGAAGAAGTAGAACAGAGATTGACATTAGGAAGTAGGCAGCAAAGTGACTGAAGAGGAGCTGAAATAAAAATGAAGGAGGAAGAAGTCAAAGAGAAAATGGAAGGAAGCAGAAAAGGATATAGAATGTAGAAGATCAGTCTGTTCTCATGTACTGACAATGCAAATCCTACATAGCTGTGCTCATTTAATGACCTTTTATATGAAGATGGATTTTTCCTGCTGGGTTTTAAGCAATGATAGATGTATATATATAAAAATAGAACTCTTTCCCCATGAATCTTGCATTTTAGAAAAATTGCATCCAAATGCAGAGACAGGATGAGCAGTGCTGTTGCATGAGAGGTATGCATGGCATGTCAGCTATTCCTTCCACATGGCTTGTGATTGGGGTAGATTAAAATCTGAGTTACGCTGCAGAGGGAGCAAATAAAGGGCAAATACACAGGATGAGAAAGGATGGTGACTCAGCTGCAAACAAGGGATTTGAAGATAGTGTCACAAACAAGCAATGCTCAGAGGTTTGCTCAAAAGGGCAAGTTCAGTTGTAACCTCTTTAGGACAATTTTTCTCAGGGCTTTGTGAGGTCAACCTCCTAATTGGTCAAAGGTATAACTGCAGGGTCTACTCATTCAGGAAACGTCAAAGAGATTGACATGAATCAGTATCTCTGCCTTTTATCTAACTGTACTGTGCAGTGATCCAGTAAATGGGTGTTGACAACAGGTTTTTCAGTGCACAGCAAGGGTGTGGTTTCATTATCAGTTTAAACTCATCTATTACCACATTCCCACCAAAAAGGAACAGTTACCTTCCTGGTCTTACTCTTGGCCATGCTCTCCAACTAGTCCCTTTAGGTTTCCCTTGTCATATCTGATACAGAGTAGGGCAAGACCACCCCATAGCCATAGTTTAACACCAGTCAGTGTGAAAAAGCTAGCAACTACTGAAACAACTGAACAATTCACACTTCATGTTCAATATATTAATCTCTCTGTAATTCAGTCTTATCTAACTAGTGATATCCCTTCTCTAGAGTATTTTTTCCCATCCTAACAACTATAGATTTTTTAATATAAGAGAAGTCTCCATGGGATATCAGTTGAAAGAACTTGCCACCACTTAGAAAGGACTATTACATCCTTTGAGAATATGCCCTAAGTTTCTTGAAATACTGCTCAGCTTTCCCCTGAGTTGTGAATCACACTTTGCTAAAATCTCTACTTGCACACTTTTGTGAAAAGCTATTAAAACATAACTGGGAAATGTTGATGATTTGCCAGCATTAGCCATTACCCATATATCTTCCACATGGAAGAACTTTTTTTGAACTCAGCATTTGTTTTCATGTTAGTGGTCTTTGAGATCTTCCAGACTCTAATGGGAAGGGCAAAAGTTGAAGACTTGAGTGACAGGAATCATTAACACTTCAAATCAAAGGAAGACATTTGATCTCCAAAGTACTCAGCAAATCAAAAGATAAAAATGAATACTTTTATATATTTCTCCACCTCTATCCTTGAAGACAGACTGCATTGATTTTGGCCAGGGGAGAGTTAATTTTACTCATAGTACCTTGTGTGGTGCTATGTTTTGAGTCCATGACTAAACAACTTTGGTAACCCAGGGATGTTTCCCACATCAACCAACAGCAAGTAGGCTGAGAATGCACAAGAAGTTGGGAGGGGACATGCTGGAACAGCTGATCCCAGATGATCAACGGGATATCCGATAACATATGATATAATTCTTTGGAGTAAAAACTGTGATACAGGAGGAAGGGAAAATATTTGGAGTTGTTTGTCTTCCCAAGCAACCTTTATGCATAATGGAGCCCTGCTTTCCTACAGATGGCTGAACACCTGCCTGCCAAAAATAAGCAGTGAATTAATTCCTTATTTTGCTTTGCTTATGCATGTGAGTTTGGCTCATCTATTAAATGGTATTTGGCTCAACTGATGCAGGTTTCTCACCTTTACTCTGCAAATTGTTTCCCCTATTTCACTATGGGGAAAGTGAGTAAGTGTCAGAGAGGAGTTCAGCTGCATACTGGGACTCACTCCCCACAAAGACTTCAATTGAATAAGATCAACTCAGAGGATCACAGAATGACAGAACTGAAGATGTTGGAAAGATCATCTCAAAGTCATGTTGTCCAATGCTCCTGCTCAATGAGCAGCTAGAATATGTTGCTAGGGTGGTGTTTGATTGTGATTTGAATATCTGCAAGGATGGAGACTCCACCACCTCTCTGGATATTGTCACAGTATTTGACTACACCACAGAAAATAAGTGTTTTCCTGTGTTCAGATAGAATTTCATGGATTTTAATTCATGTGCATTGCCTCTTCTTCTGTCAGTGGCCACTACTGAGAAGAGTCTGACTGGCTCTTCTTCACTCCTTCCCTTGGTAGGATCCCCCTGAGCCTTCTCCAGTCTTGGCTCTCTCAGCATCTTCTTGTATCAAATATACTTCAGTCCCTTAATTATCTTTGTGGGTCTGTGCTGGAGTTGCTTTGATAAGTCCATATCTTTCTTGTATGAGAGTAGTCCAGAAGTGGGCATAATACTCCAAATGCAGCCTCACCATTGCTGAAGTATCATGTCCCTTGCCCTGCTGACAATGCTCTTTATCATGTAGCCTAGGAAGCTGCTGACATTTTTTGCCATGAATGTGCATTGTTGGCTCATCTAGCTGTCCACCTCCCGGATAATCTCCACTCCAAGGATCTTCTCAGCAAAGTTACTCTCCATTCAGTGGGCCTTCAGCATGTATCAGTGCCTGGGATTATTACTCCCCAGAGATAGGACTGCCTTTAACCTTGTTGAAGTTGATGAGATTTTTCCCAACACTGTTCATCTGTTCAGCTTGTCAGGGTTCAGCTGAATGGTGGCACAACCATCCGGCGCATCAGCCAGTCTGCCTAGTTTTGTATCATCTGTGAACCTGCTGAAAGTGCATTCTAGTCCTTCATCCATGTCATTAATGAAGATGGTCAGCAATGCTGTCCCAGTATTCAGCCCCAGGATACATCACTGCTGACTTCAAACTTCTGAAGCTTAGACCTTCCTTTGCCTTATGATGAGAGCTAATTTATTTTCTCCCTAAGCTGTATGTACACTAGATAAATTGCTGCTTCCCCACATGGAAGACCAAGCCAGAGTTAATAACTTTGAAAAGCAGCCCACACTCACTCTATAATCATGCATACCTTCTCCTCATGAGACAGCACCAACTTGTTTCCTTCCTCTTCTTCCCCCATCCTTACCACATCCTATCCTTGACATCCACTGTAAGTAAAAAAGATTTAGGGCTTCCTTGAACTCTTAATAATAACAAAGAAGAAGGAAGGAGATAATCACTCATACATTGACAACTCTTTAATTACAAAGTCAATGAAATGTAAACTATCTTCACTTCTGCCTTCTAATTAATTAATTGTAATAACTAAAATATACTGACTTATTTTCATTCTTCTGTTGTGACAGAGATGGCTACAGAAAAGTTTGCAAACAGACAAAATAGTACAAGCCCAAAAACTGAAATTCATATACAGTAGGCTGTTTAAATGTAAATAAAATTTGTATTAGGAGCCAAGGATGTGAACATATTAAATAAGCATATTATATTGCAGTGCTTCTACTGACTCTAATACTATTTATTCACTTGTGGTTGTGTGTGAGTAAGTACTAAAGGTTTGCTCTGTAATGAAACAAATCTAAATACACAGGTGCAGTACTTCATAAGCAGTAGTACTATGAAAACTAAAATACATAGAATCATGGAATGATTTAGATTGGAAGGGACCTTAATGATCATCTAGTTCCAACCCCCTGCTAAGGGCAGGGACACCTCCCACTAGATCAGGTTGCTCAGGGCCTTGTCAAGCCTGGCCTTAAACACTTCCAGGGAGGGGGCATCCACAATCTCTCTAGGCAACCTGTTCCAGTGTCTTACCACCCTCACAGCAAAGAACTTCTTTCTTATATCCAGCCCATATCTACCCTCTTCCAATTTACGTCCATTACTCCTGTCATTACTGCCATTACCTGACAGCTTTGATTTATTCAACAAGTTATGGCACATATATTAAGGCAAATATATGGCCACACAGTAGAAGCAGACATCACAGATAGCGCAGAGGTGAGGGAAACTTTAACCACTACTTTATTATTTTTCTTTTATTTCAACAGAAAATTTTATGTTTGTAAGAAATAAATATTCATTTACTGGGCTTAAATATGTTCATGTGCAAAATTAATGTTCCAGATTACAAGCTTTCTCTATAGTTATTATGAGTAGTGTGCTAGTATTACAGGAGGAGTCCCAGACTTGACCCCCAGGCTGCTTATGTAGAGTCTATGAACACAAGGTGTCCACAAGTCCCTTGTATGACTTTCTCCTTAATTCATGTTTAATGGACCTGTCCTTGGTCCACTTGAAGCAAGGATGGTGGACACATGTAAGACATTCCCTGCCCGCAGAATATTTGATTTGACGCTCCTAGATGAGTTCACAAAGGGAAAGGGAATTTTAGTTGGCTCCATGTTGAGGGATTTCTAACTCTATGCATCATTTAGGGTAGTTAGAGATGACATGACTCAGAGATTTGCATGCAGTCTAAGCAACAGACACCTTGCTGCATCGTCTGACGATGTCTGACCTTCCCTGAGCCAGAGAGAAACTCCTGACTAACAGTAAGGACAGATGCAAGTTTTAAATCCTCACAAAACCAGTACAAAACACAAGGGGTTAGACTGCTCACAGGTACAAGGAAGTATCTGCCCAGCTCTGTCAGTACCTGCTCACAGGTACAAGGAAGTATCTGTCCAGCTCTGTCAGTAGGTGAAACACTGTCACAGGTTGCCCAGAGAGGTGGTAGATGCTCCAGTCCTGTAAACACTCTAGGTAGGGTTGGATGGAACTCTGAGCAACCTGATCTAGTTGAAGTTGTCCCTGGTCTTTGCAGTGGAATTTGGACTAGATGACTTTTGAAGGTACCTTCCAAACCAAACTATTATGTAATTCTATGATTTTGTTCTATAATTTATTATCTTTATGCTAGAGGCTAGACACTGCTCTTATTCCTGACTGCAGGTCCTTGCACCTTCCTCTGGATCATCTGACTAAGGCTTTATCAGAAACTAATGACTGAACAGGATGTAGATCTAATCTAGTGTGTCCTTACCACTATAATGGAAAGGATTAAAAGCAGAACTACCCTTCTGGCTACCAGACATCAATAGGAAAGAGTGACTCAAAACATGATACTGACATTACAGTGTTACAAAAATCTGGGTCAGATTTCCCCTCTACTTTTAACTGTAATTATCATCCTGCAGATCATTCTAAATTGTGCAGCATATACAGGACAATGAGGTGATGTGTCCCAGTCAGAGTGGGTTCAGGAAAGCCTGGTCCTGCTTGAAAAGCCACACCTCCTTTTTTGACAAAGTGGCCTGCTTGGTGGATGAGGAAAAGGCTGTGGATGTATCTTACCTAGACTTTACTAAAACCCTCGACACTGATTTATATTAGGAAAAAATCCTTCACTGGAAGAATTATTAAGCATTAAACAGGCTGCGCAGGGAACTGGTGGAATTGCCATCCCTGGAAGTACTTAAGAGACAGGAAGATGTGATGCTTGGTTTAGTGGTGTTTTTGTCAGCTTTACATTGATGATTGGACTCTGAAAGGTCCCTTCCAACATAGATAGTTCTGTGATTGTATAATTGATTTCATTTTCCACACTGCATCTCACAAACCATAAATATTTTCATACAGACATACTCATTAGGCCACAGATCATAGGATATAGGGCTTATTTATTTTAATCTCAATCTATTAAGTATTTACATGAATACAGTTCTCCAAGGAAATCTGATTTTATTTTGCTAAGAGCAATTCCTTGAAGGATGATAGGTTAAGAAATACTACACATATTATTACAAGTAATTACTTAGAGATGAATGTAGCAATTATGCCAGGTAATATTTAGTCTTCCCATATTTAAAAAAAAATCTTTTCTTCTTCTTGCACTAGTTTATAGATGGTTTTAGACATGGCAGTACTTTTTCCTTTCTCCTGTAACAAAGTCCTGCCTTCCACCTTGAGAGGACACAGTCTCTAGTCCCATCTGCCTGAAGTATTATAACTGCACAGAATAAAAGCGCCTCTCATCTTATTGTGATCCAAGTCATTTTAGCTATTTTGCACTACAAGAACAGATGAACAAAGAGAATTGCTGCACCTAGACTTTGCTACAAAAATGCATTAATAAAAACCATCTATAACTATTGAATTACTGATGTTATTTCTCTGTAATTTGCAATACAATAGTAATTAGTAATTTTTTATAAGCCTAGATAGTACTAAGTATAAAAGCAATTAATTTTGTCTTAGAACATGAAAGAGATTTAAAACATCATTTGTACTGTCTATATATGGTTGTATTTCTCTATAAACCTCCTGCTTCATTTCATATGGCAGATCAATAAGTTGTGTCTTCTAGCTATGCTCTACTCAGCCTCCCTCCTTAAAAAAAATTTTTAAAAATTCATAGCTCAGCACAAAATCTCTCCTATTTTCTTCCCTTTGAGTTTTCAGAATCCTCCAGTTCTGTTGCTAAAATGTTATGGTTATCATAAAGTGTAAAATGTACTTTATTCATTGAGATATATGGGGAAAGGCTGCTCAGATGAATCCACCTCAAAACTTCCCTTTCTAGACTTTATCCTGAACACACACTTGCCTCTGAGAGTAATGAATCCAACTCAGTCCCCATGGTGTGTTCCTCTTTACTCACGTCTTCACTTGTCTTCCATTAACAACAGAACTCACACAAAACTTACATTCACAAGAGCAATTGTAACACTTACAGCAAAAGCTGATCATATTTTCTGAACAAATCACATAGCAAAGACTAAATAAGATACCTGACAGCCTTTAGTTTGGGGGATAGTGAAAATACCTTTTTATAAAATAAACCTTTAATATTGCTTTATCCTCTTGCATGTTTATAAGGCAGGCTCCCCCAAAATTAAGGCTGATAGTCAATTCTAGAACGTACTTGCAATTTAGTGCAATTTGCAGTTAGAACACTAGGTGGAAACAAAGCAATGAAAATAAGAGCTGTGATGAAATCTTCAGGATAACAAATGGAAGACCTTCCTACTACACAGGACTGAAATCCCAGGACAGACAAATGGCAGCTAAAACCTGCTTCGTTTTATTTTGGTCCTCCATCATTCTCATTTATTGGCTAAAAGCATTAAAAAACATTCCCCCTTGACTTCTTAAACTTGACTTCTTTATTTTTTTTCCTTGCTGATTTGCTTTAAATTTTAGGATACATATATTCAGGCTACTCAGACATATTTCTGTTGGTTGTTATTCAAGTATTTCAGTGGAAATTAGTACCAGAATTAGACATGCAGTAATTTTTCATCTATTGCTTTTGTGGTGGTGTAAAACTTGAGGCAGAACAAATACTTAGCCTGAGCTGCTTTTTGCTTGTCTGCTGCCATTTGCTTGTCATAGATTCAAAACAAATAACAGGGTGAAAATAAAAAATGTATATTTTCACACAAATTGCTGCATATGCAACAAGAAAAGCACAGCTGAAAAAGTCACCCTTATTTTACTCCTTTGTATAACTGAGTTCTAGGAGTCTCTTTAGTATAATTCTAAATTTTTTCATCTGAAAACAGAAAAGAACTGAAATGAGATTGAGCTTTGGATGATAGCCATCTTCCAGATATTGTGCTGCTTGTGGAAAACTTGGCTACAGAAAAATCCATATGCAGAATGCAACTGCAGCAAAAGCCACAGAAATAAGGAGGAATGATGTAGCATTTCACTGGAAACAACAGAGCAGAATTAGGCTGTTGTGCTGGTCCAAATGTACGGAGTAGGGATGGGACATCCAGGCATTCTCATCCTTCTTCCACATAAATGACCAATCTTAGTGTAAGACCATCCATTTGAAAGGATGCAGTCATCATTTATACAATCCCAAAAGAGACTGGCCAGGGCATCTCTCACCCTTTTCAGTATTGTTTGCAGAACTTGAGAGATATGGGTTAAGAAGCTGGTGAAGTAGCATGGGGCATCTCTAGTTTTTTTATAGCTTGTGAGATACTCTTTCATATGTGACTAATACCCTGTTTGCATGTAGCATGAATATACAACAAATCATGAGGTTTTCTGCAAAATTTTCCCTTCCTTCCAATTAATCTAGATTTTTTTTTATTAATACATTAGTGAACCCAAATTACTCACCGTAATTCATTCCCCGAATTTAGCCAAGTTCTGTCTCTTTGCCCACTTTTTAGTACAGCAAGAGGGCAGATAGTAGGCAAGTTTGGCAAACTGAAGTGGATTTCAGCTGCCCAAAATGACTTAGTCAATTGGCTCAGGTGCCAGAGCAAGTCTTCATACTGGTGGAATGCAAGTCACAATCTTAACTGAACCTGAAACCTGTTGAAGCTTGGGGAATTACTAAGCCTATTGTTTCCGATCCAGGTAAATATAATCTTCCATCTGTCAGGTATTTTGATTCAACATGTTAGGCTGAATGATTTCAAGTACATTTTCTGAACTCTGCAGGAGCAAATGCTGAGATAAAGAGTAAATCCATGTAAATAAGTCCTACTGTCTACATTCCTGAAGAAAGTTTGTGTGTAATGAGTGCAATGAAGCTTAGGGTAAGTTATAAATGCAGTTACAAGGCTAAAAACTACAAGTTCAGGGGGGTTGTGAGGAAGTCAATACAAGTCCCATTGAATTAAACTTACCTGTGGGATACCGCATATTTCCTCAATGTAGTTTGAATATAAAAAGAAAGAAAACAAACTGTAGAGAAAACAATGTCCAGCAGTTCCCTGTCCATCACAAGGTGATCATCTCAATCCTTATCCTTAAGGCCCTCTTCTAGAGAAGGCACACAGTAAATAGTATGGAAATCTCACAATACAATTAAAGAGTGACAGTCTTCCTTCACTTGCAAATGAAATGTAATGAACTCCTAAATAAAATATAACTACTGTTAAATGCAGAACAGCAACACATCTTTAAGAAACCAGGTTCCTGAAGAGATTCGCTATCACCTCCTCTTGAAACACTACTAGAAGACATCTTTGTCTTGTCATTTCAACTCTGTTGAATATGTATGTACTGTATTTTATGTCTGAGACTTTTTAGTACAGTCTGTCCACTTGACTGAGCAGTTTCCTGATGCCAACTTAAAGAAGTCATGTATTAGTGCAGAAATGAAAGAAGTTTTCATGATAACTACAGCCTAGATTATACATGGCAAGAGTGCAGGGTACATATTACTTGTAAATTAAGCACAGGTTATATGGAAAACTCCAAAAGTCAGACACAAAATTTAGTATTTTTTTTAACATTGAAAATTAATTCTCATTTTCAAGTTCCATGGGTAAACTTATTGCTATAGTATGAACTTACCCATCTTGTTACTGAAGAGTGTAGCTTTCCAGATGCAAAAATTTCCACTGTTATAAAGCTGCTGATTTATTGATTGCTGAACAGAGAGAATAGACTCCTCATGTGGCCTCCAATTACTACTTTTTACAGCAAAAATTCTTCTTTCACCAAGATTCAAGATTCAGAATAAAGCAGATTGAAAGTATGCTTCTGCTGTGTTATCAGCTCTTGCTGGCTGGCAGTTGCTGAAAGTGTTATTAGGAGTGGTTTTGGCTTAAAACAGGGTGGTTGTGAGTCAACATGTGGGATAAATCCAGACATGCCCAGCTTTCCTCCTGCTCTGTAAACAAAATCATCTGAAATAAAAATCCATCTTGAATGACTTTTAGATGCAATAAATATATCTGCCTTTCTGACACATAAAGACTGTCTTCATACTGAGCCACATGGGCATGTGACACAAGTTATTTTTTGAGACACTGAATTGCAGTGACTTTCTTGCCTGCAAGGTCAAGCACAAGTGATAAGCATCAAGAGCGATACCCTGGCTGCTCTAAAGCCAGGAGCAAAATCCCATCAATCTCAGTGGAGCAATGGCATTACCCCAAGACACCACAGATCACTTTGGAGGAGCCTTCCCACAGAGCCCATTTTCTTTCCCTCCATCTTGCTCTTCTGGCCACTTCTTTGCATTTCCTCCCATGTTTGCTTCCATCCATGTTCCTCTACTAGAAAACCCCTTATGACAAATTTCCCTATCATCTTCCCTCAGACAGGTTGCCTTTATGTTCTGGTTTGTTTTGGTCGAGAAAAATGAAAGCTAATAGCATAATCTGAAATCTTTACACACTAATTTTTTTTCCAGGTTAGTAACTGAATTGAAGCAGGAGTCATTCAACTGAGTTCTTTAGAGCATTTCTCTGTGTTTCATGTCATGGGGGCAGTAATTTGCTTTTCTGTGTTAATGTCACGCATTACAGGTCTTGGCAGCACAGAATATCTTGTGCCAACAGATAAGTGTCTAAGCAGGTGACCAGCAGGATTTGGTGTTTACTCAGTGAATTTCCAGTTGTAAAACTGCAATGATATTTATAAAATTTTAAAGGAATATATTCAAAAGACAAATTGGAACTGTGCTTTTTTGACATGGAATATCAGTATCCTGTGTTTAAATATATAGAAATAAGCTGGGCACAGATAGAAAAATACATATGCAACCATATTCATTACAGACCATATCTAAGTGTACTGTTTCCAATAAACTAAACAAACAAAAATAAACACAGTTTTCAATTGGCTTGTTAAAAAAATGCAAGGATTAATGAAGATAATTAATTAAAAAAATAAGAAGATTGACTCAAGGGAAGTCAGGATTTCTTCAGGAGTTGTTATATATATTGTCTGCTTATCCACTGGTGAACCTGCAGGTTTTGCCCCTATAGTATTGTAGAGCCATAAATTACAGTCATGAAAGAGAACACTTTCATCTTCACTGACATCCTGTAGAGGCCACTGAACTGCCCTGAATTTTGTTTATATAAGAGCATTTTTTTCAGAGAAAGGGAATCGTAAATTACAGTGCAGTGTACATTCTGCTTTCTCACAGATAATAGAAAACTGAATCTGCACCAGTGCTGCATCTGTAACTCAATTACTTGCAGAATCTCTTTGCAGGGCTTTGCAAAATGTGCTTATTACTCAAATTAGGCCATCAAACTGGCAGACCATGAAAGAATTCTCAAATGGTCCTCAGATCATTTCCCATCATCCTTTAACACTAAAAATTTATTTACCATCAGATACTCGAGTAAACAGCTAAAAAGTAATCTCTCCTTTACTTGTCAAAAAAAATTTGCCAGCCCTTGATTAAAAAATAAGCATCTTAGATGCAGCAAGATACTGCATGTACTTAGATGCATGGAAGATACTTTTATAAATACAAGCCTTATCTAAAGACAACAGCATGATTTGCTTCTCTTTTGGGTGTTACTCCTCATCTTTGCAATTAAATGGTACTGAAATTATTTTGTTATGAATTCTGTATAAAGAAACATGCACATGCATGCACATACTAAGTATGCATGTTCAGTTCAGTCGCCATATCAAATATGTTTTGGGCTATTTAGATAAACTGACAGATTGAACGATACTATTGAGTCTTGGATAGCATAAACTACAACAGTATTATACAACCAAATAAAGTAGTTGGCCAATGCTCAAAGGACAAATGGACAGGACTTAAATTACCACTTATAAATTAATATACAAGGTTGACATGATGATTTCCTATCAAACTAGCTCATAACCAACAACTTCAACTATTCAGCATACTTCATCACATAATGACAGTGAATGATAAAGTAACAGTTTTAACAGCTTTTTAATAAGACAACAGTGTCCATTTAATGTCAGTTAGCTATTGTACAAATCCTTCACTTCCTATGAGGCTGTGATTCTTGGCTAGTAATTCAGTTTATGTTAATGTTATAATGTCAGTCCTCTGCCATCCCATCAAAACCTTTGATTCAGTGCCCCATGCAAAATGGCAGAAGTTCAAGACTGTGTCAAGGAGTGGAGAGCCTAAAGCATGGGCAGTCTCCAGCAAGTATTATCATTCACTCAGAGTAATTGCTAATAAAAAAAGCCCACAGCTATCAAGTAGCATTTTAATCTTAATTCAGAATACTACAGTGTATTATAACCCTCTCTGAAGTTTGTAACTGGAGATAATTAAAAATATTTTACTTTCCAGCTGGAATGGTGGGAACTATTGAAGAACTCATATTGACTGGTGTTTCCTCAAAGTACTGAGAAAATCACAACAGACATTCAGTCCCAACTAGGCACAACTTGTCTCTCATTGTGTAAAACAGCAATCTAAAACCAAGTTGGGTTCTGAGTGGTGAAACATCTTATAGTTCTATTTTAAACAGAAGCCTGTTTGGCACGTGAAAAATGAAATCTTGTTTTCCTGTGCACAATATGCAGAAATTAATGACTTGTATCTTAAAAATGCTTTCAGTTCAAAGCGTTTTGTGTTTACCTACTGTAGTGTGTCTTTTATGACTAAAGAAGACTAAACTTAAATTACTAGCATGCATACTATATGCAAATTTAAATAGACTGCTTTTTGGTCATGAATAAAATGCTTAAAATCTCAAGTAGTCCATTGTAATGCAGCACGAACATATGGGACATTAATACATTAATTACATTAATAGAAAAAATTGAAAATTTGCCTTCAGGAGATGGGATTGTTTCCTTCATAGAAGGCAGCTCAGCAATAAATGCCTGCATCCATTCCTCAGAATTGCAATGATACATCCTAGAAAATTACTAGCCCAGAAGAACAAGTGCCAGTCTTAAAGATGGCAAGAAACCCTGGTAACATCTGCTGTGAACAAAGCCAATCCCGCTAGCTGAAAAAGGAATATAGCATAATTACTTCCAGTGTTCTCAGGAGCCTTGCTCACGTTCATAACCGTGAAGATTAAAGCTGTGCATCACTCTTTTCATTAACTAAGCTGTATGTTTCCACAGGTGGGATGTAAGAAGAAATAAAATTATGGAAGCATGAACTATTTTCAGAAGGACTGTCCCTGGGTTGTGTAGCTTTTCCTGTGTCTACAGGTGAACACAAAGAAGCAGGGAGAACTGTCTCTACTCTTCTTCTGCTAGTGCAGAGCACACAGTGGAGCAGACAAAGGAGTCAGGTGGTCTCTTCAGCTTTGCACCACTGGTGATCTCACCCTCTCCTCCTGCTGTTACAGAGCAAAGAGCTGCTAAGGTTTGACTGATTGGTTTCATTTTCTTACCTACTCTCCTGATATATGAGAGAAATTAATGCCCAGTTCTTGGGTGCTTAAATTAATTTGGAATTGCTAGACACAAGCCAGCCAATGAAGACAGCGCTTGGGATTTTCTTCTCCCTATAGTAAAAAGAAAAGAGCACTGGACAGTTACATCAGGCAGAGCTTTATGGCAAGACATTAATAAATCATGTGAAGATGACTGATACTGATGATTACACACAAGCAATACTTCAGATATCCTGTTCCTGAAAAGAAACAAGTGCTTAAAAATATGTATTTCAGTGATTTGCTGTGGGTTTGGAATATTTGCAATTTGATGGTATGAAATTATTTAATCACTTTCAGAAATACTATGAAAAAGTGATTGAAGGATTCAGTGTTATGGTAGTACAAAAGCAGACCTAGTAGAAATAGAATCTGCTCCATTTGGAGAATTGTTACTTATGATCAGACTATTTAGGCTTATTCATTGCTCTTTTAATGATGGAGTTTAAATTTGCATAGCAAGCAAATAAAAATGTTGGTTAAAAGCTTCTGTGTTGCTAGCATGGAGAACAGCAACCCTATTATGTTTGTTGGACTGATTTTCTACAGAACTGAGAAATGGATGCTGAAATAAATCTACATACGCAAAATTTATATAAGGACTTTGAGAACAAAAATGTCTGTTGAATAAGCTAGTCCACAACAGTGCCACTTGGGCTACCTGACAATGCTCTTTTGCACACTGGCAAACTGCTGAAAAACATTTTAGACAGTTTGGCAGTTTGGCTCTTCTGTTTCCTCTCTGCTTTGTGGTGCTATATCCAACCTCGGATGTTCTGCCACTCTGTTTCCCTCTTGCTTTAAACAAAAGCTGCTGCTTTGATCATCTGCAGCTTGTGCCAAGACACAAGACAGATGCTCCAATGGTGCAGTTGTGCACCCTCAGAGGAAAGCTTTTTATTACTGGAGAAGAAATAATCTCTGCACTTGAGATTAAGAAAGGGATTTACTTTTCCTTTGTTTATCCTACTGCAGTAGGCAAAATCTAGCTGCTTCTGAGAATGGTCACATACTCATAATCAGGAGTGGAGATGTATTATCAATGCAAAGGATTGGGTAGGAGAAGACACAGTTTTATTCTCATCTTACATTGTCACCTGGGCAAGTTCCCAAATTCTGAGATGTATTACTTCAGCTCTTTTGTGAAGCTGAGGATGATAAATCTCCACTCTTAAGTGAATAAACAGGAGTTTTAGAAACAAAATGCAAATTCAATTTTTTAATTTACTGATTTCAAGGAACATTCTCAAAAAACTTGCAGCTCTCCTTCCTGACCTGGGGTCAGGAATTGTCCTTTAAAAAATCTAGATGTAGCCAAATATTATATGCCAAGCTACAGCCAAAGGTACTATAGTCAGCACAATCTACCACTGGTTTTGTGATCAGCAATGTATTACTTCAGCACAAGGAAGATCTTGTAAGATGCTTGAACTTTTTGGTTGCCCAAATGAACAGCAACTAATTTCGGATGAGTTAATTTGGGTTGAGTCAGTTGCTAAGAGCAGAGTCATTATTGACAGTGATAAGAGCACTGCTGGTTATCCAGGTTCTAATCTAAGCTCTTTGCTGGCCTCTTCCTATTTTATTTCTGGGTAATGGTGGTTGAGGAACAAGAGGAAATTTTTATCTGGAGTACAAGTTGTGGGAACTGTGCATGTGAAATGACATAACTGATAAATGGCACTAAAGCGAAGACCTTAGATCTAGCATAAAGCTGTGAGTATTGTTCAAAGGGATAAGGAGACACCACCATTTCACAGCAGCAGTGAAGAGCAGCTTGGTCTAGATGTTTATTTGCAAACAAAGGAAACCTTCTACAAACAGTGTTCAAGAATGCAAAACATGCAACTCCTCTACATGTAAAAGTGCAAAGTAGAGCAATACATATATGGCAACATGTTGATGAATAAATATAAGACATCTAGCAAATGGATGCAACTAAGTGCTAAAATAGCCAACTAAATAAAAACACAGACTATAGCATGCATTTACTTTTATATTACAGTATATACTGGAAGGAAGTGATGTGCACTGACAAAAATGTAGCCAGCAGGTCCAGGGAAGTCATCCTCCACCTCTGCTCTGCCCTGGTGAGGCCACATCTGAAGTACTGTGTCCAGTTCTGAGCTCTCCAGTTCAAGAAGGACCACCAGAGAGAGTCCAGTGGAGGGCTACAAAGATGATCAAGGGAATGGAGCACCTCTCTTATGAGGAAAGGCCTTGAGTCTGTTCAGCCTGGAGAAAAAACAAGAGGGGACCTCAGCACTGCTTATAAATATCTAAAGGGCAGGTGTTAAAAGGATGAGGCCAGACTCTTCTCATTGTATCCTGGCATCAGGACAAGGAGCAATGGACACAAGCTGTAACATAGGAAATTCAGTCTCAACGTGAGGAAAAACTTCTTTACTTTGGTGGTGACAGATCGCTGGACTATTTAGTAAGATTGTGGGTTCATCTTTTCTAGAATTAGGGGAAAGAAGGGAAAAAGGAAAGCAGAGGGATGGTGGGAAGGCTTTACATTTTCACTTTCCTGTCAAACTGCACAAGTAAATAAAACAATTATATGAGTGCTACGAAGAAATTCTATAAAACAGCCTGGCATATTCCAGACTGCCTTTTGTTTTAACAGGTTTTGCTGTAGCAGAAATCTGTTATTCATCTCTCTTACATCCACTAAAGTGTTTCTGACAAAACAACCAGGACTGTGTTAACAATTCAGGATGACTCAGTCATGTTCTTCTGCCAGATCAAACCCAAATATCCAAAATGAAGCACAAACTCCATGGTTTCAGTCAGACACTTCAAATATGTACTTCTGAAAATAAACATTACCCCTTTACTTCTTTCCAATGATCAGATAAGAAGGGCTACATCTTAGAAACATTCTTGAAATGCTTCTAGGAAAATATAAATAGTGATGATAATTGGTTGAGGTCATTCCCCTGTAAACTGAAAGTACAACTGCATTTTGAATATCCTTTCTTCTAAATCCCAGAGATAATTATGCTTACACAAGAGATAGTTACAGTTTGTCATGTTCCAGCTTTACGTTTGTAGCAGTACGATGCCATTAGTCATTCCCAGAACCATAGCCATTAGAGATTGAAGTGACCTTTTAATGTCATCACATCCTACCCTGATTCCTACTATCCATGGCAACAGACTAATGCCAAACACATCATTATGCCTTCACTACAAAATGTGGCAAAGCAGAAGTTAATTCTCAGTTTTTAGTTAAATTTCAGAAGGCAGAGCCCTAGCCTTTGCCTCCCAAATGGAAGTTATTTGCATTTCATTTGCAAGTTGTTCAGCAGCCACTCACCTCGTTTTGGTACTTAAGTAAAAGATCTGTTGTTTTACTTTGTGCAAAGGAGCAAAAAAAAAAAAAATGGCCAGGTCATGGAGAAGCTGGTGTTTGATCCAAGAACCTTTCTAACCAAGGACAGTTTTTCTGCAAAGATGAACGGATTCAGTTTATCTGCATTCCTTACCTCCACTGAAGAGTGAAACAGGCAAGTATCAATATAATATAATGTTGACTCCAACACACCTCCTTCTCAGTTGTATCCCACATCAACCCGAAGGAACCACTCTGCTCCAGATCAGACAGAAGTAGGAGGCCTCGGAACTTGAGATAAACACAGAGGACAACAACCATCCTGGCATAAATGCACATTCAGAGATGGGCAATTAGTTTCTCTCTGGCTAGGTGTGCATGTATATCCAAAGATACTTCATCTCGGTTTACACTAAATGCTATATAACACATTTAGATAATTTATCAGGAATTGAGATGTGTAAGTCAATTTCAAAGCTGGACCTCTCTCTCTCTAATAGAATTAGAAGGAAAATTCATAATGAATTAAAAAGTTTATGATTATTGGAGGGATTTAGTCTTAAAGCATCTCATTTCTGGTATAAAGTCAAAGACTACAGCAAGCAGAGACCTGTAGTAATTTGGTAGCAGGTAAGGGCAAAGTGCTTATAAATCTGTTCACACAAAGATGTGAAAGGAAAATTATTTTTTAATAAGAAAGATTTATTTCCCACTGACATTTTGGTAATCAAGCAGAACAAGAGAGATTCATTCCTAGCTTTTAATTTGCCTTTATCCAGAACAATTAATATTGAAATAAAAGGGATGATACATTGAATTAGATTATTTCCCTTCCAAAGAACTAAACAGAACTGCATAAGGACTTACTTAAGAAATTGGCCCATAGCTTTGTAAAATGTAGTCTTGGGAAGCTGATCACCTATGGTTTTATATTTCAGGGATGCAAGATTTTTCAGCCTTTAAATTACAATTTGTGCAAGCAGTAATCAGTTACTTAACTCTAACAGATCTGCAGATGCATCCATCTCCAATGTAATGGGCATTGCATTTCTGTCACTCAAAAGGCTGAGATTAAAAAGAAATTGAAGAATGAATTAATCCTATGATCTCATTCTCTAAAAGCTTCTAAACAGTACTTTGGAGGAGGTTCTATCAGAGATAATAACAGAGCTTTACACAAACACACTTGAAAGAATTTGCAGAAAAAGGGAAGAATTATTCAGCTCTGTTTTAGAAACATAAGACACAAGAGGGCTGTACTTGAACCACACAGGCAACTACTTCCACAGCTTAGAAAAAACCTTTTCCAAGGTCTAGGCCTTGACAACTATCTATGTGCCCCTCCTCCTCTGTCCACCCATAAAAAAAGTAGAGTAAAGGAGGACAGATGGAAAATAAGAAAAAAAGGGGAGAAAACAGGAAGGAAGAAAAAAATAGCATTGTTTCTGGAATGCTAGGCTTTATAGCATTTTATGAAAAAGTTTTTCTCTGACTATTGAACATAAGACTTATAAAATATTGCATATGTTTACAATTGATAATATCTGCAGTGATGCAAGCTAAAATAACAATTCTTTCTCAGGAATAAAAGCTGAGTTCATTAATAGGACATAATGTTACATGTGTACAACCACCAGGAAACACCAACANTTTATAGCATTTTATGAAAAAGTTTTTCTCTGACTATTGAACATAAGACTTATAAAATATTGCATATGTTTACAATTGATAATATCTGCAGTGATGCAAGCTAAAATAACAATTCTTTCTCAGGAATAAAAGCTGAGTTCATTAATAGGACATAATGTTACATGTGTACAACCACCAGGAAACACTGACTGGCATTTTCTCTTTTGACCTGACATAACAGTGTCACATTCCAAAAGCAAACACTGTCAAGTCTCAATTCAGCATAAAAACAGCACTGAGGAAAATATGCTGCTGCAAACAAACAGAGCTAAAAATTTTCTCAACAACAAAAAAAGAGTTGCCCTTGGAGCCAACTGCATCTCTGAAAGTCTGTTTATTCTGTTGCCTCAAATCTGACAGGCCCATGATGAATTAAATGAACTACAATTCAAAGAACCATTTGGGGTGAACTAGAAACTCTTTGTTTTCTTTTTTCGCACTAGCACTCAGCTGACTTACATACCTCATCACAAGACGCAAGGATGTGACTCTGCCCTTCTTACTGTGTGACATAACTTAAAAATAAAAGCCATGATAAAATTAGAAACAGAAACCTCAGAAGCTTGATATTATGGAAGATATTCCTTAATTCAGTAAAAAGTGGGTTTTTACACTTCAGCTTCATGATTTGGAGCTTGTGGCTGTCAGATTAGAGGAATAAATTGCAAAGAAGAGACTCAGGCTTGCATGAGGATGAGATAAATAGCTGTCTCAGCTCTGTTAAGGACCTCTTTGCATTATATTGAGAAGATCAGGCTATTAATCTGCACTTTCTGAAATAAAGGAAATAGTATTTCTTACTTGCAAACATTTAAGATTCTGCCAGATATTAAAAGATGTTAGCTGAAATCAATCTTCTGAAAACAAACCTCTCTGCAGTTTTGTTTTCCCTGCTGAACAAAAAATTTCAAGCTGTGCTTCTTTCTGCTCCTCCATAAAACTCTGACCCCTGAGAAAATCTTGTTTTCCCAGAAACAACAGACAATAAAACCACTGTCTGCACGGAAGAAACATCACTACCCTTATACAGGAAAAAAAAAGAAAAGACTTACGTCCCTTGTATGTGGACAGGGCAAGGATACTGAAGATGTGTTATCTGAGGGGCTCCCTCCTCACTTCTACCACTCCTGCCTAGACTGGAAGGGGAGAGATGAAGATTTCCCACTTGCTGGTGCCCTACCTGTTTGAGAGGAGACTGTGCACCCAGAAGGAGATCCAGGAAAATCCTTAAAATTAAATCCACCTAAAAATGTCTATTTTGGCAAACTGACACTGCTATTTTGTCATCTCCACCGTTAAGCAGCTGAAATGGGGCCTGGTGTGGTTCTGGCTCTGACCAGCCAACGAGTTCCCAAAGAAATGCTCAGCACAGATCCAGAGTTAGGAAAGAGGTGAGGACTATTTCCCAATAGGTTTCTTGAGTGCAGCAAGCTTGTTTACGAGGCTTCAGTAGTACAAGCTAGACTAGTCTGTGCCAGCTGGCCAGAAAATTGGCTCACAGATCATAACACTGCTGAATCTACAAGTAGGATAGGTCCTGTGCTTCATGGGTTGATGAGAAGAAAACTGTTATGTTTACTGCCAGGAATGGGATGAAATCAGGATAAGGCCCAATATTAATAACACTTGTGGAAGGGCTGGGAGTCTTAGAGAGGTGGAAACCTAATTTATATCCTGCAGTTCCATAAGGATTGCTGTTGATTTCAGTGTGGATGAATGCAGGTGGAGCAAATTAGGTGGTTCTTCTGAGGAGACAGGGAAAAAAGGGACCCTCAGCATATTTTGAGTATTTAGAAATTCAAGGATTATCTTTATCCCAATTGTTTGCAGATGTGTTTGTGATTTTCCAGACTCAAGATTATTTTGTGTTACTTTTTATGTTGGTCAACAGTTTTCGATGGCTTTGGGAAACGTTTGCAGCATAGCATGACAAGTTGAAGAATTTTGTTACAAATTAAAGGCACTAAATAAATTCCCACAGATTTGCGTATATCTTGGGCAGACAACTGTGATGTATTAAGGTCTAGTCAAGCAGAAAGAAACAAGAAAATACACTTCTGCTATATCACTTAAATGAAAACAGATGTAATTTTTAAAAAGGTGCAAAGTAGTACTATCTATCTATCTATCCTTCTATCTATCCATCCATCCATCTTCAATAATTATTACTACAAATCTTCTTTATTCAGAAGATAATATGGAGTCCAGCTTTTATAAACTGTGAACCACTCTTTAAAATCCTTTCAAATGAACTTACTGTCTGTAGGCAAAGTTGACCATCAAGTTCAGTAGCAAAAATAAACTCCTTTTGATAATTTGAATTAGCTGGAAAAGTTCCCCTCATAGAATCATGGAATCATAGAATAGTTTGGGTTGGAAGGGACCTTAAAGATCATCGAGTTCCAACCCCCCTGCCATAGGCAGGGACACCTCCCACTAGACCAGGCTGCCCAGTGCCTTGTCCAGCCTAGTCTTGAACACCTCCAGAGAGGGGGCATCCACAACCTCTCTGGGCAACCTGTTCCAGTATTTCACCGCCCTCACTGTAAAGAATTTCTTTCTTATGTCTAGTCTAAATCTATGCCCCTCCAATTTATATGACTTTGCCAGGCACAGAGGTGAGACTGACTGGCCTGTAGTTTCCTGGGTCCTCCTTCTTTCCCTTTTTAAATAGGGGTTTATGTTCCCCTTTTTCCAGTCAGTGGAGCTCTGAAGCTGCAGTAGGAATTCAAATAAAATCCCAATCCCAAGCAGTCTTAGGCCATAAAATTTTAATAACTGCTTTTTACTTTGAAAGAAATAAGAATTATTTCAATTGCACTTGGAAATTAGTTTTAAATTCCTTTCCTCAATCATTCTTACAGCAACTAAGTCAAAAGAGGCAATTAGACACTGTCCCTTCTTTAGGAATTCATTAAAGATAGATGAAATGCTAGGTTTTGACTGTTTCATTTAATTAGAAGTGAGATTTGATTTTGGTACACACTGAATCACTAAAACATATAAACAGCTATTTCAGCTAGGTGCTAATTTAAGGCCCCAAAAAGAAAACATTTTGCATGTCCCTGAGCCAAAACTCAGGGATGTGGATATTTTCCTTTTAAATGGAGTGAGCTGAGCTGAATGTTGATTTTATCCTGCATCTACTTTCACTATAGTTGTTTTCATTTCCTGTATGAACCTGTTCTGCGATGGCATTAGCACTAATAAATAACACACTAGATCCTAATGAAAGATAGAAGATCTTAAAAACTTTCCTTACTGCTGCATGAAATAGTTGTTTCACTCATAACCTCCTCAGAGAATCTTGATTAAAATGCCACACCCATCTAACGATCATAACGATATTTCAAAGCACAAAGAATAGATGCATTTAGAAAATGTGAGTTCCCAGCAGGAGTCACAAAAAATGGTCAATCTCATGGAGATATCTTGCATGTGGGTTTAAGGTGGTCAGAGGAGAGAAAAATTTATGTCCTGATGTCCCAGTGACACTTGATGTGGCACCCACATGCTGTCTTGGTGGTAGAACTGCTTTTGTACATGGTTTTACAGAAAAGCCCCAAAGCAGAGCTAATCCTGACAAGTCTGAATGATTTCATACCACAGGAAGCCAAGGTGTGAAATGATGGCAAGCTGCAAGGTGCCAAGTACCACACATACACCAGAGACATGTATGTGAAGCAAAAGATGAACAGAGACACAGCCTTCAGAATTAATCAGCTGGCAAGCTACAATGCATTAATTTCTCTTTAATTATTATATTTTTGAGGTGAATAACAAAGGATCAACAAATAAAAAAAATCTGAAACACTGATTCCCTGAAATTAGAAAGTGAGTGATTACAAGCAAGGTTACAGAAATATGCTGCTAACTAACTTACCTCATTTTTCATTATTCGTTGAATTGTTAGGGGAAGAGAACTTTCTTAGAAAACAATGTTTCAATCATTTCTTTCCTGTTATGAATTATCAAGATGGTCTTGATTTATTACCAGTTTTGAATTGAAGATTTCAAAAGTTATTGCCTTACTAATAAGAGAGCTATGTTTTGGTCGAAGTTTTGGAAAATCAGAGGTAATCAGCAAGGCTTCATCTGATAAAAATGAATTGCAAGGACATGTTCAAAGATGTGAACCTTGATCAGTCAGATGACCTAACACCACAAATTAAATTATATTCCTGCAGAGCAATTTACTTTTAAAGTTCCAAATGTCAAGGAAGTCTAAATAAGTTGTTAGGTATCACACAATGGAGCAAGTGAGAATCTCAGAATTGTAAGAAGGGGAATTAATGAGGTTGCTAAAATATATGACAATGTGGCATGACAAGTCTTGCACTGGCTTTTTTTTCATTTCTTCATTTCATAGCAGCGTTGTTGAGACTTGTGATTTCAGCATCTACACTACCTATCAGTCTTGTTGCTCTGGCTACAAATGCTTGCTCAATGCAGAACCCCTTACCCTTAGCAAAGTAATGTAAATCCTACAGCACTCCACGTGTCTAGGTGGCGACCTTTGCACAGTTGCAAAGGCACAGCGAAGCTCTTGAAATAGAGGGCACAGAGGGATGCTTCTAGTCCATCCTTTATTCTCTGCTCCCTTCTAGGGTTCCTCCAGCAGAGGCACAAAGCAAGCTGTGTTCTGCCCTTCACTTCTACCTTGATGAAGCTTCTGGTGTGTGTTTAGGGGAACTTGTTCCAGGCACAATGCATGCTGACACTGCAAAGTGTTGCTACTATTGGGATCATTTTTCCCTTATCTAATTTAATCTTAGAAATTCTGCTTTTTAAAGCACAGATATAATGCCACTGAATAATAGTATCAGGAACATTGTCAGATACTTTTTTTATACTGATGACGATTAGGTGTGTTCTGGGTCTGAGTCCTAGTAAATGATTTCTCTACAAGTTTGCTGTATTCATATTCACATTCTGTAGGCACATGGGAAAACACTGTAAATATTTATGATCCTTTGGATGAAGACATCTGAAGACTGGCAGTGAAAAGGTTTCCAGTTTTTCAGTGAAGATTCTGAACACTTGCTTTCTTTGCTGAAATGTGCCTGTTTTCACTTTGAAGGCTTGCCAGGTGGTAAAAGTGAATTAAAGTACCTGGCAACCACCAGTTCTGGATACTCCAGGGCTGCCAGCTGGGCATGCCCCTGTTGCCCAAGTACACAAGCTGAATCCCTCATGGCGTGGAACAACTTGGTATTTACCCAGCTAAACCCTGGAACCGACTCAAGGATAAAACCATCTCAAGGCCCGCTCCAATGAGCATTATGGGTGGAAGCAAGCCAGCTCTCACCACCTCCACCTGGCCAAGCCTTCAAACATCCTCCTACCAGGCGGTAAGCTGTCATAATACATAACTCCTTATGCAAACACACCCTTGGCACCACAAATAAATACTCCAGTCTTAGAGATGCCAGTGAGTGGCTTCAAGGGAATAGCTGCTGCACCCGTGATATCCAAGTGATATTACGGCTGCTCAAGGGGGAGGACAGCAAGTTGTACGACACAGTTTACTGGTTGGAGAACTGGGCATCCATCCCTGAAACAGGTGGTGGTGTCAGTGCAGAAACAGTCATCCTTTCCCAGCTGGATCCTTACAAACAGGGGTTGAGCACAAGCCAACCCCAGAGAACCTGCAACTGAGAAAAGTCTGGCAATGCCAATTCCTGAAGCTTATTTGAAGCTCATTTCCTCCTTAATCTTAGCTTGAGAACTGGTATCAGCTGGTCATACACTGAATGCCCTGCTTACTTGTTTGTGGTTTTGAGGGTTTTTTTTTTTAATTTTGTTTTTATTTTAATCATGGGGATGGCCTGTGCTGAATGCTGTAGATCAGGTTTGGTTAATTAGCCTTGCTCCAGGGCTTCAGGCTGTGCACAAATTCCCACATTGCACAGCCTACTTCTTGTTTGGTGACTCCTCCCTAGTTAATTGTCCACTTTCACCCCAATGCCTGTTCCTATTTTCTGTGTGTTTTGTGGTTTTATTCAAATACTTCATGGCCTGCATTTTCAAAGACATGAAAACAATTTTCTGATTTTTTTATCTGCTCTTATTACTAATTGTATTTTGCTTTTCTTTACATCAGCTCTGTGATTATCTATATCACTTTAACTCATAATAACGCATTGTTCTAAAGTGGGGAGTTTTAGATCATTAACCACTAAGTTTAGATGATAGCATTGAACTCTACGGAAGACAAGTAGATGTCATCTAAATTCAATACACTGCCCCAAACTGGTACTCTGTAGTTTTACGACATTATTTTTCAACCTCTGTGACAGAATTTAAAGCAAATTCCTTTAAAAATTTAGTGAACATTTAAAATAATAATGGATAACAGTTCAAATAGTTTAGTAAAATTCATATAACTGTTAACCTAACACTGTCAAGTCCACCACTAAATCACGTCCTTAAGCATCGTGTCTACTCATCTATTAAATACCTTCACGGATGGTGACTCAATAATTTCCCTGGGCAGCCTGTTCCAATGCTTGATGATCCTTTCAGTGAAGAATTTTTTCTAATATCAAACCTAAACCTCCCCTGAGGTAACTTGAAGCAATTTACTCTTGTTCTATCACTTGTTTCTTGGGAAAAGAGATCAGACTAACCTAGAGAGAGACTCAAAGAGAATCTTTCAGGTTGTTGTAGAGAGCAATAAGGTTTCCCTTCAGTTTCCCTCTCTCCAGGCTAAATAATCCCAGTTCCCTCAGCAGGTTCTCCTAAGGTTTGTGCTCTAGATCCCTCACCAGCTCCAGAATCTGTCTGTCTTGTAGCATAGGGCCCAAAACTGAACACAGTATTCGAGGTGGAACCTCACCAGTGCCAAGGACATGGCAATGTTCAGTTCCCAAGTCTCACTTGCCACACGGCTCCTGATACAGGCCAGAATGCTGTTGGCCTTCTTGGTCACCTCGGCACACTGCTGGCTCTTATTTAGCCAGATGTCAACTGACACTCCCCAGGTTCTTCCTCCATCGGGCAGCTTCTCAGTCACTCTTGACCAAGACTGTAATGTTGCATGGGGCTGTCATGACCCAAGTGCAGGACCTGGCACTTGGCCTTGTTGAACTTCAACCCATTGGCCTTGGCCCATCAGTTCTGTCTTTCTAGATTCCTATGAAGAGCAATCCAACCCTCAAGTGGATCAACACTCCTGCCTAGCTTGGTGTCACCTGCAAACTTACTGAGAGTTCACTCCACCCTCCCATTCAGATCACAGATAAAGATATTAAAGAGAACTGGCCCCAGTACTGAGACCTGGGAAACTGCTTGTGACCAGCCACCAACTGGATTTAGCTCCATTCACCACTCTCTGAGCCCGGTCCTCCAGCCAATTTTTTATGCACAGACCCAACCAAGCCATGAGCAGTTTCCTCAGAAGAATGTTATGAGAAATGGTATGGAAATCCTTACCAAAGTCCAGGTAAACAGCATCCACAGCTTTTCCCTCATTCTGTAAGCAGAATACCTTGTCGTAGAGGGAAATGAAATTTGTCATGCTAGCTGGGCTTGATCACCTGGTTGTCCTGTAAGTGTCATGTGATGGCACTCAAGATGATGTGCTCTGCAATCTTCCCTGGCACCAAGGTCAGACTGGCAGACCTGTAGTTACCTGGGATCCTCCATCTGACCTGTCTTCCAGATTGGAGTCACATTTGCTAACCTTCAATCAACTATGATCTCCCTGGTTAGAACTGCTGATAAATGATGGCACGTGGCTTGCTGAGCATGTCCTCCAGCTCCCTTAGAACTCTTGGATTAACTCCATAGATTTATGTATCTCGAAGTGCTGCAGCAAGTCACTTACCTTTTTCCCTTGGACTATGGGGGCTTCATTTTGCACCCCCAACCCTGTCTTCCAGCACAAAGGCTTGAGTACCTCAAGAACTACTTGTCTTAAATTAAATCCCGAGGCAAAGAAAGTATTGATTACTTCAGCTTTTTCCTCGTACTTTGTCACTGTTTCCTCATGCATCCATTAAAGGATGGAGATTCTCCTTAGTGTTCTCTTTTGTTCTTAAAGTATTCATAGAAACACTTTTTATTGTCTTTTGCAGCAGTAGCCAAGTGTTTCACAGTGAGGCATGGTGAAAGGATGTGTGGCAGCAGACAAAAATTGAAATGAGCGGTTCAGATAGAATATGGGGAAAACCTTGCCCCTCTATAAGGGCAGTCAGTGAATGGAGCAGGTTATTCAGAGAGGTTGTGCCATCTGCATTGGTGAAGGAGGTGACTGGATAAAGATATGAGCATCCTGACCTGATCTTAGAGCTAGTCATGCTTTGAGCAGGTGATTGGCCTACAGACCTCTCAGGTCCTTCCCAACTGAATCCTTCTGTAATTCTGTGGTTGCAAAGATCTCCCACAGAGTAGTATTAATTATCACATCATTTCATTCTCATAGATCCTCTTATTAAAATGTTTTCATATTTACCATTAACATGGTAGGCACAAAGATTAAATTTTGTCATTTGTAACAGTAATAGCTGAAGTGAGATCTGTAGCTCTGGCCGGTTTCATATATTCTTTGCTATTGCGTAGAGACATTAGAGCACATTCATGCTCTTGTTCTTTGCCTTCTGTCTCCTAGCAACTCCATCTGCTGCCTCATTTTGTATGTTGGAAGTAGAAGTCAGACTTTTTTTTAGCTATGGAAAAGCTGCTCCTTCCCTGCTTCCAACCTAGATGAATACATAGTTTTATATTGAAGATGCTGGAATCCCTTTTGCACAAGTGAAGTTCATTTCATCCTGCACTATGTCATGACCAGACTCTCCACAGATCTAGGTCAGTCCTTTACCCATGGGTTCTTGGCCACATAGGAATTTCTGTGACTATAACATAATTTCTCTCCAAGACTCATTAACCTACCTTTGGTTTAAGGAAATGTTTCTGTTGTTTTTCACCCCTATTGTTTTGTCTTTCATGAGCTATAATTAGACAGTCTCTGGCAATCAGATTTCACACAAATCTCAGTTACTCATTCCTTGGCACATGACATCTTTCCTTGCCATTATTTGTTGGACCATACTGTGAACTGAGAAGTATGTAATAAAGAAGTACATCTCTGTCAGTTACACATCCATTAAATTTATCCAGCTCTACAGTGATCTTTGTACCCTTGACTACAAGCAATTGACCACCACAGCAACAGAATCCAATGACAGAACATCATAGTATTGGGTGATGGGTAGAAAAAAGGAGGGAAAAATCAGTCTGCACTTGGAGGATGCAAGAGTGCCCCAAGTGAGAACCAGAATACTATGAACATCTCACCTTTCTCTGAGTTTTTTATTATTTATACCTGGAAGGGTGACTTTTATCTGCAAAGTAAAAGAATGAAACCTAAGACTTCTTTGTAGCCTAAAGAAAAATCATGATGAATATCAAGTATTTGCAATAGAATTTGAGATTTTGTTTTAGAGGTCACCTGGTTTAGTCTGAGTATTTCCCCCTTCAATGTCTTCAGTCCTCTTCATAGTATTTTATGTAATTTAGTCATCTCTTAAGACCCTCTCACGGATTTTTAACTGCTTCAGGCATTGTCTTTGCTAATATCAGTGAAAAAAAATTTGTCTTCTCATTTCTGAAGTAGAGTTTCTGGCTAAAACTTGAAAAGATGGATTGAGAAGGGCAAATAGTTGTCTTTATTGCATCCAGAATAGAATGTACCCTAAAACAGGATCCAAAACAGGAAAACTGCAAGTGCAGCAGCAAGAAAGAATTTTTTGTGACCATTTATGAATTTTCAGCTTTATAAACCAACATTTCTGGGTCTCTCTCCCTCTTGAGCTGTAAGAGTGAGTTGTGATGCTGGAGATAAATTGATGTGCGGAATCTTCCTGTCTTAGTAAAATATATTAAAAGAAAATGTAAATATCAAAGTAATAGCTAATGGACAATAGCTAACTGTATAGAAGACTGCTGGGTTAGTATGTAGTTGATGTAGTCAGCTATAAAAATCCACCTAATTCCAAAATTCCCTCATGGAGACAAGCCACAATACAGCAGTTGGCCCACATGTCCTCTTGGGGTCCTCTGAGGCTGTCACAAGCAGAACCAATAATCCCCTAATTTAACAGGGCAAAATTATGACAATGAGTCAATCCTTCCAAGTGCTTTGCCCATGAGACAGTGTCAACTAGAAAAAAACCAACATGGAATACACTGGCTGTTTGTATTTACACTTTCTATAGTTGCCAGTGGCAACAAGAAAATTTACATGTAAAAACATAGAATGAAATATATATTGATTTAAAACTACAAAGAATATATAAGATTGAGAATAAACTTAGCAGGAGAAAAAATGCAATGAAAAATATGACGTTCTTAAGATTTCTTTTTTAATTTGCACAGCTGAAGTCTTCTATCATAGTGAATTAAAAGAACAGTAAATACTAGGCGACTGACACTTAGATCATTATATATTTTCTAGTTCTCAGCTCAGCATCTGCTGCATCATTTCTCAGACTTCAAAGTGCTTGAGAAGAGAGACCAAGGATAAGAAAAATGCATCTTTTCACTGAAAGCATATATTTTTCAATGACAAAGGACTACAGGCCATATTCCATTTGTACTACACAATAGAAGGGCACTCTGAAACTCTCATTTTAATTTGAAGTAAAAGCTACTTTTACAATAGCAATTTGGGAGGGAGAGGGTGGTTACAGGGAAAAGAAACTCTACTAAAAGATGTCAGGTTTTCATGTTCAGTGAATACTAATATCTTCATTTTTCCAAAAGAGGTAAAGTAGCACAGACAAGCTGTTTCCCAGTGGGAGAACACCCTCAGGAGCCTCCAGAAACCAGTTCAGGGAAGCAGTTGTCTTTTCCTGTGCTGCACTGATTTTCAGTGCCAGAGAAGAGAAGAGCTCTGATTTCACGGATTTCCCACTTAAAATGAAAGGGTCTGATTCTTCTTCTATGCCTATGCAAATCAGGGGAGAAACACAAAAGAGTAATACCAGCATTAAAGGAAAGAGGATAAGACACAAGAGCTTGCTTGACTATTGCTTTATTTATCATCCCTTTCATTAAATGGAATTAATGGAGTTAATTAGCCTAGCTTGTAAAGAAATTAGACATTCCATGCATATCCAATTTAATCTTTCTATTATCTTTTTCTACGTTTTTTCTCTGTTTGTCAGAGCTTCATAAAGGAGCATATTAAATGACTTTGGCCCACATCATTAGAAAAATCAATACTCTTTAGTTTAGAATCAGATCAAAAGACTGTAGCTCTAAAAAAAATAAAAACTGTTAAGCTTTATTTAAAGCCTTCCCACTGTTAGGGGAAGTTATATGATTTTCAAAGCATTTTGGAAGCCTCAGTACAACATTTTAAAAAGACTGAAGAACTAAAATCCTCTTGAAGCCACACTGACAACCACTGAACTCTGTGCTGCTAAAGTTGTGCTTATTCTCTGCCTCTGTTTTGCATGTTTTTAGCCAAAGCCATTTTGTAATGGAGAAACCTTACCATAATAGGCATGAATTTCAGACAGCCTGTGCCATTTGACCTCAAGGCCAGCCATAGATCTCCAAATCCCTATCAATTGGTACTTGATTAAACAGGCATATGGACAGAGACTAGAACTCAGAGACCAGGATTCAGCCCCAAAATGGGATGAAGTGTTGTAATAAATTGCCCTCCTACACACATAAGTCCTTGTGGGCCCACCAAGGGCATGCTGTTAAGCTCTATCTGGTGCGATGTGGTCAGAGTTTTCAATGAGTTTCAGGAAAAAATGATGACATTACTGAGGCAAAAGAGTGTCGATGCTTTTTCCTCCACCTAACTGTCTGCTGAAGGAGAGTGATACCCTCATTTGGCTTTTCTTCCAGCCAGACAAGGAGACACTGGGTCATAGATGGTGTGCCTCTTTCCAGTCAGAATTCATCACAGGGAAGCAATTACCAGTTCCTACAAATGAAGAACATGTCACAAAAGCCATCCCCGTTTCTTAAAATATAACTGGAGGGTAATGAAGCTGTGCTAGGTGGTGCTGGCTGCATTTTCTACATTTCTCAAAATCATTTCCATTTCTGGGACAGTAAGAAGGATGTCTTGGAATGAGGGAATACCCTCAGTCCTTCCTGCTGAATGTTTTCTACCTGGAATAAAACAACTAAAATGTAACAGGGAGTGGCAGCTACCACAAGAATGAAGCCTGGTCATTACAGGTTAGTTACATTAATTACCAAGTATTTCATGTAACCCAAGGACAAATTACTGACTTATTTTAGATGCTTTATATTGCCTCTTACATTTCCTACTGACCAATTGCGGTAGCTCTTTATTTGGCTTGCAGGGCTTTTATGCTCCCTATTCATAAGCCCTAATCCCACATATAAACACACATAAACACATAACATACACTCATAAATACCTGGGTCATTGTGGATGGTGATCTCATTCCACGGTACTATGGAAGGATTTCTAGAGGCAGCAATGTCCTTGGAAAGGCACATCTTGTAACAGCACATTTTTCTGTGAATCCAGCCCCGGTGTAGGAAGCTGGTTAGGTGTTTTCAAAATGTTAGTCATGTTGCTTGGTTACCACACACAATATTTAAGAACTTAGATACAATAGTCCCAAGTAACCCAGTGCAAGAAATCATCTAAATAGAACGCCAAGTCCAGACTATAACAGAACCCATGTTTTCAACCTGCACAGACTAAATTCTACAGAAGGTGTGCATTTTTTACCATTAATTTCAATAAAACAGGGGTTTTAATGAAACAGCCTAGCTGACAGTTCATCCAGTTTGAAAAGGCAACACAGAAAGCTTATTTTTCAAAAAGGTTAATTTGCACATTGATTTGCAAATTTTGAAGCAAAAAGTTCTTTCCAAAAAACATCTGAGGGCTTTTGTTCCCATCAGAACTTACCACTCCTTTTCTCATGATCTGTGTTCTGCCATTAAAAAAGATGCCTGGGTATCATAATTTCCTCTTGCAATGCTAAATGTATACCAATAATAAGGGAAAAAAATTATTAAGTTTGAAAGCTTATTTTTATAGCATTAATTTACCAGATTTCCCTATGAAATATCAATATACTAGGACCTTTACCAGGATGTTCACAATCACTCAAATATTGATACAAACCTCTGTCTGTTGCTATGATACTGCACTCATTTTATATTCCCATTTAGGTTATAAAAAACATTGCTCTGTTGTTTACTACAGAAAAACAGGATAAAAAAATGGCTATTTCTATTTCCTTTCCTGTTTAAGGAAGGAACTTAAACTGACCCATTATACCACTCACTCTGCTCTTTGCTAGAATTACAGGATTGGGATATCACATTGGAAATCTGAATTGTTGCTCTTTTAGTTGCTACAATGTTGAAAATTAATAAAAAAACATACATGTAGGTTCATATGATGAGATATGCATCCCTGAGTAAATATATGCATGTCTGTCTAAATAAGAGAAGATGCTATTTTTTCTTCCTTTCCCTTTTCTTTTTTCACCATTTCATTTGGAATTCTTGTCCTCTGGTTTGAAGTAGGTTCTGGTACTGGCTCTCCTGGTGAGATGGCCTGCTTTGCCAGTTCCTGAGCTAGTATGAAGCTGGTGTAGCCTGAAAAAGTGTGTTTATGAATGCATAGTCATCTGTTCCTCCTGAGGAGGAAATGTGTAGAGAACCATCTACAGCTACATGGTGTAGTTCTGCCTTTGCTGTGCTTTACTTCCTTTCCATGTTCACTGGAGTAGCCTTACCTTTTTTGCTTTTTTCTACAATTTGAGAAACTCCAGAGGGTGAAAAGCAGCAAGTAAAATGGTTGTCCAGATCATGACAAGAATAGGAAAGATCTGAATGGAAGCCTCTGAGAGGAATCAGGTATTCTTGCCTTTTCACAGCATCTTATCTCCCTTTTTCTCTTGGTATCTATTTGTCCTGTAGTTTCCTACAGATCTTCCTCAACCTCTCCTATTCCTGTGGTATTCCACCGGCTTCTTAATAACCCACTTCTCTGCAAAAATTGTCTGCATTGCCAAAAATGTTTCAGTTTTTTTCTGGTCTTTAGCCAGAAGGGAAGCCTTGGCTTTGGAGATAAAGGGCTGAAAAGCATCACAGTGGAGAGAGGTCAATGCTGTCCACAAAATAACCCAGGTTATATGGTAGGCATATGCAACTTCAAATTCCCAATTGGATGGGGATTAATTCCTGATTTACATTGGCAGGAGACATTGTGGGGGGCTGCGATAAGCCCATCTAGAGAAGATCTCATGGAGATTGCTAGAACTCTTTCTGCAAATATAAAATTGAGCATTTCTTCAATGAGACAGCCATGCAGCATGCAGGAAGACACTTAGACTGCACAGGAAATCCCCAGGCAGTGAGGACTTTTACAGGCATAGCAGTGCAGGCACCTGCCACATGATCACAATTTCAGAACAAAGGTGCTGTCAAAAATGGAGAAATTTATGGTATAACTATTCTGGCATAACAGCATTAGCAATGGGTTGTTACACCAGTCTGATTATATGCTACTATATAATTTTCTTGTGCAAACAAGCCTTAACAGAGGAAAACACTGTACCTATTAATGTTCCCCAATGAAAGATGGAAACGTAAAAAGAACAGCGTGCACAATCTGTCCTTTGAAAGGAAAAACAGCAGTTCTGAGTGTTCTTCTTCCTCTGGGGCAGACACAAAGGACGTTAAGGCCAGCCTGTTGTATGATTGCCATAGTGCTTTCTGCCCTTTGTTTTAATTAATGCATCACACTGAGGAGGAACTAAATCCTGCTTGTTTTACCCAAGCAAGAGATCCCCTTGACTTGAATTAAGCTACCTGCAGGATTAGCAGCCGAAGGATTAAGACTTCAGCATGACAAATTAATTTCACTCTTTTTCAAATGCAAATAATCACCTCTCCCAGTTGTCAGCTTGATGGTCTGTTGTTGGTTGTTTGGCACAATGAGGCCCTGATTCCACTCCCTGATTGCCTCTCCTTGGCTGCTCTGCACCACAAATGTACTCAAAATAATTGCAATAGAAGTGGAAAAACAGGTGCCTCAACAATATTATAGATATATGTATATCCTATAGATAAGATACTTACATAGATCAAAGAGAAAAACTTTCTCATAGGGAGTCTGTTGCATTGATCAATTGAATCCCTCAGCTTCCAGTCTGCAACGTGATTTTATACCTATTTTCCCTTTTATGTAGACAACCTTTTGCTCACCTCTCTCTCCCTTCCCTGTGATGCTGATACTTGATATGCAGCATGAGAAGTCTCACACTGTTTTACAACTCATGCAATTGTCTTGTGGAACAACTTTATAGCTGCTCTCATTACAATGTCTCTAGTGAGTTAAATAAATTACTCAGTGTTAACTCAGTTGTAACTAAGAACATATTTTGATCTGCAATGCCATTTTAATCTGTAACCTATCATTTTAACACACTTAATAGTTGTTTTATGTGGGGACAGCATTGGCAGATTATTGCTGATTTTATTTAAACTATTTGAAAAATTCTACACAAGATACTGTCACTATGCTTATCAGAAGTCTCATAACATCTTGAAACTTCGCCAAATTTTTCCTAATTGTATGATGAATATCTTTTCTTTACTTTTACATAACAAATTAACCTTTCCAGAAATTCTCTTTGATCATCTATTTAATCTGACACTAAAGTTATGATTTACCATCCTGCTAAAATAAAAAGGCAAAGCATGTTAAGAATACTCACTGTGTCAGTGTTCTAACTTAATTTTGCTTAAAAATACTTAAAATTTACATTTTCTATCACTGAAAAGTACTGCACAAAGAAAACAGTGATACAATGTGAGGTTATGCATTGTACCAACGGGATGAGGTCCAAACAGAAACAAAAAAATATTAGGAAAACCAAGAGAAAATCTGACTTAGCAGAGGACAAATAAGCGTTGAAACTGTTTTTTTAGAAAACATCATCTGCTCTTCAACATTTAGAGTGTCTCAAAATTATATTTTAAAATAACATCTGGCACTTCTGGCTTTATTGCTAGAATCACTGGATGAGTGTCTACCGCATATCAACCTTCTCAATCAATAAATGATTTGAAAAATGGAGCTCATTAGAAGGAGCACATTTAGTGTACCCCTCAGGAACTGTAGGTGTTCTAGGGAGTGTCTGGATGTCAGATTTCCAGCTGTGTTTGCTTACTCTGATCCTCCAAAAGTCAGTAACCTTGGGTACATGCCATCTATATCTACACAGCTCAGATTAAAGAGTAAGAACTCAAAATTTGGCATGCTTGCCTGAATCAATACTTTAGATCTTCTTTCTTGAAGCTTTAATGTTGTCAGGTTTTTAATGCTTTGCTAGTACAACCCTCCTGACTTTGGGTTTGCTATTGTGTCATCCCAACTTGGCAGTAAGATTCCTTTGAGAGAACAGAACCAGTGCACCTCTTAGAAGCCAGGATACCGAATCCTCATCAAGTTTAATGAAAGAATAGGAAAGAACTAATAAATTATCTGATTTCTCTTCTTAGCAGCAAGGAGGGTGCTGGGAAAACAATTAAGCAACTATTCACTGTATCACAATAAACATTGTTAAGGTAAAAAGCACTGTAAATTAAATAATAATTCAAATGCATTCATTCTTTAATCAGGATTTCTAGAAAACTGACGTGGTGCTGGGCTTAAATCATACTCAACATAGGCTTGGACAATTGTCACTGCAAATCTATTGCCAACTTGCATTTGATAGAAATTAAAATTCTCTCCATTCATACCTCAGTGGCCAGTATAAAGTATGCCTGACAGAGTCATCGAGGACACATTGACTATGTTCCCAAGCCCTTAATGGTTGTTACAAGCTCAGAAACCGAGTATTTGTTAATGATGGGGCAGAGCATCCCCTGTCCACAAGAGCATTTCCAGGAGAGAACACAGCGGGAATAGAATTCATAATTGAGGTCCTTCAGGGATCTTTCATTAGCCCACAGCTTACCATCTCTGACAGCAGTGTGGTTGCACCTCTGCTCAGCACAGGCTGTGCCACCTTATAATACAGCATATGTGTAAGTTTTTAGAAAGAGCTGGGATTTTCTCTCTTTAACTGCTTGTCAAATTTCATGACAAAATATACTTGAAATATAATGGCAAAAACCAATACCATTCCTCCAGAATAATCCTTAACTCTCCTTTTGCATAAAATCACCAACATAAAAAGGTCAGAGTATATCAATCTAAGACTAATCTTGAGAAAGACGCCTAAAAGTTATGTGAATAGTAAAATGCCTCCTGAGAATGATTTGCATTGCCACTGTATAGGGAGATGTCTCAGGACGGAATTCAAAACAGCCAGCATGCTAAGCAGGCACTTGGCTAGACTTAACCAAAAGATGTCTGAAATTTCACCATTCCCTACAGCTCAGATCCTTTTGATTTAGGTAATAAAATACAAGGTTCACATCCTTTCTTTCAAGGAAGTTCTCAGGACTGCAAGCAACTTCTTAGTAGCTAGCAGGTGATGTCACTACTCAAGAACACTTATATTCACCTGACTATGAAAAGTAAAATCATGTCAGAGCACAGTGGCCAGATTTTACAGGGCCTTCTTCTGACCCTTTATGTGCTGTAGTGTCTCTTTCTCCAGCATACCTTTGGTTCCCAATATTTTGAACTGCTTTTGAGTTTAACATGGGGGAGAACTGAGCCTGCTGTTGAGACACTGCCCTGAGTATTAAGATTTTAGCTCCTTCAAACACGGCATTGAATCAGGGGCACACAGGTTGGGTGGGTAGTATCCATTCTGGGTTTTGGCAAAGGGAATCATTCCTTCTTCTAGCTCTCTTCTGAAGGAAGAGACATTTTCATGCTAAGTTTTCCAAGGAACCAGATTCATTACATGTACTGGAACTGCTCCAAAAGCTCCTTTGAGATTTGAGTTCCTCTCAGATGCTAGAAGCCTAGTTTCTGGTTCTCAGTCAGCTTTCAGTAGAGGGAAGAGGCTGAGGCTGAGCTGATCAAAAAGAGCAAGACACCAATGGACTAAACTGTGGTGCACAAGCTTAAATTGCAGTAATACACATCGTATGTTGCAACAAAGAATCATAGATCACTTGCACAGATATCTCAGTTATAGACTTCTTCCAGGCTGGTTTTAAAAGCTTTTTTGACATTCAACAGGAGAGTTATTTAGCCTGAGAATTTTTGAATGCACAAGAGGCAAATGTAACAAAGAACATAAAGTTTTGGAGAGACAGAGAGATGCACCAGAAGTATACAAAGTCTTGTGGTGTTCAAAACCTTACTTTTTTAGGTCCTCTAAGTTAATAAATTCTTCTTAGTGTAATATGTGGTTTCCAGTTAAATGGAAACCATTTCCAAATAAGTGGTTTGAGGCAAGTCCAGGCATGAAAGAAGAATATGTGGAGGCATTTTGATACATGCAATAATACACTTGCTTTTACAAGATGGTGGGAGGGGTGGGTTAAATTTTTATCACCAAAACACCAAAGAAGATTTCAGTTGTGTTTATTTTCAACAGGGCATCCTGAATGCGATGAGATACAAAGATAAAATGTAATACAAGTGAAAAGAAGAAAAAGGCAAGCACACAAATGTGCTCATAATGTGGGATTTATTCCCTTTAGAGCTCACTCTTCCTTATGCTGTCTTACTTTTTGTCTAACTTAGTTTCAGTAAAAAATATAAATATCACATATTTGTACTTATATTTACTTTTTCAGCCCATATTGAGATAATGTTCAATACTCATTAAATTAATGCACTTCATGTTTTCTCACATTGGAGTACAAGCAAACACAAGAGGAGAGGGAAATAAGAGTTTGCTATGAGACTGTCTAAGTCAGATGGGTTAAAGAGATTGTGTTTAAGTGGTTTCTTTCTTTGAAAGTCTCCTTTACAACTTTTTATACAATATATATCCCATTTCTGGTCACAAGACAGAGTTAGTCAGGATTTGAAAATGGGATATTAATCAAAACAACTACAAAAGGTAAAACATGTATTGCAGCTGTTAGTTCTCTCTCTTTTCTTTATCTAAAGGATAGTTAAACAAGTGAAAATTTGCATCCTCCTCCTTTTTTTAAACTGTCGCAAAAAGATGCACATGCTGTATTTCCAGTTCTTAGAATGCAGTTTGGAAGACATGCTTTCTCTCATAAAAAAGAAGTTGACATTTAAAGCCAACCATCATCACGTAATGCCATTTTAGATACTTTATGACATATGCTACAACCACATGGGGTTGGTAGATGTACCAAAAAAACTTTGGGAGGCTGCATGATTTTCAGCTTTATACTTTAAAAATGCAGATGTTTCACACCTTCTCAATTCAGAACAAAACACACAGCATAGAAAATTGTCATTTTTGTTTTGTGACCAAAGGGTCATCACGTGTGACTAGTTAGGGCTAGCGAGCTGTGCACACCATCCTGGTTGACACAGGTGATAAAAGGTTTTGCTGCCAAAATTGCAGAGGCCACTTTGGCACATTTTGTCATAGAATCATAGAGCTGGAAGGGAACTTCAGAAGCCATCTAATCCAGTCCCTCTGCAGTGAGCAGAAACAGCCTGCACTAGATCAGGTTGCTCAGACCCTCATGAAGCCTGGCTTTAATTTGTCTAGGGATGAGGCCTCCACCACCTCTCTGGGCAGCTTGCTCCAGTGCCTCACCATCCTCATTGTGAAGAACTTCTTCCAAAATTTATGTACATGTGTTTTCCAGGAGACCATTTTCTAGGCAATGGAAGGAATGCCAGGTAGTACTGGATTGTCAGCATTTACCATTCAGGAAGAAAAAATAAAATCAACTATCTGAATCTTTACTTATTATTAGTTTAATTTTTAATCATTTCTGTTCTAGTTGCAACTCGGAGCTCTTGCTTGAGATTTCTGTTTCTTATGAAATGAAGTTATCAAGCAAAGTACTTTTCCCAAAGAAAGTTTTAGAACAGTAATATTATTAGCAATTGTAAAAATTATTATTTATAAAATTTCTGTGACAGACAAATATGAATTTATATTGACAGCTTTAGTACCAACCTGGGAGAATAATTGAGGCTTTCACAGTTAAATTCTAAAATAAATTCTTCAATGTCTGTGTCTTTTCCTAACCTTTTAATGTCAATAACCATTAAAACATTTCTTGCATGAATTATTTGTAACATTTTACATGAGTATTCTTTGTGCTTTTGTGTGCTTTTTAGCTTGAAACAGCACACTGCTACTTACTGTAGACACCTGCATTCATCAGTTTATTCTGCTAAGAAAAGAATAAAAGCTAAGTAATTCATATTACTTTAAATACTTATATGCTGTAATTAAGAAAACATGAACAAAAAGCATCATGTGATAGTCCCTAAGAAATTTACTATATTTTAAAGTAACTTCAAATAAAAATACAAAGACTATCTCATTTAACTTCACTGATTTGCAAACAGTCTTTAGGCACTGTGTTACATCGTACACATTAATTTGGTCTTTTAAAATATTCATAGGTCTAAATTAAGCATTTGAAACAATTTCCATTTTGAGTCTTAGTATGAATATTAAAATTCCAAGGCAACTTAAAACTTACATATTTAAATAATTTTAAATTTACTGAAATATTTTAAAAGTATGGTAATCTGTTGAGTATAGAGGTCAAAACTTGAGACATAAACTTTAAATATATGACCTATATTTTAGAATAAAAACTTTGAATGGATGGTTGTTAGGGTTTTTTATAGATTAATCCTACGCATGTACTTCTCTCCAAGTTACAATCACAAAGGAGTTCTGCATCTGAAAAGGAAAATATTNGTACCAAATACAAATGCACAACAGATCACTTTTGTAAGAAAGTCTACTTCAACTGTCCAATTCCAAATAATCTCACAGACCAAGCAGATTTTTTAGTTCTACACAGAATATACCAGCTTAGGTTCAAAACAAGTTTTGGCACTCTTGGAATGAAAATATTGTAAATTTGGCATGCAAATGCCTCAAACTTCTCCTGTAAGACAGAAAGTAGAGGGCTAGTAGAAAGTAGTTGCAAGTTTCAAAAGAGATACTGTAAATAATAAGGAACTTATTTATATGTGCCCTACTCACATGCCAGCACAATTGTTATAGACAGGGCAATTTCTAGAATTCCTTGATACAGTTTTCTAAGACACACTGCATGTTGTGTCCCACAAAACTCTCAGGAGACATNAGCAGTTCATTTCACTGAGTGATGGGCAGATGAATTTTTAGACTGCAATACCTTTCATGAAGATAGATAAGAAGAAGATGTGGCAATTATCTATTTATTAAACCTAGCAAAGATGCATATTCACAATTTCTGGAATATATTTCATCCTTTTTGGTGTATTCCATAGTTCTACAGCTATTTTTTGTGAGTGTAAAAGGTTAAAAGAAACTTTAGCCTAAAGAAGTACACTATACTATAGCTCTGCTGACTTCTAACACAGAATGCTGAAGATAAGCTAAAAAAATTAATATATTATTTTCTTTTTTTTTTTTTTATGAGCACATGTGGGTGCTGTTGTGGGCACTGTAGTTGCAGGTCAAAAAACAGAATGGAATGTAGTGGGACAACATCAGATTTGGCACCACTTGCCCTAAGCACCCTCCAGTGTTATTCCAGAAGGATTTGAATCCTTTCCCTCTCATCCACCAGTCATAGAATCGCCTTGGTTGGAAGGTACCTTTTAGATTAAGTCGTCCAACTAGTTAACTCTAACAAAAACCATCCCCTAAATAGTATCTCTAAGCTCTGTGTCTACTCATCTTTTAAATACCTTCAGGCATGGTAATGTTTATGAGTCACCTTGACTACCTTAATGAGCCATTAAAACGACTTATTGATGGGCCCCATCACAGCCTTCCTGTGGGAACAAACAGCTTTGAAAGATAGTCCACTTACAAAGTAATGTCCTCTTAGACCAAGTCAGAAGTTCTGTTAGTCTTACAGAAAAGGAAAAAAAAATCAGCATGCTTTGACCTTCCAGAATTTAGATATCCCAGGATGCATTCAAAAAAGATATGGCCTTTCATTTTACTTTTTATCCAAAGATCTCATTCCTTGGTCTTTGAAACTTCTTACAAATATTTTGTAATGAATCTGGCTATGAAAAAGTATCTACTTTTTCATTATACCAGAGTGACAAGTTCTCTTGCCCTCACAATTTTTCTCTCATCTCCATCTCAGATACTTAACAGGGTGGCCTCTAGTTGCAAGTTTGAATAAAGCACTGATATAGCATGTGCTTATTTACTTATGTTCTAAACTTGAATGGACTTGCTATGAAGTCACTGCTGATAAATGAGCTCAGTCTATCAGGATGTGGGTGTGCTCATGTGGTCTCAAATAGCAGGGAGTAATACTCCTTGTAATTTATACTTCCCATTCTGGCCTGGACAAGGAATTCTGCAGCCAAAGTGCCTTCCCAGAGAAAACCACGGATGTTACAATTTTTCTTCATTTGCTTTCAGGAATCTCCAAGGGAATCATTAACAGATTGCAGAAGGCTGCCATCACTTCAAAAATTATACTTCTTCCTCTTTTTCTCTTCCATAGAGACCAATACAATGGTTTCCATTAAAGAACAGCTTTTAGCTACACTTTGTTCAAAATTCTCACTAAAAATAAAAAAGCAGAAATTGCATTCATAAACACTAGTTACTATTCGTTTTCATTCCTTTCTTCATTTGATCAGGGGACATCACATGAAGAAAGTCTTGGTTTATTAACTTGATTCAGTTTCTCTGTTGAAACTTGGCATCAAATGTTCAGAGATTTGAACCTTAAAATGTAAATATATACCATTATGTATGTAATTTCAGCATTTTTTGCATTATTAATATCTTTCCTAGAGGAAGGTAAAAGCTACACTGCTGCTAAGTCATTAATGAAGTTCTGAAGCTCACTAATTAATCAGAGAAAGTAGCCATGGGAATGGTGTCTTGTGAAGCTACAAAGGTATGTTCTGAGACATGCTCTACTCTTGAATTTTGGTATTGGCATGAAAGTCTTAATTCAAGTGAAAGTCATTATCTAATGAGGTAATTTTGACTCCATGCCAGGGGTAAGATGGCTATGATTGGATACAGATCTGCTCAGGTCTTGTAGATGGGTGTTGCACATCTTACCCTAAGAGGAGAGATCATAGAATCATAGAGTCATAGAATAACCTTGGTTGGAAGGGACCTTTCAGATCATTGAATCCAACAACCTCATCAAACTAACTCTAGCAAGAAGCATCACTAAATCATATCTCTAAGTACTATGTCTAGCCATCTCTTAAACATACCTCCAGGGATGGTGCCTCAATCACTTGTCTGTACAGCCAGTTCCAATGTCTGATAACCCTTTAAGTGCAAAAAATTTTCATAATATCCAGTCTAAACCTCTTCTCTTCTGGCAACTTAAAGCCATCTCCTCTTGTCCTAGTGTATGTTACTTGGGAGAAAAGACCAACCCCCACTTCTCTACAACCTTCTTTCAGGTGCATGTAGAGAGCGATAAGGTCTCCCCTCAGTCTCCTTTTTTCAGCAATGAGAAACTCATGTTGAACTCCCTGAGAGACCCCACAAACCTCCTTCCTCAGCACTTCAACACTTTCTCACCCCAGCTGGCTACCCAAGAGCTGCCTCCCACACCTTCTGCTCCTAACTGCTGATGCAGTGATTATTCCGGGAGAATTATTTATGTTATTTCTTAGCTGCTGGTGTTCCTAGCCCAGCAGGAATATGCCTGTACATGGAATTTCAAAAAACAAGTATGTTGAGGAATGACACTGGGTAACTGCATTCTTTTGTCTATTTATCCTAACAATTTTGGATTCTAGTTTTCTTTAAATCCTTTTTGTAACTAGTACTTATATGAATAAAAGGTGAAAGGAAGTTATTTAGCACAGCATTAAGGACCACTTCCATACTGAATAAGAAAAGAGTAGAGAAAAAGCATGTTTCCAGCTGGATAGACATGCATTTTATAATATGAGGCTTTCATAGGTGAATAACAACTCATGCAAAAATGATATACATAAAAATATTTAACCAAACTTTTGACTTTGTTCAGATCCTCAAAGACAGGCCTGTCTAGTCGATTTTTTCTAATAGGCAACTGAAGAATTGTCTCCTCATGAGCTCCTTATTAAATTGTAACCTTATTTACATTTTACAATATTTCTTGAAAATTAGACCTGGCAACTAGTACTTGGTTCAGTACAATGTTTTTCATGCACCTAGAAGTGGCTTATCAACACATGTCTTGCTCAGTCAATCTTGCATCTCATATTTCAATGTTTATGATGCTTCCAATGAAAGAATGGATATTTGTATGCATGGCATGTCCTCTGATCACAAATGCAGTAAAGCATGTGCAAGCAAAGTAATCTGTGGGCAGTGACTACTCGTTACTTCTGATTTACAGGTGCCTGAGACATTTAATTAAGAAATAAAAATTATTTGAGTTGCCAATATCATAGATATTCATGAATAACAAGTGAGAAAATATGCCAGTAGCTCAGCTAGGTTTGAGTCATATGGATATGCAATTATGGCCCTTAGGAATAAGAAAAAAATTACTCAGTTCATCTAAAATTTAATTGCTAAGACATAGTTGAGATAAAACTCATCCCAAAAGTAACAATCAAGAATATCTTAACAAAATAAACCCATGAGAAATAAAAAAGGCTATTCTGTTATGCAACAAATAATGTTTAAATAAACACACAAAGCTTTATTTATAGCAAACAGAACTATCAACTCATTTCACAGTGTGACACCTTGGATCATCAGATGTTAATCTGATATCAACATGGCACCTTTCCTTTCGCAAACTTTACAAAGCACACATCACATCAGGAATGTGTAAATCATTTAATGACAAGAACACCCCAATCTGCTAGGTCCCATTTGTGAGACCTTTATGGAAATTATTCTGTGAGCACCATGTGAGAGGATTCAAAGGAATTCAGCCTGGAGAGAGACAGTATTATTGTGAGTGTCAACATATTTTAATGAATACAATCTCACAGTATTTTACCTGCTGTAGTCTCCATGGGATCTTAAAAAATTCCACCTGCTTTGATCAGATTACAAGAACTAATCACGCCTCTTTTCAGTGACATTCCAGTTAGAGTAACTCAATCTCTCATCAACAGAATGTTTCATTTAATCTGATTTAAAAGCATGAGGAAAACATCACTAAATTTAAGCAAAAGAAAATAAAGCAACTTCTAGAACACATTAACCATGATTATTAGGTACTACTGAATGATTCCATAGAAAGTTACCTTGCATTAACCAAAGCTAAAATTACTTGTTCAAAACTGCAGAGGAGAAAATCAAAGGAAGGCTCATCACGACAGAAGGTGGCAACATGCCATTATTCTTTTGTTGTCATTGGCAAGAACACAATCATGTGCCCTTTAATCTTTGTCATTCAGCCTGCTGCTCATATGGATAACACAATCAACTCCTTCTTTCAATCAAAGGAATAGGAACAGAATTGTCTGCATTGCAGAGGCACCAGCGCTAGCCTGAATTTATGATATCTAACGACTATGAGTCCCAGACTAATATGCAGTTCTAAGCACTTGAGACAGAAATGTTCTGTACTTTGTTGTGCATTTAATATCTCCTAGCATATCAAATCACTCATGAATATGTGGAAAACAATGGACAGAGAGATAAAAATTAAAACACAGAGATAATAGATGCCTTCATTTGACTGCTTCATTTAAAAGACACTGTGGTGTGGCACAAATTCATTCCCTAGGTAATAACTTTAACTTTCTAATATAGTTTATTTCATACCTCACAAACATAGTAAACACATGCTCCATTACTAAGAGTATTGGCAGAAATAGCAATATATTTGATAAATTTTATTTATTCAACTGTGGCCACAGTTGCTGAGTGACCTCCTTGTTCTTATCCCAACCCACAAGCTTTTAGTGATATTTTTTTTCTCCCCTGTCCAGTTAAGGAAGAGGAGTGGTAGGGTGGCTTTGGAGGGCACCTAGTGTCCACCCACAGCTCACCACACTCAAAATTGTCTTAAAATATGCCAGTAAAACACTTCTTTTTCTTAAGAATTTAATGATCAATGTAGTTTCCTTTAAACACATCTTGGATTAAAAAACTGCTCAGGTCCATCCACACGTTCTCTTAGACTTTACTAATGAGAGTAGTGTTTAGATCATTTGTTGGTTCTCTCATTTTATTTTACTACTTTCAACTTTATAAGTAAGTCTCAGACAACCCAGAAAAAATGCTAGTTATGTATGAAAAAAGTCAGAATCAAGAGATTAGCATGTTGCGCAGATGATACTGCTTATGATGCCATTATTTAAGCAAAGGTCTTTATAATTTAAAAATCTGTTTTCAAATAAAGTAACCAGATTTAATGCATGCCATTCAATCATACTTACAAGCACAATCACATCAGCATTTTTCCATTTGGATATACTATAAATACAAAATCAAGAAATAGCTCATTATTTAGGTAGGCCAGTGCAGTGTTCTTCATAATCCCAGAGCCTCACTAAAAGCTAAAACAAAGTATAGTCCACCTCACCAAACTCTTGTCTAGATGTGTCTGAATATCCCCTACAGTGTCTGCTATACCTCCCAAACCTAAGGCAGTGCAAACATTTCTGAAAAAGGTTTAGTACAGTTTCCCAGAGCCTTGTATGAACATTTGTAATCAAGACAAATTATGTAAATACAATCTCTGTTCTAATTAAGAAAATGTGAATACTTCATACCTGCCCTGACACAAATAATTTGTGTGCAGAGCACCTCCATCTTTATGTCATTGCATACAGAGCTAATCATACTCATACTAAATATTTTACACTACTCAGATTCTTGTGTGACTCACAGTGGAGTAATCTAATTTTCCAAGGAAGAATTCTCACTAGAATATCATAGAATCATAGAATAGTTTGGGTTGGAAGGGACCTTAAAGATCACCGAGTTCCAATCCCTCTGCCATATCAAGTCAAGGAGTAAAAATGCTTATGATAGCAATGGCCATACATTTAAATACACAAAAGTATTCATAAGATCAGGCTTTTAATTTTGGAAATAGATAAAAATCTAGTCTAATTTTAAATTTTCTCATCTGAGAAGACGCACTCATCTATGAAGTCCATCTACAAACTCATTTGCATTCCTTCAATGACAGCTGGGTGAATTCACAGGTCCCTCATACCCTCTCACTAAAGAGTTTCGTCTGATATCTCTACATGCTTTTATAAATACTGTAGTCTAATTTAAGGATGTCCACCATCTCTATAGTGCCACAAATCTCAAACCCTAGACATTTTTCCAGATAATCTTCTTAAATTTCATTAATTTACTTAACATTGACAGCTAATTCAATTGTCTTCAATTAGTTCAGTTACTCAGAGAGAACAAATTTATCAGTTGTAATCACTGCACATGCTACATATATGAAAATGTAAATACATCTATTTATGTACATTTTACAAATCTATAAACAAATCTATTTACAAATCTATAAAATACATGAATAATTACTTGAATATACAGAAAAGTATTTATTTATGCATATTTCTTTATATAGGGGTGGGCCCTGGAGCTGAGCTCAAGTAATTGCCTGATCTTCTCCTGTGTCTCAAGAAATGATAAGCTAAGCCTAATTTATTCCCCTACATCTCTTACAAGGGAGTGGCTCCACTGTCCTGGAGATAGAAAGTGATAACCTTCCCAGAAGTACTTCAAAAGTATCATCAGTTCAGCAGCCTGAGGATCAAGTAAACATGGTAGTCATCAACTGGAAATAAACAGAGAGTTGAATTTCTATCATGTGCTGCCTTTCTTGGCTGCTTGAAGGACTTTCCAAGACAAAAAATACTGCTTCATAGTTTTGGAGGAAAGACAGAGAAAGCTTATGGTACCCATAAAAGCAGAGACAGACCATACAGTGCTTAATTAGAAATCAGATGCAAGGAGATACATCTGACTAACATCCTGGGCACAGGAAGGTGCCTTTTACTAAAACAACAAGTATCATCCATCTGAGATGATTGCCTTAAAACTGAATAAACAGATAAAAACCAGACTGTGCAGGGATGTGACTGAAGCAGGGATGCCTGGTGTTAAGATCTGAGTAGACATAGTGCTTAGAGATGGGTTTTGCTACAATTAGGACTGGACTCAATCATCTGAAAGGTCCCTTCCAACCTAGGCAATTTTCTGATTCTATGAAAACACGATTTTAAGTTATTTTTGATTTGTAATCAGGAAAGTAGTTTCTTCATAGAGAAATTAAGGCCAAGCCAGCGTTCTCCATCTTGTACTTCTGCCCTTGATTTTTTTGTTCTGCCAGTCTGTCATACCTTTCACTTGTCATTATATAATTCAGATGTAACTATTTCAGTCTGACTGACTCCTTGTAGGTCAAGATCTCTTTGAATTCAAATCCTTAGTACTTCTAGCCAGATTCAAGCTGCTTGCAGATGTAGGAAACAGCCTCTCTGTTCTTGACACTAATGGCAGAACTAAGTAGCGTCCAGCCTAGGGTAGGATTTTGTACAAACCTTTCCTATATATCCCTTCAGTCTGACAGCAAGTCATTGAAACAGTTCTTCTGAGCTGGATTTTTGCATCTAGCCGTGTGGCCACGTTACAGTGGGACCATCCAGATCCTCAGCTTCCTCATGAAACTGCCATGTGAAACAGTGCCTGAAGCCTTTCAGTGGTCAAGATAAATCATCTCTGTTGCTTTCCCTTTATCCATCAGCTTGTTACCCTGTCATTAAGAGAAATACTTTGGTTTGACAGGATCTGTAATAGACAAATTGATGAGGGATGTTATTTTCTCCATCTTGCTTTCAATTAATTTATTTTTTACAGAACCTTTTCAGGAATTTCTTAGTCTAAACAATATATTTTCCTGGTCTACTTCCTCCCTCCTAGTTTTCAGGGATCAGTGCTGTTTTTTTCCCTTTTCACAGTCTTCAGGGAGGTCATCCATTCTGGATCATTTCTCAGACAGAAATGCTTTAGATGGTCTCATTCAGTTTACTGAATCCCCTGCTGTGTATTTTACTTGGCTGAGACGATTTCAAAATGACTCATGAATCTCTTCCCACGTTTTTGTCCCATACTACAATGATTCTTACTTCTGTTTCCATATGTTAATTGTATTAATCATATTAACAAATTATGCTTTTCAGTGAAGAATAAAAAAAAGTAGGAAAAGGAATTAAGAATGTAAAATTTCTCAGGATATTCCACTATTGAATAGCCTTTCTTTTCATGTAGAGACCTTTCTTTGCTCTTCTAAAGACCAGCATGCTGTCAGAATGTTTTACACATCCTAATAACTGGTTTTTATTTCATTCTTTCGTGATTTTCTCTCTATAAGTTCAGGCTCTTCTTTTATATTCATCTCTAGTAACTTTTGGTGTTTGAGGCTGATGAAGAGTTCATATCCTAGTTAAACTCATTGTTTAGCTTACTTTCTAACCTTTCTTTGCACTGGGTTTTACATTTGTCAGCTGCATTTGGCTTTTAAGAGTCTATCAGGCTTCGTATTCTTTCTTCCCATAGAACCATGGGTTCTAAATTATCAGTTCTCTAGGTTCACTGAAAGCTGCTTTCCTGAGATCAATTCATATTAGTAATTTTCTCCATCTCAAGAGTAAAGAACTTCAGAACTCATATTTCATATTAACTCTTAATCTACTTTCACTTTCTCAGTAAGTCTCCCCAAATGGCCATAAGTGAATCCAAAAGAGTCTTCCTTTCCATTACCTGACCTTAAACCATCTGCTCCATTTCTTAGAAAGCTGATGACTCAAGAGATGGAGGTTTTCCCCTGACACAAACATTTTAAACTATTATCCTCTTAAAAAGCCACAATATCTGACACTTATGGTTTTATCATCCACATAAGACCCTAACCATAACTGTATATAACCTTTTGTCATTAGCCAAGTAAATCCAACATGTCTATCTATGACTGCTAAGGGGACTTCAGTGGCTTTCTATACATTTTTAATATGAAATTAAATATATTTTTCCTTTTCCATTTAAATTAAACTGTGCTTTCCTGTATCAATGCTGTTATCCTATGAACTATTCTAATATTGTAATCCTATGAAATTCCTGCAGTTAAGGTAAAATAATTACTTCACTTGAGCACCGAGCCCATCACATGCATTACTCACAAAAATCTAATCTGTGGTATCAAATCATGCACCTGAAGTATTTGCTATATTTATTCTTCCTATCACCATTGTGGCATAGAAACTTTCTTCCTGTTAGTCTCAGGCCTTCAGTGATGACCTGTAAATTTATACTGACATAACTTATTAATCTAATCTAAAATTCTCCTCTTTCACCGTAAAGACAATGTTTCTTCATCACTGGTATCATCACCTGATTTAAAAGCAAAGTGAAAGAAATGAATCCTACCTGTTACCCCCTTGGAAAAATCACTCATGGGCAATGAAGAGAGTCACTCTGTTTACAAGTTTGCAGCCATATGTTTTTGTTTAGTTCACCTACATCTCCATTCTGGAAAAGGGCCACAAGGATGATGTGGGGGCTGCAGAACCTCTCCTGTGAGGACAGGCTGAAAGAGTTGGGGCGGTTCAACCTGGAGAAGAGGAGAGGTCTTCAGGAAGACCTCATAGTTGCCTACCAGTATCTAAAGGGGCCTACAGGAAAGCTGGGAAAGGACTCTGCTGGGTCATGTAGCAATTAGACAAGGGGCAATGGTTTTAAACTAGAGTAGGGTGGGATAAGATTAAATGCTGGGAAGAAGTTCTTCACCACAAGGGTGGTGAAACACTGGAACAGGGTGTCCAGAGAGGTGGTGGAGGCCCCATCCCTGCAGACATTCAAGGCCAAGCTTCATGAGGTGCTGAGCAACCTGATCTAGTGCAAGACGTCCCTGCTTATTGCAGGGGGATTGGACTACATGACTTTTAAGGTCTTTTCCAAGTCAACTGATGCTGATTCTATCTGGACTGTTACCATTACCATGGGGCACTGAATGGAACTCCAGATTTCTCTTTTGCTCCAACAATTAGGTAGCCATATTACCTGCCTAAGATCACTCCTAGCAGCCTAAGATGACCCATGGTAACCACTGTCATGTGAGTATCATAACCTTTTTCTTAGCTTCTCAGCTAAGGGGAAGGAATTTTTAACATAATATCGGATGGGAGGACTAGAAACAATGGATATAAATTGGAGGGGGATAGATTTAGACTAGACATAAGAAAGAAATTCTTTACAGTGAGGGTGGTGAAATACTGGAACAGGTTGCCCAGAGAGGTTGTGGATGCCCCCTCTTTGGAGGTGTTCAAGACTAGGCTGGACAAGGCACTGGGCAGCCTGATCTAGTGGGAGGTGTCCCTGCCTATGGCAGGGGGGTTGGGACTCGATGATCTTTAAGGTCCCTTCCAACCCAAACTATTCTATGATTCTATGATTCTATGATTCTTTCTCCTGGAAGGCAACATGCATAGTAGCTGTTAAGTCAACTGAATAAATGGATACTTCCTGTTTCTTCAGAAGTTTGTCACTAAGTACCCCAAACACTTTTCCTCTTGAAAGAGGTAATCATTAACTTTTAGACCTTCTGGATATGCAGTTCCTCAACAGTCATGAATGAGGCTAAATCCTCAGTGGATCTGGTTTTGATCTAGGAAAATGCCGAATTGGTTGCAGGGCAATGCAGAGAGTACCAGCCTCCAGTTTTCACTTCAACATCATCCCAGTCCACTTACCTTTGTCAGCACTGTTCCTACCTCTCCTATTCCTTTCTGTATTTTCCACTTTTGAAACTATGTCTGTCTGCTTCATAATAGCAGATGCAACTTTATCTGTTTCCTAGGAGGGCCCACAAGCAGATGCAAATACTAGCAGATGCAAGTCCTGCAACTCAGAGCCAGGACTGTGAGTAAACAGATTAATTTGCTTTCCCACTTCTGTTATTCTGTGGTTCATGCACACCATCTTCTCCTTCTTCCTTGCAAAAGCACTGTTTCCTACTTGATTTGAAAAATGTTATCTACCCGATTGCTCCATCCCATTCTTAATCACATTTATTCTCTTCATTTTATCAGATGCACATAAATGTACTCAACATCCCAAATGGGATATAATTTTCCTGTAATGTTATGATTGTAACCACTTATGGTACGTGATTTATTCAAGAACACTTACATCAGGATCATGCTTCTTCTTCCCATTTGATCAAAACTAGCCCATGAATTTTTCTGACTTTTTTTTTTCCTCAGAATTACTTGAGTGACATACACTCATTCAGATTTTCAGCTGATATTCATCAGCCTGATTTCTTTAAATTGCCTATTTTTAGAGTACCATCCTGTTAATATCATTAGCAAACCCACAAAAAGCTCTTAGGATGACCACATAAATACTCATTCCAAAGGCTATCATGGTTAGATTTTTGCATTTTCTTTTCCTAATGCATTTCTGATAGATTATATACAGTTATATATTGGTAATAGAACTGATTTTTTTAAAGAACTACATTAAAAAAATAGCATTTCTTGATTATAAGAATGGAAATGTGTCTCTATACTTAATTGCTTCAGGTCCTTTCAAAACATTTAGAGCTAATTGCCCAACTTATTTAGTAAGATTTTCTATTAGCAGCTCCAAGAGTGCTTTTTTTCACTTCTATATTTTAAAAATAGCTCAATTGCTTTACAGTCACAATCATCCATTATATCTTCACAAATTCAAGTCAGGCTCAGAAATTATTTTTCATAATTTCACAATTATTTTACTTGGGTTTGTATCTCTCAGTATGTTATCCAGGTACCTGTTTCCAAAGCTGTTGAGGTTAATATAATTATCAATCTTAAACAGCAACTCCATACCCTTATTCCAATATTTTTCTTGCCTCTGTGATGTTGCAATATACTGTCACCTGAAAACTTCGTTGAAGGAAGCAAAGAAGAGTATATACATCAAGTAACAGGTTTAGGGGAAGCACAAAAGAAAATCAGATATAAAATTAATAATGAATATGTGAAAAATAAAAATATTCAAGGGACAGATTTACTGGGTACATGTGCACTATGCAATCACAGCTTGTAAGCTGTGCTCACATGAGCAATACTGACACCAAAATAGCAATCAGATATATTTCTTGGTAAGATGTTAAGAATTGTTATGAAAAGGAAAATTAGAAAAAAACCCCAGAAGTATAGAAATAAAGGAAGTGAATAATTTCAAAGCTAGCAACTTTTTAATATTCACCTTTTCTATAGTCCCCTAGAAAATTAGAGTAAACCTCTTCAGAAGGTCATGCAAACTCAAAAGGTGTCTAAATATTATTTTGTGTTAAGGAAAACGTTCACAAAGTGGTAATAAGTTCAGTATATCTCCATTTCCAAGCACTGTTAAAACAGATGAAACTGAAGAGCAGCTATGACAGTGAATGTCATACTCCATGGAAGCAAATACATATTGTCCAATTAATTTTATTCATACTACATTAATAATAAATAAAACAATTAGTATTAGCCCAAGGAAATATCTTAGGCTATAAAATAAGATTTTAAGGCAGCCAGCTATAAGCTCCTTAAATGTACACAATAAAGTGCTAAAATATAAAATAGTAAAAGAGTGTTCTAATGGACAACAGAGCATTTGAGATGATTCACCATGGCAGGTCTCTTCCACCTCAGATTTTTGTGAATGAAGGCTCTATAAAACAGATCAATTTCCTGAGGCTGTTACTCACATTTTATTCAGCATTGATTTCTATTATCATTGCAAATGCAAAGTGACTAATAAAAACTCCAGTAGCATTTTAGAAGTTATCTGTAATTAAAATGCAGATTTTTTTTTCTGATGCTGCTCACATTTCCTAAAAAAGCACTCTGATTTGCATGTAAATTTATAAAAGCAAAAGAAAATCTTGTAATCTGTTTCCATGTTACTCTTTAGAAAAAAAAATTATTTGAAAGCTAATATATTTTTATTAGTTTATATTTTCATCCTAACCTAGTATGAGACTACAGACTTGATGCAATTCTATCAAATAATTAGATTATGAGAGACCAAATGTCTTCTGCTGCACTACCAAAAATAGAACTAGGGAATATATTAACTATGCCTTGTTTCTGTAAATGGGCTTTATAGCTGTGTAAATAGTTGTTTAGAATTTCAAAGTTTAATTCAGTGTCTTTGTAGAAGAAAAAATGAAAATGTTGAATATAAGTTTTTTTCAGGCACTTTAATTACTCATAATAACTATTTGCTTTTGGAGATTGCTATTAGCTAAATACAATGATGTTATATTTTCCTATTGCTCATGAAAAGAACAAAAAATACAGCAGGAAGCCAATTTTCCACAAACTGTGAATAAACCAGAGTATTAATTCTAAAATAAATCAAATCCTTGAATGTGCAGGACAGAGATATCTAAGTCTTGCATATGGTACCATTACAAGCTAGTTCCTTTCACACTGTGAGTAGGTAAGTTAAAAAGAAGTGGAAACAACTATTATAATCCATGCATGAAATTAGCATTTGTTAACTTGAATTTCTCAAAATACACACAAGATTTGGTGGGACTTACTTAGAATGTGAGAAAATATAAAGAATGAGACTGATGAAATCAGAGGCAACTGAAAACTAAAACCAGTTTCCATGCAAAAGTTCAAAAAGATGTGCTAATAATAATACATCCATTTTAGTCTGTATTCCAGTCATAACTTGTGTTTCGTAAAATGCCAATTATCAGAAATAGACACAATGAAAAAGTATTAAAGAGGATGGAATTTCCCTTTGTGAACAACATTAAGGCTATTTTCACAAATGCACTCTTTCAAGCTGGTCAAATTTTTGCCTAGCTTCACAATTTTTAAATTTAATTTTATTACACTGAATTATTAAATACATTAAATGTTCAAGCCTTTAAGTATATCTTGTAAATATACAAATGCAACAAAATAAAGCAATAAAAAATATTTCTTTTCTGTACTGATACTGGTGTTCTGCAGTTCTCACAGGTACACGTTTTTATGATTTTCCTTGTTGCACTAATGAGAAAAAGTAAAAGTGAAGTCCACTTTTCTCATTCTTAAAGTCAGTAAAATGAGAAAAGTAGACTTTACTTTTTCTTTTGAGCTTGTTTCTTTTTTTTTCTATCTTTCCTTACTAGTGCTGCTGATCACATTCATTCATTGCTGTTCTCAGCCAGAAGTTTTATTCTATACATTCCCAGTGTCATAACTTGCCTGTGCCATTGTTTTTATTTTTAATTGTAGGAACTGATGTTACACATGCCAAGGTCATTGCAAGTTTGGAATTGAACTGGAACAATGGGGAACAATTAGTGCAACAGCCTTGCACTAAAAATTACACTAAAAGGTACTCAAACTAACTGAGCTGCGGGGTTGGTGGAAAGATATGCATGGTCATTTGAGATGAGTCAGAAACAGAGATTCAGACCAAAAAGACAAAAACCAAAACAAAACACTGGAAGGAAGAAAAAATAGAGAAAGTAAATAGAACTTCATGGAGAAGAAGGAATATGAAGTATTCTGTGAAATGAGTTAACACGAAAATTAGGCAAATTGTTTTATTTAGAAATAATTAATTTTTAAACTTTGTATCATTTGGTCTAATTAAAATGTAGGAATCCTAAACCAGCAGCCTTAATCTGTTCTGAAGGATGGTGGAATTTGAGAAATAATTTAGTTGTTTCCTGGGTTGTTTTAAACTAAAGTATTGATTTTTATTGCTAGAAATAGTGCTCTTATTTGATAATGTTCAGAACCCAAAATGTAATATCACTGTATTTAATGGTGATCAATAAATGTATTTTATAATGAAGACAAAGTTTCTTATTGTTATGGAATCAACAATTTTCTGTATTTTCCTTTTCTTTACCATTCTATCTGTTTTTGACCTATGAAGAACTTATAATAAACTTGTTAGTGCTTTTATTCTGGAAAGTGAAAAGGAAGCCAAGCTAGCTCTAATAAATGGATTGATCACGTTGAATTAAAGTTGAAAGCAATGTTTCCAAAGGAAAAAATATACATTCTGCCTAATACAGTGGTGTTTCTACAACCAAAGAAGAAGATAACTTGTCAATATCTGGATTAGGAGAATAACTTTTTGATGTTAGCTGTTTGTCATGATGCAAATACGCAGAAAAGACTTGAATGGTTTAAGTTAAAATCTTCAGTTCTCAGTTTAAGGCTGTATGAAAATACAATTGAATTACAATTTTTCAGTTAATCAAGCTAGTTCTCTTTGAGAAATCCCTAGAGATCACACTGCTGACAACACAACTGTTGCTCCATACCTCTATATTCTGAAAAAGTGAATAAAATAACACTTTCCTCCCAAGCAGTACCATCTCCTATCTCAGAAGACAATTAGACATGCATAAACACAAGGACAAGCCCATATGCATTTAAAAGTCATAAGGAATTCAGTAAATGGAACATCAGCCTTTGCTTTCCAAGACCCTAGCCAGCCTGCCCGGTTCAAAATCCCTCTTGTATCCATTTCTCAGCAGCATAATAATTCTTGAATTATCTTCTGCCAAGTAGAGCAGCTTTGAAAGAAATGCCTTCTTTTTTTTTTCCCCACCATTCTCCTCACATCCTGACAGTGAGGTCACTCTTCAGAAATAGGAGCTCTTGGTTTGAATCAGTGACTCAGTGAACATGAAATCTGAGACAGCAGTCCCAGCTAAGGTGGTGAAATCTGATGATGATTCTTTAAGACACACATGCCTATAACTTTTGCTCAGATGTGGTGATACTAGCTTCTGAATGACTCACCTCCCTATCTGGTGGTAGACAGATATATATAGAGATGGGTAATTATATAAACAAGTATTTGCAATATAACATGTCTTTCTTGGTCAAGAGGTTTATTCTGTAAATAGAAAACTGTAAAATACTGAAGTAATGTACCATAAACAAATGTGAGAATTTTCTCTTTCTGACAGTACACTGTATGGACTATAAGACCTTTGTAGCCTTATAGCCTATAAGCTTCATTTCAAATCTTACCTGCCTTTAGTTAAGATAAATACACCATTCCAACTAAAATTCATCCTAGGTTTCTTGAGGCAACTACTTTGGTTTCTAGCTTATAACATAGATGAGGTTGACTCTTTGGTAGTTCACTTCTGTAAAGAGACTCCAAAGAATCTCTGTTTAACTGTAAGGTCAGTCTTTTTTATCACTTCCATATAAACTTAAAGATCATTTCTGATTACTGCAACCATTTGTAGCACACACTTTCTATTTCAAAGTCAGTGAATTGTGAAGAGTCCTTTATCACTATATTTCCCCCCAAAGCAGTAACATGTACTTGATAATGAGCTTTTGCAGCTTCACAGACAATGGAAAGATACTGTCACCCATTTCTTCCTTGCAGCACTTTATGTTTTATATGAAGTAGTTTATTTACCTTTCGGTTTTCCCAACAGATCTTTTACCCTTGCTCATGTTCCAACAGCATCTCAAATTGGAATATGACTGTAGATCCAGACAGCTCCTAGAAAAGCAGAGAAGGAATTTGTCTTAATGACACTGGATTATCACTTGGCCCTTCAGAAGCCAGAAAAATTGAATATCTTCTGCACTTAGTTGAAATGGTATATGCTTGATCCTACTAGTTTGATTTTTCTGGCTGAAATGACTTAGATACAACATGTATCCTCAAAATTATAATAAAAAATACTCAAAATTATAATAAAAAAGTATCATAAATAGCAAAAAACCAACAAAAATGCCCCACATCTTGTAAGCAAGAACATGATTGGCTGTGCATAGTTACAGACACTGCAGTGATCATTTCAAAAGACCCATGGTTTTACCACGACTTAAACTATGGAGAAAAGTCTATCTAACTTAAATTTTCCTGATCCAGCTAGCCTTGAATATCATCATGATTCACAGCTTAAAGACAACAGAGTGAAATACTCTTTTTAAACAGAATGTGACTTTTACTTGATTGCTAGGGAAAAAAAAATAATTCTTTGTCATGGAATTCAAGTCTGTACACTTCTAACATAAGAAGACTTTTCTATGCAGCCTGTTCTAGGCACCAAAGCTTCAGAGAAGAGCAGAATTCAGATACACTTCTGAATTCTTATTCCTGAGCCTGATACTCTGAAGAGGCATGCTCCATGAAGTCAGATACATTTCCCATTCTGAAAGTACAGATTCCTTCCTTTCACAGGTTACTGACCTGGCTTTCTCGGACTATGATCATGGGTGAAGAAGCCTAAAAGCATCTAGGAATACTGTTACAGGCTGCTCAGAGTGGTGATGGAGTCTCCATCTCTGGAGACATTCAAAAACTGCCTGGATTCATGCCTGTGCAACCTGTTGTAGATGACCCTGCTCTGGCAGGAGAGTTAGACTAGATAATCTCCAGAGGTGACTTCCAACCCCTCATATTCTGTGACCCTTGACTTTAAACTGCTAAGCTGTTTATTGCCAACAACCTTTGCCTCTAACATGTTTTCCTTCCAAAGCCCACAAAGCCTTTACATTGTAAAGCTGTTTTGTGAACCTCACGTATTACAGTAATCCTGTTTTTCCATTTACTTCTTCAGGAACAGTGCCAAAATACTTCCCTTTCTGGAAACCCATTTGTCTGGGGAAATGCATGTTTTGATTTATATCTTCTGTTAGATACATTTTATTTATATCTCATGAGTTGACATCAATAATTAATAAGCTAAGGGTGGTCCTTTCACACTCTCAGGGATTACAGAAAGTATATTAAAGCTTGGAAGCTTGCAGAAGTTAGCAGCTCTGCCTTCTGTTACTGTCAGATCTGCTCATTCCACAAATCAATAAAGGTTTGAAGAATGGCTTTACCCTGAAAACACATGTGCAAGCTTCCGAATGAGAAACAGTTCTGATTTAAAACTGTGTCTGCAGATAAATGCTGTGAATTATTTTTAGTAGTTATCTTGGGCAGAGGCATAAAAATCACTTAGATATAAACTTGTACATATAAATCCAAGACTGAAGTTGTCAAAATTTTCCTTGCATAAACTCTGCAGGTTCCTCACATTTGAGCTTAAACATGTACTTAGAAGTGCAAAATTCTCAAAGAACTAAGTAATTTGGTCTAGGCCTGACCAAACTAGTCAGTTAGTGACGGTACAAAATGCAGGTGTGGCAATTCTAACTGGTCAGTGAAAGTGGCAGCCTATTAAATCTTTCACCAGGGAATAGCTAATTGATAAGAACACCTGCCCAGTAACAAATGATCAGGTTCCTCACAGAATGGAATGACATTTCTTGTAACACCACGTGGTTTTCCCAGGAAGAATCACAATTACCTTTTTATGGTGCAATAAAGTATGAAGTTCTTGCTGCAGTATCTGGCACCTCTTTGGAAAATGGGATGGAAAGCATCTAAACCTGTTTAGGTTTACTGTCTAGAGATATTAATTTGAACACCTCATGGAAAGGATGGTATTCAACCCAACCACCTATTTCTCTCCTAATCACTCCAGTACCTACATCAGTGTGTGAATGGGTAACATTGCATGGCATGTTCTGCTTTAACAGTAAGGAGAGGCATCACTAATGGATCTCTGTCTCATTAAAGCTCTTCTATAGCGCTTTGAGAAGGGATTCATTCTGCTTGTATGTACGAGATTTGCTCAGGGCAGCTGTAATTTATTAGGACAGTTGGGGCATTTAACATGCTACATATACAGAGGTGGGATTCAACTTGCCCAAGTTTACACTTCTGTAATAGAATCATAGAATAGTATGGGTTGGAAGGGACCTTAAAAATCATCTAGTTCTACCCCCCTGCCACAGGCAGGGACACCTCCCACTAGATCAGGCTGCTCAGTGCCTTGTCCAGCCTGGCCTTAAACACCTCCAGAGAGGGGGCATCCACAACCTCTCTGGGCAACCTGTTCCGGTGTTTCTCCACCCTCACAATAAAGAATTTCTTTCTTATTTCTAGCCTCAATCTCCCCTCTTCCAATTTACATCAGTTATTCCTAGTCCTTCCAACACATACCCTATTAAAAAGCTCTACCCCTGCCTTTCTGTAGGCCCCCTTCAGGTATTAATAAGCTACTATGAGGTCCCCCTTCTCCAGGCTGAACCACCCCAACTCCTTCAGTCTATTCTCATAAGGGAAGTGCTCCAGTCCCCTAATCATCTTCATGGCCCTCCTCTGGACCTGCTCCAACAGCTCAATGTCCTTCTTATGCTGAGAGCTCCAGAACTGGACACAATACTCCAGGTGGGGCCTCACCAGAGACAAGCAGAGGGGCAAAATCATAGAATCATAGAATCATAGAATCATAGAATCATAGAATCATAGAATCATAGAATCATAGAAT